>CM067059.1:32254656-32687156 GCA_033980235.1 Diadema setosum | reverse complement strand
GAGAGAATGCAACAATATTAGTAGAAACACATCAGTGAAAGTTTGAGGAAAATTGGACAATCGATGCAAAAGTTATGAATTTTTTAAATTTTTGTGTTGGAACTGCTGGATGAGGAGACTACTAAGGCTCGTGATGTCATATGAGTACTGTACAACTGTATAAAGAAAATGTAAAGAAAATTCAACATATTTCACTTTTTTTCTCATAAAAGAAGAGCACTTGACTTGTCTCTTTCTAAAGGCAATGGGAATAATATTACCCATAACATATGTCAGTAACAAGTCAAGGGAATGTGTACTTTTTTCAAAAGATGAAATTTTGTGAAATTCTCTTTATATTTTCCTTATATCGTTGTACGCAAGTGACATCATACACTGCAGTAGTCTTCTCATCCAGCGGTGACTGCACAAAAACTTCAAAAATTCATAACTTATGTACAGATTGTCCGATTTTCCTCAAACTTTCAATGATGTGTTCTATTAATATTGCTACGTTCTCTCAATCCTGATGTTAATGAAGGTGAACTTGTCCTTTAATGTTTACAAAAAGTTTTGTGATTACTTTCATTTTCTGCTGTGGGTATGTATGTATGTGGCACATACATACTTTACCTAACCACATAACCACATATTCACATTATTTCACCAACCAGGCATGCACACAGGCTTCTTTGGAAATAAAATTCTTTCAATTTGATTTCTGGGGACTGGAAGCAGTGACCATGAAGAGTAAAAAAAAAAACTTGTTCTGGTCTTTATAATAGATTTGTGATGAGAAGCCTTCAGTATATGGGCAGTTTTTGTGACACATTAACATTTCAAATCACAGGACATTATGCTCAGCTCATACAGTTGTAAAGCTGGTATGAGTTAATTAATAGATATTTCTAGTCCACGTTCCCTGAAGATGACTTAAATGTTTGGTATAATCAACTTTGTCACACTGGATTAGGATACTATAATTAGTGAGTGCCTTTTTAATTAGGTTTTTATACACTGTACACACTGTATATACAGTGTACACTGTATGTTCAAAATTCACTGCATTATGTCGGTACAAATGAAGAAATACCTGTGTACAATGTACTTGAAACCAACGGCCTCTCAAACCTGGGTGGGGTTGGGGTTGGGGGGGGGGGGGGAGTCTGCATGCTTTATGTGTCATGCCAAGCAAATGGGAGTAATTGATATGAGGAGAAGTTTCATTTTCAATTTTTTAATGAATAGGGCCATTGTCCCTGTCTGAGGTGGAAATGTTAGTGATTCATCTATCAGACATTTTAATTCAGTCCCGTGTTCTGTACCAAGTACTGTAAAATGTGCTCTGTGCATTTTCGTCTGAAAGGAGAGTGTCGTTGTCGTATGCACACGTTTTTGTGGGGATTGCGGCAGTGAGGGAGGGGAAGAGTGCAATATCATTTAGGATCATCTTCCATCATTGGTGGCATCAGTAAAGAGAGTTACAGTGTTAATACAGGGACCACCCATTATCAGAAAGCTGGCTCACAATGAGGTACTGCTTTCAGCAAGGTGAATTTGGCAGTTCAGATTTTCCATTACTTTATAGGTCTCTTTTTTAGTATGTTTCTAACAAGGTACTTCTTAAAATGATGTAAAATCGTCATTCTTAGTGTGTTGTACAATGATTGTTGTGTTCCTGTACATCTTAAAGGACAAGTTCGCCTTCATAGACATGTGGATTGAGTGAATTCAACAATGTTAGCAGAACACATCAGGGAAAGTTTGGGGGGAATCGGACAAGCCGTTCAAAAGTTATGAATTTTTAAAGTATCTGTGAAGTCACCGCTGGATGAGAAGACTACTATAAGTGAATGATGTCACATGCGTAGAACAATATAAGGAAAATATGAAGAGAATTTCACTAAATGTTACTTTTTTTTAAAAAATACATTTTTCCTTGACTTGTCACTGACGTATGTTAAGGATGATATTATTCCCCATCTTCTGAAAGAGGGAAGTCAAGTGTTCTCTTATTATCTGAGAAAAGTAAATATATATTGAATTTTCTTTATATTTTCTGTATATCGTTGTACACATGTGAAATCATCAGCTGTAGTAGTCTTCTCATTCAGCAGTAACTGAGCAGAAACCTAAAAAAAATCATAACTTTTCAACGGATTGTCCGATTTTCCTCAAACTCTCACTGATGTGTTCTACTAATATTGCTGCATTCACTCAATCCACATGTCTATGAATGTGGACTTGTCCTTTGAAGAAGAATTCCACTCCAAAATTTTATCCATTTCATAAAATTCCGTGCAAACCAGTGCAAAAATGATCAAAATTGGATAAGAAATAAGGGAGTTATGACATTCAGAAATTTCAAAGTTTTTTGGAAAACACCTCTTGTCATGGATATTCAAATCATACATGAAAAATTGTGAGGGCATGGCATCATGAACTCACTCATTTGAATATTCATAAAGGATTGATCAAGAAATGTTTCCCAAAACGTGTGGAATTTCAAAATGTCATATCTTCCATATTTCTTGAGTATCAAATTTTCTTTGTTTTTGAAACGTTCTGTAGGGATTTTTTTTTTCTCTTTCTTCAGGAATTTATTTTTATGGTGGATTTCCTCTTGCAGTATCTAAACTTAGGGAGCAGTTGCAGTAAATGAGTTCAGTATGTATGTGTCATTGCATACAACTGGATGTTTCCAACTACAGTTGATGTGACTTTTATGATAACATACCACGAAGGTGTCGATGAGAATCTATCTTCCTATTACTGATTCTCATGCTGCAATACTATTTCATATCATGCATGTATGTGAGGTGATCTACATTATACATAGGTGTGCATGTATGTGAATATCTCTATACAGAAATAATGGCATGTTATGTGCTCTTTATACTCACTTTAGACACTGTTTGGGGGCACATGCCACAAAAGCAGGTGAAGTGCAGTATTTTATAGTGGTAAATTTGGAAATCATTGGTGATTCATTGAGTTTGCAGACGTGAATCCCTTGTAGTTGTGAATCAAAAGCTTGCCAAAATATCAAAATTAGTGGGAAAAAAAGAGAATAATTTGAAAGTAACAACTTCCTCAATAATAATGATATGTTCTAACTTTTCTTTAGTCCTCTCCTTCATGAGACAGTATATACATGCAAAAGACACAAAGAAGAAGAGAATGAAGATAAGTTAAAAGAAATATTCATTGCATTCATCAATACAGTGATGCGAGACATTCACGATAGAAAACAATGCTCTGAAGATAAGCTTACATTATAGGTGAAAATTGTAAACACTTGATGATTCCTTGAAATACTGGCCTCAACCTGCAAATGTAGGTTTCAGTTTTTGTTATGTTACCCATTGGAACCTCCGATGCAGATGGACTGAAACCAAGGTGTTTTGAGACCTTCCTCCATTCAAGCTGGCAAGATTTTATAGCAATAAACAAATATACAACAGACTCAGCTGTTGGGGTGACATGACCTCTTATCTGAAAAATGTCAAATGTTCAGGAGAGCGAGAAACATGGCAGCCAAAGCACAGAAATAATTGGGATTGCCTTTCCTTTGAAATGCCGTGGTGGCTTCATTTTTTTTTTTTTTTTTTTTTAAGTAAGACAGCTAGGAATGGACAGGACATCACTTGACTGATCATCAGTCACTTATTCAAAAAAAGTGATTTTCACCAAAATTCGAGATACATTGTACAAGATCTTGTCACCCAAGCAAAATGAGCGTGTATTATTATGGTTGTATGTGCAAATAATATAGGCCTATAGATGTGAATACATCTAGATATATTTATTGTGATAGTTCTGCAATGCCTTGTTGCTTTACTTTGTGTGTGTGTGTGTGTGTGTGTGTGTGTGCATATGCATGTCCATCTGCCTGTCTGTGTGTGTCTGTGGGGTCCTATTTTGATATACAGTATGTGTCATATTGTCAGGCAGGCCAGTTCACCATGTACCATAAGAGGACCCAAGTACCACTCAAAGACTGGCACAGATGTGGGAATGTCATGATTTACGGCTACACATTGCTGATTATCCCATGATGGGACTTTTGGTCTGCATGCTACCATACCAATGTAGTGTGATGGGGCAATGTATCTTAATGGGGAAGTCCTACCTGATAATTAATTTGTGTGAATAGAAGCAAAAAAAAAAAAAAAAGAGAGAGAGAGAGAGAGAGAGAAACAGGAAAGTTCAAGTTTGATAAAGAGTGGTGAAAACTAAGAAAGTTATGATAGTTTTGAAGAACTGTGAAATGAACTCTCTCACTTACCCTTTGCCCTGTGCCTAAAGTGCCTAAAGTTCTTAAAATCTCATTTTTCCAACTTTTTTTTATACTTCTGATGAAATATATTTTTGCATACAAGGCTTGTATAGAAAAGAAATTTACAATCATTGCAGTAAGTGTGTAATACAGGTGGAAATTTTGTAATTTGAAACTACGAGCATTTCTTATTTTATATTACAGAGCAAATGAAAGTTGTACGTGCATGTGACATCATAAGATTAATCATTTGTATTTGATTGATCATGACTTCAAAAATTTATGACTCTCAGTATCATCAGAATTTGCTGAAGCTTTCGCTGTCATGTTCTCTCTATAATAGTCCAAATATAAGTTAGTCTGATAAAATAAAGAGTAAAATCTTACAAGTTCAACAGTAAAGATTTGATGGAAATCGGATGAAAAATAGCGAAGTTATGACATTTTGATGTTTTGCTTGTAAACTTCTGCAAATCAATTTTTCTATAGTGGATTTGAATATGCAAATGAGTGAGCTAACCATGTCATATCCTCACAATTTTCCATTGCTCCTGTACAACAAAATGATGAAGATTTAATGTTTCTGTCATTGAAGTATGAAAAATGACATTATTACTGGTTCAATAAGTTCAGAATAGTGATCAGTTGGATATAACGGGATTTGAGCCTTGGGCATAATTGAGTTTGAATGAAAAACTTAAAATTTCAAAATTGTATACATGTATGTACAAACTGTATGGCAAGTTGTGAGGGTATGACATGCTCACTTTGCTATTTGCATATTCATATTAATTGACCTTTCAAGAACTGTTTCCTGAAAAATTAGTGAAACTTCAAAATGTCATAACTTCCTTACTTTTCATCCGATTTCAATCATTTTTTTACCATTGAACTCATAAGATTTTACTCTTTTTTTATCAGACTGACTTATATTTGGACTGGATTTCTCCTTTAATGCTACCTTCTCAACATACATAATTATGTCTGTAGCCTGCAGCATAGTGCTCACTTGATACTTCGGTATCGTACTGTGCTAATACACTGTACATGCGACAAATTTCAAGATGCAGGTAGTCTTTTTCTTGTCATGGATATCTACTACATATTATGAAGACAACCTGCTTTAATAATCAGGTCATGGGAATGTTCTTGGCTGTAACACTACCACTATCATCCCATTTAAGTAATGTCTTAATAATGATGACTTATCCGATTGGCGGTATTTTTGGGGGTGACGTCATCTACTGTATGTGCAAATACAGTAGATACAAGTTGTACATTGTAATGCTGTTGATTTAAGACCCACCCATAAGATTGTGTTCACATCTAACCTTTAGAAGTCTGCACCATTTCCTTACTATAATGAAGTGATACTCTTCTCTTGTATGCTCATACACTGTATCGGGGAATCCCCTTACACATGCACATGATGAAACTAACAGAGCGCGCACTTTGCATGGGGGAGTCACATGACCTTTTGACCCAGGCTTTTTGGCAAAATGCTGTGAAACATGTTCCCAAATACATTCTAGAGAATGTGATAGTGCAGATTATATTAGTCTAGTTGATTTCATGTGATCATTTTTTTTTTCAACTCAGCACTGCTGATATCTAGTAGACACAAATGGCCTGAAGTTATATTGAAATGAGAATGAAACAAAATATTGGATGTACACATGTACATGAATTAAGGGAATACAGCAATATTAGGAGAACACATCAGTGATGTGTGAGGAAAATCAGACAATCCATTCAAAAGTTTTGAATTCTTAAAGGACAAGTTCACCTTCATAAACATAAGGATTGAGAAAATGCAGCAATATTAGTAGAACACATCAGTGAAAGTTTGAGGAAAATTGGACAATCGATGCAAAAGTTATGAATTTTTTAAATTTTTGTGTTGGAACTGCTGGACGAGGAGACTACTACAGCTTGTGATGTCATATGAGTACAACAGTATAAAGAAAATGTAAAGAAAATTCAACATATTTTCATTTTTTTCGCATAATAAAAGAGCATTTGACTTGCCTCTTTCTAAAGGTAGGGGGAATAATATTACCCATGACATATGTTGGTAACGAGTCAAGGGAATGTGTACTTTTTTCAAAAGATGAAATTTTGTGAAATTCTCTTTATATTTTCCTTATATTGTTGTACGCATGTGACATCGTACACTGCAGTAGTCTTCTCATCCAGCGGTTACTGCACAAAAACTGCAAAAATTCATAACTTTTGAACGGATTGTCCGATTTTCCTCAAACTTTCAATGATGTGTTCTACTAATATTGCTACATTTTCTCAATCCTTATGTTTATGAGGGTGAACTTGTCCTTTAAAGTTTCTATATACAGAAAGTATAAAGAAAATTCAACATATTTTTACTTTCCTGGCATAATGAAAGAGCACTTGACTTACTTCTTCCAGAAAGTGTGGGGGGGGGGATAATAATACCTGAACATTTGTCCATTACAAGTTGAGGGGATGTGTACTCTTCATTAAAAATGATAAAAATTTTGTGATTTTGTATTTCCTAGAGAGAACATTGTTAAAGATAAGGGAAGATTAACCAAAGCAACAGGTTGAATTTGAATGTTGTTGGAAAATATTTAAAAGTCATTTGAGATGGGAAATTTGACTCTTGCAATGTCAGAAGAATGAGAAAACTGTAAAAACCATAGAATGTTATTATCACATCACTTAATTCACAAAGCCTGCAAGAGCCTCAAAATGTCTGACTCTGCAGTCTCAAACACAGCATTTTTCTTCTACTTTGTTAATGAAAAAAGAGAAATAAAGTTAGGATTCAGGAAGGATTCTTTAATGATATGTGAGAAGGGTATGTGTTTGGTATACAGATTTGTATTAGAATCATAAGGAATTTCTCCTCTTGATAAGAAAATGATAGATACTGTAAATTGAGCACTGTTTCATTAAATGCCAGACAAAAGAGGAATCTTACGCAGCCACTGTCATGGTAGCTACAAGAGTACCAGTTTGAGGGACTGCACAGGAGTCCATAAACACATTTAACTCTCTGACTTAATGATTGGCATAATTTTGGTTACAGTCGTGACTTTGCGGAGATAAATTCTCTGAACTGTTGCCTTCGTCATCTCACTTTCATTACTTGATTGATAGGATAGTCAATTACTGTCCATGTTTGATGCATCTTTCTCTTTAGGCAAGATGACTTACCAAGTTTCCATAGTATGTTATGCTTCTCCCACAATATTTGATTGTGTTTTTTTTTTTTTTTAATGTTATGAGCCTCACTGTGTGCATAGAAACATTAGCTATAGTTGCGGTGAACTGTTATCATTCAGAGAAAATGAAAGAAAAGTGTCAAGGATGCTCATAATTGTCATTGTCCTTGAAACTTTTTTTTTTCAAGACACTGTGTAATATGCCCTCCAAAAAAGGTAAGATAATGACGCGCAATACTGATAGATAAAAAGATAGAGGATTGCTGTAATTGTTTGTATAGGAAGAGACATGACGACATTGTGATAACAAACCAGTGAAAGACTTAATAGCTGCCAATGCATTTTTCTTGAGTGCCTAAAAATAGAAAGAGAAAAATCCCATACAAACTCAGCTTTCTGATGTATACTATTCCTTTCGACAGTCAAAGAGGTTGTTTCAGTCCTTCTGGGATTTTTTTTTTTCCTGTCCGCAGTGCAGTGATGAGGAATATGATATTGTATGAGTCAGTATTTTCATAAGCTACGATATGTACTTTCAACTGCTAACGAAGTGTGCATGTTTACGTAAACTGTCATGTGGCGGGATGTTTGTGTACACTTGCATACGTCATTGGATTTCATTCATAATGAGAGCCATCACTCTCTTTTTTTAAACGCTGGTCATACCTTGCAGATTACGTTTTAGAGACTTATGATCCCATTGGTCAGTGTACACATACCTGTAGCTTTCACTTTTGACTGATAAATTTGTGGGAATAAATGGATGTGGTGATCAAACAATTCTTTGTCTCTGTGTCAGAATAAAACTGACACTGGACATTGACTGGCTGAGAATTGGCCACACACACACAGTGGGTAATAAATGCAAATTTTGATGGGTTCTAGTGAGCCTGATTTACATACCGTAAGTTTAGCCATCTCAAATGCATTTAGCTGTTTGACTCTGAGCACAGAGAACCTACAATATACAACTTGTTACAAAACATCAGACCAGGTACAAACATCTTTTGCTAGGAAATTTCTATGAGGCAAACCCCAGCCTACCAAAAGTATTGTTGAAAGCAATTTCTGTCATGCATGAGGGATGAATATTAGAAGCTTGTTTTTATGACAATATCTCTTTATTATGACAATTATCTCTTTACTGCCATTCTTTCAGCATGTTGTTGATAACGTGTATTGATACTTGTAATTACATGTGTATCTGTGTGTGTTACTGTATACACCATATCTTTAGTTGAATTTTATTTTTCTAATTTTGCGAGTCAGGTGCTATTTGAAGTTTATTCAAACACGCATTTAAATATCAAATCTTATCCTTATATGAATGCGACGTGCACGCATGCATTGCTCTTTTAATTAATTTACTCCATGATCACAAATTCAACCACTCGCACTCGCACTCGCACTTTAGAAGTCCCGATTTGCGAAAAATTAGACAAATCGTGTGCGAAGTATATGGCGTATACAGTACTTGTTAATTATGTGTGTATCAGCATGTGTTATATCATCTATTTAGTGAGTTGGGAAATGGCCTTGAACAGTAAAGGCTTCAGATTAACTCTTTTCTCTCCCCTTGCCTTTGTTTATTTTTTTTTTCTTTGTACAGGATCATCAAAAAACTTGTGCATTTACAGAGTCTATTTCAAACTTAATGGTAAGACTTATGCTTATGTTCTGTGTACAGTCTGTAATTTGTACTGTAAAAAGCACCATTGTCATTTCCAGATACAAATATTTGTGCCCAGTGCATTCATATTTGCATTTGTTGCAGCTGATTTGACTATCCTTATGGAACAAAGTGAATATGGTTAATTCATTCTGCATTGCCAAGAATTATCTTTGTTAGCATAATTTTCTATACTTGCTTTTGTTTCTGCCATTTCTACTGTGTTTTGTTCCTTGTAGCATCAGACAATACATTTCTGTCAGACTGTACCACCAGTATATCACAAATGCCTGATCAATTCTCTAGTATTTTCATCAATCGAAAATAATGTTCTGTATTCATGAATTATCAGATTTATTTTACAGTGGAGATGCTATTTTGGTCATGACAGCATTGCTCACAGAGTTGTGGTGGAGGTATGCAATGAGAATAAATATGTGGATCCATTTTGTGTCCACTGTCCCCTGATTGCTGTAAAACCAGAAACATTCACAGCATGAAACTTTGGCAAATTGGAGCCAACTGCCTTTTTCGCCACGTGAAATTAACACAAATCACCACTGGCATTCAATGCCTTTTGTAGACAAATGCTTTTGTGTGCATATTAATTTCGCAAATCTTAGCTCCTCGCGAAAGTTTCGTGCACGCAAAAATTTCTGGTTTTACAGTACAAGTGAAAACTACATAGTAGGGGAAGGATGGTCTCTCCTCAAGTCATCCTCAGTGTCAGCCATTTTGTTTCCCCCAGGCTAAGAGCAGTTCAGGGAATCAGGAGCCAGAGGTCCGGCCCACGGCGTCGCAGGATCTTGTGAAGAGTGTGGCCACGAACCTCGAGGCCAAGATAGCCGAACTCCGGCGCATGGTGACGGAGATTGACAATGAGGTGAAGACGTTTAAGACTCTCTCGGCCGACATCCAGGGCATGACCAGTGAAAACAAGCAGAGCATAACAGACGTGGAGAGAGCGATAAAGAGTTTACAGGTCAGTCATTTTTGGAAAAGACTCGGGGAAAAATTGCATTATCAGGCGTGTGTGATGCATCATTCAACAGTGCTGTAGTTTTGATCAGAGAGAATCCAGGGCTTAAAAGCTTTTAATTTCAGAATATCAGTGGCACCTACATATTTAAGGAAAATTACTCCAATGACTACTGCCTTGTGTGTATTTTTATGTAAATGTTGATTCCTGTGAAAGGATTTTTTTTTTGGCCAGGACATCAGTTGTTTGTTGAGGTTTCTTTTTTTCTCTCAGTACAATGTTATATGTGCAGTACATATTAGCAATTACAATTCTGAGAGCTGATAGTTCCCTATATTTATTATTGAGGCCTTGATCCCATTACCATTGATTCTCCCTATATCATATTCCTGGAAGAATGCATTACCTTAATGCCTTCAACAAATACTGCCTGCTGGGAATACCACGTTTCTATTGTAGGCCTTCCATAGTATACCAAGCATCCATTGATGGATGGTGTCTGTGTGGCTGTGTTTAGCATTGGGCAAGGAAGTGCTTTGAAAATGTCATAAACAAGAGATCTTGGCCCTGTTTTCTGAAGAATTATAATTGATTATATAGTTGATTTCTACCATAAGTCTGTGGCAGCCTGTGCGGTAAGGAAACTTATAATCACTTATATCTTTTGATAAAACGGGGCACTAGAGTTACAAACTTGTGATTATCTAACAGGACTCGCTGCCATGCTGAATGGTTTCAAGCATAAACAAGCTTGGATTTCTGAATCTAAATGATGTACCAGAGTACATGTGCCATGCTTTGTGGTCGTAAAGTTGAATGGTTTCAAGCATAAACAAGCTTGGATTTCTGAATCTAAATGATGTACCAGAGTACATGTGCCATGCTTTGTGGTCGTAAAGTTGTTCGTTTTGATTGACTCAAATCAAATGTGCCAAAAGTCTGTCTAAATCTGTCTGAGTGACTCTTGTGTAATAAAGGTGGGGAGGGGGGAGGGCAGGAATATGTTAGCACAACAAGTGATGTTAGGTTGGATGATATTCATTTTTCCGAAGACTCATTAATCTCAAAATGAAATAAGATTTGTTAATCCCAAGATGTAGAGACAGTGTATACGAATGAACCTTCAGAATTACAAACCGTAGTTCATGTTTTGATTAGCGAACCTTCGGAATCATGAACCTTATTTCATTTTCGGAATAACAAATTGTAGCCTGTTAGGTTGACTTGCTGAAAATGCAGGGTACTGGTGAGACTAAACCTATGTTGCCCCACACCTCACACTCTGCAGAAAATGGTCCTCAGTAAGCTGTCCAAACTTCCCGCCATCGAGAAGAAGGTGGAAGCGAGCCTGACCAGGGACGAGTTTGACGAGTACCGCAACGCCGACATCCAGGACATGAAAGATGAGCTGGAAGTCCACAAGGAGCACATCTCTCTCCTTCAGGACCAGGCCAACACTGGTTCTGCCTCAGGAAGCGACGGCCTCTCAAATCGGGCAAAGGAACAGTTGTGTGAGTGCAAGCATTCATAGCTGTATACCTATTCCACTTTGGCTTCCTTAGCTTCTGTACCATAATTGTTTTGAAAGAAAGATATTGTTCAGATGGGTGAAGGTCAGAATTTCGGAGCTTGGGTATTTGTTTGTATTTGTTTCATGTTCATGGTGTCACTGCCGGCAACCAGGGACAGCCTTGTGGTAGTGTCGCTGCTCGGAAAGCAGTAGATGACAGGTTCGAGTCCCACTGGTTCCTTTTTAACATGTTTTTTAATTTACAGATCAGCAGTTGTGATCTTAACAAATTTAATTTGTAGAGGGAGATGAATTGAAGAAACATAAGTGTTTTGTTTAAATTTGTTTTGTTTTTATTCAGGCCATAGTTTAAACTCCCCGGTTTCGACTTTGGCTTCAAATCAAACATCCTCTAATGATGCAAGCTGATTTGTCACATCAATACCTCCCTTTGGAACACATGATTTTGTGACTGGAATATTAAAGAAAGAAAAAAAGAAAAACACTTTGCATGCACATACTGTATAAGCTGTTATTTTTGCAAGGGTTTAATTTTCGCGAATTTCGTGAATCACAGTTGGATTGCGAATTTAACAACACGCGAAAATGTCTCCATGCGCTTTGTTAACAGAGCATTAATGTAAGCGTCCGCATCGATACGCGAAAATGTCTATGATCTTGTCATTCGCGAAAATATCTGTACGCGAAAATAACAGCGTGTATAGTATTCACAGTTGATATTTCCTTAGATGGTAGGCGTCTGTGTGTAAGATTATCTAGCACCAACATGGCATTCCTCTTCAGTCTGCCCTGTCATATGCCACTGAGAAAATTGTGGATTAGTCCTCGTGAAAACATGACAAGTGTGACAAATTTCTAGGGGCAAGCAGATGCCAGGCATATTTATGTATACAAATGCTCAAGCCAGGCACACTTCCATTGCTGCACACCTGATTGGACATGAATCTGTTTGAATTTGTCTGATGTTGGGAAGATGATATTACTGTTTGGGTCTGTTTTAAAGTGCATCTTTGAGAAATTTGGTGACTTTGTACATCCCATTCCCTCTGCAGCAGAGACAGCTAACAAAGTTCGTCTGGCAGAGGACCAACTCAGCATGCATTCGATGCGCCTCGCTGAGCACGAGCTGCGCTTTCAGTTTCAGGAGACGGCCAGCTACGACGGCACGCTCATCTGGAAGATCAAGGAGTTCACACGGCGGAAGCGGGATGCTGACAATGGCAAGACACTCAGCCTGTACAGCCAGCCGTTCTACACCAGCCGCTTCGGCTACAAGATGTGCGCCCGCATCTACCTTAATGGAGACGGCATCGGCAAGGGGACACATGTGTCTCTCTTTTTTGTTGTCATGCGGGGCGACTATGATGCTCTCCTAAATTGGCCCTTTAGTCAGAAGGTACAAGTTGCTCCTGAAATTTTTAAAAGGCCACATATTGTGAATGTGACTATAGTGGTTCTATGTGTCTATCTGTAGTGAAGGCTAAGCTTGATTTACCTGATTTTTTGTTTTTTGTAAAGAAATTATCCTTTTTGTTTGTTAGACTCACTTTCAGACTGTATGATGGACAGTGCTGTCACATCAAAGGAAGCAAAATAATTAGGTCTTTTACACAAATTCCTGAGGATTCTATTTTTGTTCATCTTGTTTGAAAAAAAAAAAAAGGAAACAAAGAAACCGACACTGGTCACATGACCAACACTTCTTTCTTTTGAATAAACATTTTTTTTTTTAAGTAAATTTTTTTTTTTAATGAAAAAGAGTGAAAAATTGAATTAAAATATCAAGATGGTCAAATTTGTATTCACAGATTTTGGCTCACACCTTCAGCACCAAAGTGTTGTTCACTCTGCTAGGTATGATGTAGATATCGGAACTGTGTGCATATAGAGCTTATTGAAAGGAGTACTGCTGTATTAAAAAAGCGTGAAGCTTGCATGTATCCCTGTGTTTGAAATACAGAGGTCATGGTCATCAAAGCAGGAAATCAAATTATGATGGGGAGTTTGTCAATTATGTCCCTTTCAATGCCTTTGTGTACAAGTGTGTGTGGTTAGAATGGTTTAAAAATTTCGCCCCTTTTGTCAAGCATCATGTGTCAGAACAAACTCTACATATGCTGCCATTCGTAACTCACACTTTCTTCCCTCTCCAATGCCCCATCAGGTGACACTCATGCTCCTGGACCAGGAGACGGGAAGGCGTCATCTGTCGGACTCCTTCCGGCCCGACCCAACATCTACCAGCTTCCAGCGGCCATCTACCAACATGAACATTGCTTCGGGGTGCCCACTCTTTGTGTCCCAGTCAGTCCTCAAGGACAATGCCTATGTTAAGGAGGATACTATCTTTATAAAAGTGGTAGTGGAAACAACGGATCTGTATGGTCCTTAGCAACCGCCTCCACCTAGCCCTTTCTCCTCCTCCTCCTCCTCCTCCTCCTCTCCCTCTCCCGCCTTCCCCTGCTTCTGGCATCTTGGGGGATTGGGGCATCACTGGGCCCAGTGGATGAGGGAGTGGTATACACCAAGACGCTGCTGATGTCAGTAGCCCCCTAGACAACTGAAGAATGTCTGAGCATCAGTGCGCCTGATGACATGTGTGATGTTTCAAGCGAAAGCTGTTCAGCACATGCACTATGCCTCCCAACTATCTAGGGCTCTCTGTGCAATTCTTGGCCATTTTCAGTGTTTGGCGCCGTATTGTGATACTCAGCAACACTAGCATGTTACAATTGTTAGGCAAGGGCTTTTGATTTACTCTTTGTTTGTTGCATATACTTTATGTGGATTCTTTTTTCTGTCTTTGATTTGTGTGACACACTCCCCAAAATTATTAGATGGATGCAATAATGAATAAATATATATGCGTGTACAAAGCGGGATTATTCTGAGGTAACTCAGAAAGGAATGTATGAAGGGATTATATCAGAGGAAATTGATACAACAGTGTTTACCTTTAAACGAATCAGTCAAAAATTTATTAATGGAAGTTCAGCTGTGTGATCTTTGGATCAAACTGAATTCTTTGTAGTACATAAGCAAGGAAAATGCCAATACAAAAGCAAGCTGAGATAAATAGTATTATACTACTGACAAATATATAGTATGCCTATATTGCACCTATTGTACTGTAGTGAATTGTCTTCATTTCCCTGTGTTGTATTTAAAATAATGACAGATATTAGTATACACACTGTCTTTGCCACTGCTAGTTCAGAGAAAATATTTCCTGAACTTGATTTCATCATAAAATTCAGCCATCTGTGTTGGAAATATTGATTCGCAATACTGAACACAAAAATGAAAGACCAGTGATTTCTATAGAACAGTTTCCCTTAAATAAAGTATTTTATGAGAGTTAGCCATCGCTGACTGTGCAATGAAATGCCATTTTTTCCTCCTTGTAGTATATCACTTTACATAATGTCCTATTCTGTGGGAGAATGTCTTTGATTATTCTTTGTGACGTGATTTCAAAAATATCTTTAGTCCAGGGATAGATTAATTCTTTACAAACTGCTACAGCTAGTAGCTGGAATTTTTAAGATTCAAGCAGCACATACACTTTGAGATATAAGTAATATATGTAATGGTATAAATATGTTCAAACTATTCAGAAGCAATGTCATGAGACAAAAATTGTAAGCTCTTTATTTTTCTGTTTTACCTACTGGGTTAGAATAATAATGTGATATCATTGGATTAGTTTGTACAGGGAAAGCCACCACGGAATGTTACAATGTGGTGTGGAATGACCAGTAGTAATGTCATGTGTATTGTGTCATTTTTTTCAAGAGCTCGTCCATTTTGGAAGCTATGCATATAATTTTCTAGTGTTGTATACCATTTTATTTCCATATCATTGTTCGCACATCAAGAGAAAAAGCTAAAAAGTATATCCATACTATTTTGTTAACATTGATCCATGAGAAGTTAATTGCTGATTCAAACCGCCCAATACTCTAATTTGTTATGACTTTGTTTGCCAGAACACAATCTGGCTATCTCCACTTCATTCAGTGCCAGTGGTCACTCATAGATGTTTATTTCTTAAGATTTCTCTTGCTTCAGTTTGATTTGATTTCCCCCCCCCCCCCCCCCCCAGTGATGAGCAACTCACTTTCTGGTAGCACCAAAATGAAGTGAAAATGTACCTCGAGAGATTTCAATGTGAAAACTGATCTGGGATGATTGAGATGCAAAAGATGAATGCACAGACAAATGCACAGTACTTTCATACTAAGCTTGTCAGAAGCAGGGACTTTGAGTGATTTCCCCTTATGGATGTCTCATCACTGAGAATACGAACGTTTTGTATGAAATAGAAAAATGAAAAGGCAAATCAGAAAGAAATTAAAGGGAAATAGAAGTAAAATCTTAATGGGAGGAGCTTTCTGAAATTGAGAGATGCAAGTGGGTGACAGCCAGGTACCAAATGTAGATACACAGATGAGGTTAATGACAGTGTCGTGGCTTCACACCCTTGCATCTAAAGGAACTATATAATGCAAATGTATGTTCATTTATGTCTTGATTTATGATACCCTAAACATTCTTTATGATGCCAAATGAAAATACATGCCACATATTTTGTAATAATTTTCAGCTTGGTTTTCTTCTGGTTACTTTTATACTCAAAAAAAAAAAAAATAAAAAATCCAAACCAAGATTCTGCCAGTGACAACATCTGTCAGTCACTGCTAAAGTACTAATATGATTACCAAAAGATATTAGAATACACCTTTACCCTAACTGAGCATAACGAGCATGGTTCTATGTTACTATTATGATTACCAATAGACATTGCAGGGAAGCATGCAAGTTATGCTTCGTCTAGAGGAAAATGCATTCCATTGCCTTTTGTTAATCATATTGATACTTTAACAAAGATCGACAGATGATGTTGCTGATAGAATCTTAGTTTGGAAGTTGTTTTTTTTTTGTTTTGTTTTGTTTTGATTTTTTTTCGCATATCCAAGTAATCTGAAGAAAAATAGTAGAAATAGTAAATACCTATGAAATATATGGCACATATTTAGATATTCTTTTGACCACATAAGTGATGATCAGGGTATTATGAATCAATGCAAGTGAACGTGCATTTGCGTTTATTTTATTTTATTTTTTTTTTTGGCATTTCTCTGATGAATAGGTTCTACAGCAAATTGAAATATGACTAAGAAACAATGACTTGCTGGAAGCTGTACAAACAAAGAAACAAAATAGAAGGGCTGTGGTGCTACAGTGAATGTCATGTGTATATCTCTGGTTCTGAAATTGCAAGATGTTGGTTGTTGTTTGTTTGTATTGGAGTCATTTCAGAAAACAAAGTAGAATGAAACTATAAAGTGCATGATATATAGATTGGGCACACCTGCAGTTATCACTATTGAAATGGAGATCTGGTTGAAATCTTGTTATCTCCAGTGACCGAGCAATGTGATGTAGACATAACAATGAACATAACCCTGCTGTCCTGTTTGATTTATTCTCACAAAATTCTCTCGTAGAACAAGAAATCAAAGTGATTCAACATTTATCCTAATGGTGGTCTAAGTCTCCATTTCTAAATTGTATTTGCTGACATTCAACTTGGCATCATAATATATGCATTTATACGATTGTTAGTATAGAGGGAATTTATCAGAGATATATTGGTTTGTGGACGTAGTGTCTCTTTCTCTTGCAGATATATTGCTGTCTGTTCATTGGTGTGCTTGTGTGTGATTCTCAAATGTGGAGTTCAAGTTACTGGAGCCAAACCAGGCTGCTTGACTTTGAATTTGGAAAGAAAAAAAAAGAAAAGGCTCAAAAAATTTGTCTCTTGTACTGTGCCAGATTGATGTAAATAGTACTGAAGACCTCCAGTTCAATACCTGAATATTTAGTAAGACCCAAGTCCATTAGGAAGAATTTTCTGAAAATTAAAAGACAAAGCAAAGCAAATAAATAATATCCCTGTATGTATATAATTTTGAAGTTACGGGAATGTTATGTATACAAAATTGAAATGTGAAACAGTCCTTTCTGGGATTATCTATATTGACATTACTCTGTGAAGGGTCTCTGAAGATGATGGTCAAATGTTGATTTCTTATATACATGGATTGTTTACACTCAGAGTCGGGACTGTACTCACTACAAATACTTTGTGAATGCACTACCCCACTCAAAAGGATTCATCTGCTCTTTGTTTATAGTTACTTTCTGACATCTCTCACAAACTTTATCTTGCTGTTATAACTGAATATTTATGACTGTAAGCTTGTGGACTTATAATTTCCATAAGTTTATTGATGATTATCCGATTTTTGTCAGCACTTTAAGTATGGATCCATGATTCTTTTATTTTTTTTGTTGTCAAATGAATGTTCTGTTTTCGTCACACACACAAAAAGAAATAAGGAAATGAAGTGAAGAAATATTTCATTTCATATATTTGCTAATGTACTGAAAGTATATTTAAACGAATACTGAAATATCTCCATGGGCATTATCTCTTACGGAAGGCATGTTCTGTATTTCATGTTTATTCTATACATGAGTGTATAAAGCATAATGAGTAAAATGAGTTCAATCGATTCGAGTATTACCTGCATTGTTGGTGTATCCCTTACCTAATCTAACAATATATTATGCAGGAACATTGTTTGACGTAACTTTCTATTTTAGTTTTAGTAATTTCTTTTTGTGTAACCCAATGGTATTTTAGCTAAATACTAATAAGAACTTATCTCTATATCAATTTATATTGCAGAGACCTGCAGGTCCTCGAAGTATGTTTAACTAGAGATGCCTGCAGTTATTATATTAATTTGCTTACAATTGAAGTTACTTTGTCATCAACTTAAATAACTCACCTGATTTCTTGCTCCCTGGAGCTGCCATAGAAATGATACTCACTAGTAGTACAACTACAATACTTAAAAACTTTTATAGGAGATGGGCAATATGCTACAAAATTGTATTTAGAAAAAACAAAAAAAAAGCAAAATAAAAAATAAAAAAAAAAAACCTACTTAATACTGAAAAAATGGAAAACAGAGCAAAATAATAATGTTTAAAAAAAAATTATCAAAAGTAGAGGAGAGACCTACACTTCAAAATTGAGCTGCTTCAGTATTAGATGGAAAAAAAAAGTAGGGACAAAAGGAATTGAAATGCAAGGGAAAAAGCAAAAGAAGTTTGCATGCATAAATCTTAGTTGTCTATGATTGATCAACCTTCTCTTCTTTTTTTTTTTGAATAAATTAAGAAATATTTAGGATTTTTTCAACAGTGTTAGAGCTTTAAATCTAGGTCATTTAAATTTATTTTCTGCATTGTTAGTGACAGAATGTTTGTAAAAAAATGTCTATTTGATATACCAGTTGGATGCCACATTACAAGTTTCTCTATTCAGAAGGTAGAATGGGGTTCTTACTGTAAAAAAAAAAAAAAAAAATGATATGGCATACCTTCATATGTGTGCTGGTCACAGACTCTTATTCAGCTACAGAAAACAAACAACAACTGGAAATTTTGTGCAATTATATAAACTGCATTGTCCAAGAAGTCGTCTAAGGTAGCTCCTTTCATTCAAAGGTCTTTTATGTAGACAGTGAATAATTCTTTTTTACAGTCTTTTATTGTGTTGTTGTTGTAAGTTGCTATAGACTATCACCCATCCTCTTCTTTCTTTTTTGTTGTGTTTTGCAATTCTCTTGCTTCTTTTTCTTTTTCTTCTTGTTTGTCACATAACTCTCCCAAACAAACATAAAAATTTTAAGACTATTATTTTCACTTTCATATACACACTCTTTGGGGAATTTTTGTATGTTTGTATTTTTGTGGGCACTACATGTAAATTAAGTACTGAAAAAAAAAGTTTCAGGGGCTAATGAAATTTGGTCTGTCGAATCTCATACTTGCCAACTGGTAAGATTTTATCAGATTCAGTAAGATTTTTTACGTTAAAAATAGCAAAATCAGATATTCTGTCAGAGAAATCAGATTTTTGAAAAATATTTAGATATACCTTTCATGTGTATTTTCTGAAGATTTGACCGAAAGTAAGATTTTTAACTTCAGTTTGCATATAAAATAAGATTTTTGCAATCCACGAGTAAGATATTTCATCTTGAAATGTTGGCAGGTATGGAATCTGAATCTTTTTCTTTGGACTCTCTGTCTGTTTTTATAGCAGATCAAGAAGTCCAGATTTTTTGTTTGTCAGACTGATGTTTTTGTTATTTCTTTTTTAAGGCAGATTTGTCTTCTTTGTGTTTCTTTTTGTTTTGAGAAGTATTCAAAACATGCAACAAGGACCTTGTGTGAACAAAGACAAATTGTGTATTATAGAGAGCCTTAAATTTTGTGCTACAAGTTCTACTGTTGTGTAATGTGGATTCGTTAAGTGTTATATTTGTACATGTGCAACAAGGGCCTTGTATGTGCAAAGACAATTCGTGTATGATCCAGAAGAACCTTCAGTTTTGTGCTGCAGGTTTTATCATTGTCTGATATGGCTTTGTGTAATGTTACACTTGTTAAATCATTTAAGCCAGTCCAGAGCTATTGTATTTTCATGTTCTTGTTTGTGTTACTCTGCTCTATGTTTATATCTGTAACCAACGTACAATTAGATGTAATAAATGGAAAGATGAGGACTCAATACTTCTTTTTTAATGGCTAGTGTGAGGTAAAGCTGTTGTTGGCAGTTTGATTATGATATGCTTTTGGCAGAGCATGACTTTGCTGTTGAAGTTCAATTCCATGATGTGAAACAAACAAATAAAAGATATTTCGACACAGATTGATTTGTCAAAATTTAAGCAGGACAGTTCAAAGATTCGATGCTGTAAATGGCAACCCCTCAGAGGCATTACAATGTTTTGCTTCATCAACTTCCAGCTATGTTTGAGATGAAGTTACAGTTTCTTGGTGGTGGAGGGTACACTGATAGTTTTTGAAATGTGTACACACAACAGGGATGCCAAGTGATCTTTTTTTTTTCTGTATTTTGCACTGAATTTTGCCAAAAAATAAATACAGGTTTCATGGAAAATGTTTTTCCTCAATTGTATCACCACATGTATCAGAAAAAGGAAAAATACTGTATATCATACTGAATTTTGCCAAAAAATAAATACAGGTTTCATGGAAAATAATGTTTTTCCTCAATTGTATCACCACATATATCAGAAAAAGGAAAAATACTGTATATGATTTTTTTTTTAAATCACCATTTTATCCCTCAGAATACTGCATTGTAGTTCATAAGGTTGGTACCCCTGATGCAACAATCTTATAATCATGGCTGCACCAAGACCTAGTGTGCATTGTTGTTTGCATGACAGGATTTTAGGTACCAGATCGTACCAAAAGTCAAACAGTCATGCATTCATAGCATTTTCTGTCATAGGACGAACACTTTTGAACAATCTCCCATGCCTCTCTGCCAACTTTCAGCAAAAGAGAAATTTAAATCAAAACTTGAAATGCACTTATTCCCCCTTATATTGTCGATGCTTTTCTTGTAGTTGTGATTGTTGTTTAAGTACTCCTGTGCTCATGTGTATCACGTCATGTGTAGTTGATTGTTTGTTAAAGTGCAGTGATTGTTGAAAGGCCAAGGTGTCATCATACATGTATGTGATATGAAAATCCTTGGAAAGGGGAACTTGTGTGTTATACAAGTAGCCACCATAATTGTTATTAATATCATTGTTATTATCATTGTTAGCATTTGTCTTCTTCTTCTACCCTTTTATTATTATTATTGATATTGTTATTGTTCAAAGGTGGAATGATTGGTCACTGGCTTGTGAAAATAAATATACATAGTGTGCCTCACAAAATACCCGCAAGAACTAGGGATGCCCTTCGTAAACTATAAATTGTATTTTTCTGACCTATGATATGATATTGTCAGTTTGTAATCAATATGGTGGATATAGGCTTTCCTTGTAAAGTATTTCAGTAATATGAATATTTACCATGAAAAGTTATGAAGCACTGTTGTAACTGGAATCTGTTTACATAAGAACATGGGAGACAGGAAAAGTGTTAAGCTCTGGAGGGTGACACAACATTTGCTCATGAGATGATTCCTGCGATCTTATTTTCTCAAGGACATGGGGTTGGGGTTCTTCTTCTTCGTGTTCTGTACAGTCCACCTTTGGTGTATTTGGGGTTGTGTTAGGGTTTTAGGTTTAGTCTGATGTGAGGATTAGGATTAGGGTTAGGGTTATGTTTATAGGTAGAATTTATGTTTGGCTTAGCATGCCGATATTTCATGATAGGAGCCATTGTCGCAGGAGCAAATGTCATGGAACCACTCTAGAGAAAGGGCAAACCCGTTTTGAGGTTCTTGTATGAACTATCCACGCTTTCTTCAGTTGAGGTTGATGGTGTATTTAGTGAAACATTTCAGAGGTGAAATTTTCTCATATTTGCAGACTTGAGGGCATGTCAAAGTCAAATAGGTGAATGTGTGGTGTAGTTTGAAAAATTGGTTTCTTATATGCTGTGATGGATATATGTGTAAATCTTTCTAAGGAATAAAGAGAGTAGATGATGTTTTTCACATGCATATGATCTCATCTCTGTTATTTCATTCTCCTTGTGAATGACTTATCATATCGGACACCATATGTATCGTACTTGTGTTTCGTGACTGCTGTGATCTAATCAAATTTTGTCCAAGTTAGGGCTCATTACGACTGATGAAAATATGTATTTAGTTGAAGTTCATTTTGTTTTGTGTCACTTCTGCCACACACGCATGTATTTTGCTTCAAGGATGAATGTAAATGAAGCTACCTCTGTACAAATGACAACAGAAAAACCATTATAAGATGATGTTCATCTACTTTGTGGATGTAAGCATAAATGTATCAGTCTTCAAGCATGAATTATAACATTAATTTGTATCTCCTGTCTTAAAGATCATAAATAATATTGAGGCATGTGTGTATATAATACTAGGTTTGTATAAATGTTATATTTGTTCATAGTTACATTGCTTAGAATACATCAGAAAGCAGATCTAGATATCAGCGTGACTTTCATTTCTAAAAAAAAAAAAAGAAAAAAAAAAAGGAGAAAACCAAAAGAGGAGATGCCTGGCTGGTAAAAACATGAAAATAAGAGTGAAGAGAAGCTATTCAGAAATATTCTGTTTGAATTTGAATGTAAGACAGCCACTGTGATAGCTATTCTGAATTACTCATACAATCAGAGCTAGACATCATAACTGTCGTTTATTATAAAGTTATTGAACATCAATGTGGGCATGTTAACACCTTATATCCACCAACCAGGTATTCTGCAGCCAGTCAGCGCAACCGAGGCCTATAATAGTACATTGCGACTTACGACACCGTAAGCAGATTGTTTTTTGTGACACCAGCAGTCGTGTTTGTTGTGATTTTGCATGCTATGAAGATTAAACACACAAATCCCGTACATTGTTGCAGTCTATCATTTTTGTAATAAAATCTTTAATAGTTCTTTTTATGCCTCCGCCACGAAGTGGTGCCGGAGGCATTATGTTTTCGGGTTGTCCGTCCGTCCGTACGTCCGTCCGCTTTCGTTTACGCGATAACTTGAGTAATATTTATTGGAATTTTACCAAACTTGAACCAAGTATAAAGTATGATGGGGCAATTATTTGATTAGATTTTGGGTGAAATCGGCTGAAGGTCAAAGGTCAAGGTCAAATCATGAAATTGTATCCGTTTACGCGATAACTCAAGACAGGATGGAGCAAATTTCACCAAACTTTGTAGGAGGATGATGTATGATGGGACAATTACTTGATTAGTTTTTCAGTGAAATCGGACAGAGGTCAAAGGTCAAAGATCAAGGTCAAATCCTAAAATTTATCTGTTTATGTGATAACTCAAAACTGGATGAAGCAGCTTACACCAAACTTGGTCCAAGGATGATGTATGATGGGACAATTAGTTGAGTAGATTTTAGTGACATTGGCAAGAGGTCAAAGGTCAAAAGGTCAAGGTCAAATGCTACAAATGTTGCAATTTCCGCCATATCTATGCAATGCCCGAAGGTATTTTCTTGAAACTTGGTGTGAACATGTACTACTGCGTAAAGATTCTCCAGAGAGAGTTTCATGTCATAAGGTCAAAGTTCAAAAGGTCAAAGGTTAGGTGAAAATGTTGCAATATCACTTTTCTCGCAAATGGTTCAATGTATCTTCGTGGAACTTGGTACACACGCATGTACTGACTGGCAGGGATTATCTAGGGAATTTAGGGGTCATGGGTCAATAGTGAAGGGTCAAAGGTCAAGGTCAACTCTCAAAATTTTACTATTTCCCTCATATACTAGTATATGCAATGCTTGCATTATTAGTTTCAAAACTTAATACGTGCATTACCTAATGGAGATTCTCTGGGAAATTTCCAGCCAGAAGGTCAAAGGTCAAAGGTTAAGGGTCAAAGGCCAGGTTTCAATGCCCCCCCCCCCAAAAAAAAAAAACAAACAAACAAACCAAAAAAAAAATTTAAAAAAAAAATAAAATAAATAAATAAATAAAAAATAAAAAATTTAAAAAATTGAAAAATTAAAAATCTATTTTGTACCGTCATTACACTCTTTCTTCATACCTTGGAAATTAATCAATGCATAAACTTATAAAAAGGTCTGTCAGAATTCAAGTAAAAATTCTCAATTCCCCAAATATGTGTACCTGCACTCTTAGAAAATTATAGCAAACCCAGTTCAAGACATTTCTGACAAACCTGTCATTTCAGTATTTTGCCAGTTATGTGAAACTGTCATGGATCACACATTGTGAAGACATTGTACTATACGGCTATTGGGAGAATCATGCATTATGGCGGAGGCATCAGTCGCCATAGCGACATTTCTAGTTTTTGTGTGTGTGTGCATTTCACCAATATATTGACATAAATATGAAGATATCTATGTAATTATATTGTTATATATCTTTACCATTGGGACTAACAAGCAAAAACTTTGTGAAAGTGATCAGTTCTAATTGTCGTCTTGTATGTTATGTTTTGAATTAGGTAGCACATCTTTTTTTATTTTAAAGCACTCTTTAATTTTCATGTGTACTGATCTATCAGTGTGCATGCATGCAGTGTGGTAACAGACTGTCCAAATTCTTTGTGCAGTTCCATGAAAACTGTATTACTGGCCTGTCACATCCATAAAGCAGTCAAATGTAAATCAAAGCTAAGGATGAATGTATGAAGGCCTCGGAGTTTCTTGGAGTTTACTTTACCCACACGTTATCATGCATTATTAGTTTCCTAGTTTTCTGGAGGTTTTCTTTTTTTCTTATTGTTCTTTTTTTTTCTTATTTTTTTTTTTTTTTGCTTTTCAGTAGGTTGCATAATGTAGTGTAGTAGATACTTGTAGATGCATAGTGACTTATGTCATAGCACAAGCACAAGGATTTTTCTCGTAGTCTTCATACATTTTGAATTAAAATGTTATATGACAGTGTCAGGCCATTCATAACATGTAAATGAGCATGCAACAGCAGCATATGTTTGCCTTCCTTGCAGCCACATTCATGAGTGACAGCTATGGGTACACACTAGAAAACATTTGTAATACGGTGCAGATGTCATCTTAAAGACTGCCAATCCCTTTTGCATGCAAATTTTTGAAAAATTGGTGAGAACACTTAGGTATTGAAGAAAACACTATTTGGAAACCTCCTGTAAATTTTTAATTCAAGAGGGTCTTTATTTGTTTAGTTAAATTGACCGTTAAGATTTGAATATTTTTTGCAAACTTCACAAAAATTACAAATCTAAATACTAGTCTAGTTTTACAGACCTGTGTGATGCACTTAGTTGTTATTTGCCATTGATAACAAAGTAAGAGAAGCTAGTGAATTCTTCTTTTCTGACAGCTTTAACATGCATATCTGTTGTTCAAAGTATAAGTATCATAAATTATTACAACCACAGGAGGATAAAATGTATGCAGCTCTGCCTAGTACACAGAATACGTTACGGTGAGCGTTCGGTGCATTATTTGAATTTAAATGGCTAACAACCTTCAAATATCACAGAAATGTTATCGATTTACAATAGCCTTGTCATTCTGGTGGAATGTATCATGTTCTGTGCTATTTGGGAAGGAATGCAAAAGGGAAGGGCCATCTTTAAAGATGATGTCTGGTATTAGAAATTAGCCTATTGTGTGTTATATGCATCTTGCTCTGACTTGAATAGATAGAAGTTTGGGTTTTTTTCACACTGGGATTACTGTCCTAACAACAGCTTGTGTGTATTGTAATCAAGAAATTAGTATAAACCTGTATGTATATGTATGTTATATATATATGTATATATATATTGGAAAGGATGTATATATATACATACATGAGCAGGAATACCCATACTGTGGCATCCATAGTATGAAGTCTAAAAATTGATAAAATTTCTCACAATAGTTTGTGTGTATATATCTAACGATTTGATTGTTAATTTCTCCTTTTTGTTTTTGTTGTGATATAGACAAAATCTTTGAATACAACTCATGCAAATGTACATTATTTCACTTAATATGGGCAGAAAGTTTCAATGACCTGTACACTGAAAATTAGCAATTGCTTGAAAAAAAAAAAGATTATTAAAGATTGACGATTGCTGGAAAATAAATCATACAAGAGCTTGAAGAATTCATTGTTCCATTATTTTCCTCTCTGTATACAGTTGTGTTCTGCCTCAAATTGTGATATACATATGAGTAACCATATAAGTTACAACAAAAGTACAATAAGCAAAAGTGATATAGTGATGTATAAGAAGCAATAGCTGTGGAAGTGATATATTAATTGAAGTAATAATTGTCATACAAAAATAGTAGTAAAAGAAGTAATGGTCATTGTAGAAGTTTTACAGCAACTACGAGTTGTGTTGATGGTAGTAGTAATGAGTTATTGTCGGCAGTGGTAGAAAATACATTGATGTATTAGTCATAATTAGTAGGAGAAATGAAAGAAGTAAATAGTGGAGTTATGATATTTATTCTGCAGAAGTAGAAGTAGTGTTTCAGAAAAAGTGGCAGTAGTAATAAGAGCTGTGCTATCAAAGCAAGAAGTGTCAGTGATGGTATATCGATATTTATAAACATGGCATGAACAAGTATATTACTTTATGGCACTTGTATATGCAGATATAATTGTTGCCAGAGGAGGTGGTGATCAATGTAATAAAAGGAAAAAGAAAAAGGAGAAGATTTAGAAACATGAAGAGATTCCTGAGGGCATAATGACAGAAGAAACCGGCATATTATGACATAATCTTAACATTTTAATAAATGCATGTTTATCTATCCTTAGACTGTATGTGAGGAACTAAATGGTATAAATGGTGATTCATATTGAGGGAGAGGGAGGGAGAGTAGGAAATTATAAAGAAATTGCAAGATACAAAGAGAGGGGTGTATGATTAATGGCATGTCGAGGGATACCTGGGGGGGGGGGGGGGGAGAAACAGAGGTGGGTGCGAGGGATGGTTGGATGATCATAGCTTAAAGGGATGGTTATAGTTTTGGTTGAGATGGGAATTCAGGTTTGTAACTTTTTGTGAGAAAGCTAGAAACCATATATATGAAATCTTAAAGAGCCGACAATTTGAAGAATTAAAAGTTTATTTGGTGAAAGTTTTGAAATGGTTGAGATATTCAAACGACAAAGTGGAGGAAAGTGGTCCTATTAAAAGGCGTGTCGCACCTTTTGTTAGGATCACTTTGTCTTTGGATATCTCAGCCATTTCAAAACTGATTTTCATCAAATAAACTTTTAATTCCTCTTAGGATTTATAAGCTCTTTAATATTTCCTGAAAGGTTTCTAATCATCTCACAAAAATTAAAACCTTAAGACCCCATCTCAACCAAAATTATACCATCCCTTTAAAGGGATAGAGGAGAGATAGAAAAAAAAGAGGGGAATTGGAGAGAGGGAGAGAGAATGGGAAGGAAACAACGAATGAGGGAGGAGTGTGTGAATATAACACTTAGATAGGGGAGGGAAAAGAGAGAGAGAGATTGGAGAGAAAGTATAAGAAAGAAACAAGAGAGAGAGGGGAGACTTTCAAATGATTTGACCAGTAAACAATTAAGAAAATCATTCAAGAACACAGAATCTAGTTTCAATTACATTTTACTTGCAACTTGCCGTTTATTGGATATCTCCCAAATATTCCACCAGAGTGTGCGCCAGTTTGATGAACTTCAATTCTAGAAAATGCAAAAGAGCCCTTGTATGGAACGTGAAGATCTAGCCCCCTCCCACATCTTCCCCACCCCGTCGCAGCATTTAGATAATAGAGTTTGATATATATATATATATATATATATATATATATATATATATATATACATATATATATATATATATATATATATATATATATATATATATATATATATATATACATATATATATATATATATATATATATATATATATATATATACATATATATATATATATATATATATATATATATATATATATATATAAATGATCAATAAAAATGAGAAAACCTTGAAACGATGAAAGAATTTAGTTTGTGTTATTCATCTTGCAACTTTAAGAGGAAAACAAAAGTATCGTTTTTCTGTTCAGACTGAAGATTTCCCAAATATTTAATCAGAAGTGTCCACCTGATCATTGGATTTCCGTTCTGAAAACGGAAAAAGCTCCCGCCCTCCCCCAACACCCACTCAGCTTGGTCGCTGGGTTCCCTCGCTTCCATGTTCTCCCAAATACTAAGTACTGACAATTCTTGCAAAATCTCCATGACACGCCCATGAACTTTATCAACGTCTCTTGCACTCCTTCACCGGCCAGAAAGTGATCAACCCGAAAGAGATAGATGGCATCTTCAGCAACACAAATCCAAGAAGGATGATGCTGAACTTGGCAGCCTATAGATGTAGAAGGGGTATTTTAAAATGAAAAAAAGAAATCAATTGTCTTTTCAACATTAATGATTTGTTTTGAGAATTCCAATTAAAATGATTCTGAACTTGACATAGATAATAGGTTAGAACAATCCAGTTATAGGCACGAAAAAGACCAGAGATTTTTCTTCATGGCTTATGAAAATGTGTCAAACCAAATCACAAGCGGTAAAAAGATAATTGATTTTTTTATGTTTGAAAATAATATCATATTTTCCATTGCACATTGTACCCCACTCGGTCGCTTCACACCCTCAGAAAGGTCAACTTTTTCCTGCTGAATAGGGGATTGACTGATGTGTCCTACAATTACTTCAGCGTTCATTGAATTAATAAAGTCCATTTTGGGTAAATCCAACCTGAAGGATTGTCCAAAGATTTTGATTACGGTATATTCCTTCTGCATGTGGTTATTATGCCACAAAGTTCAGGCTTTGATCGGGTAGGCCTGTGTTTCTCAGTCTATAGAATGGCATTTGATTTTGTTTCCCCCAAGTGCGAGTGCATAAAAAATCCACAAAATGTGCGAGTCCCATACTGAATATTCAACACTTGGCGCCTTCTAGATAGGTTTTAATAATAATTATGTTAAAGCTACTTCATGAAGAGAATTTGAGGTTTTGATGCGATGGATAGTGATAGTGAGTTTTCTAGTGGGCTGCGCTTGGAATTGCCCTGTTGCAAGGGCTTCTTTGTAGGTCTTGGTAGTTGTGTGTGGGTGTGCGTGTGTGTGTGTGTGTGTGTGTGTGTGCATGTTGGATAAAAAAATGTAATCCATATCTATTTAACAACACATATTTGTATTGAAGGGGAAATGGCAGTTGATGCAGATTTATACAGGCGAAACACTGCTTTGACAAAAATTGTATAAGATCGATCCCTTACCTTCAAAGTCTGGGTTTAACCCAGTTATAATATTGTATATGTCCGGAATCTCTGTGATTCTATTTTAGAATGGAAAATGTGATGATATTTTGCGTAATTGGTACAAAAGTAGATATGTGTGATTAACAGTAACATATTTTTGAAGATTTGTAGGCAAATTATTATTTCAAAAGACGTGCAATCATGGAAGACTTATGCAAATCGCAGTTCGTGTCTGGTTTGCAAAATTTATATTGCACAGAAATAAGAGATGGGAATAAGAAAATTTGATGTTCAAAAATGAGAATAGTTTGAGAGCTATTTTTGTGAGGCCTATTTCTCAATGCTTATCGGAAATCTTAGATTAATTCATGGGCGGGTTATACCAAGAAACACTTATTAAAATTTGGTTTTTGCTGCTGATATCTGATCTTCATTTTGTAGTCAAAGGAAAGAGACTTATTCACATTTATTTTGGAATTGCGTTAATATTACAGAATTTTAGCAGGATATGATTGAGTATTTTGAGATAGCAGAATTAAGAAATTTGGCAAGTTATAAACCTGGGTATGGAAGAAAATTCTCAGAGAGTGAAATAATGTAGTATAGTTATTTTCATAACTATTTAAGGCAAGGTTGCAATTAAGAATACCGTCATTGACAGAATTAAAAAATATTAGTTACACAGTATACTGTGAGGAAGTTTTTTTGTGCTTTGTCCTTTCTTGTTATAACAATTATGGCAATGCCTGATATCTCCTACGGAAAGGAAGGCGTCTATGTAGTTTTGTGAATGGATATTGTAAAGTGTAGCATATTATTTTGGATTGTGAATTGATTGTGAAATGGTTTTGTATATATATATATATATATATATATATATATATATATACTGGTAATTTAGTATTTTATGTGTAGAATTGTGTTTAGGTAGTACAATAGGTAATAAAATTGTAATGAAGTAATGGGTAGAGATGGGCAGGGAAGGAAACGTATGTGTGGGCGGGGTTTTATTGTTAGGATAGTATGGCAGTATATAAATTACGGTTAGGAAGGGTAGTAATTTAGGTTTGCTATGGAGAATTGTTATGGAGGATGGGTTTTATTTTACATACATAACAATACTTTAATTTTTTTTTGTATTATTGGTATTTTACTTGCTATAAAGTGCATGTACCTATCCCAGTTGTCACTTTTATTAAAGGAATTATTCTTTTAAGTTAGGACTGTAGACTAAAATCAAAGTAAATTAATGTTTCTAGTTTTATTTGAATGGAAGTAAATAGATATTATTTGAAAAAAAAAGTGTGTGTGTGTGTGTGTACATGTGTGGTTACCTTAGAGAATCAAATGCCTCAATATTGCACACTAAATATAATGCATTTATATCAACAGCTAAGAGATGATTATTTTTGTAATCAAGGTGTCCGTTTGATAATCCTCACATTTATCAATCACGAAGTGTAAGTAGGCCTACTTAGAACTTTTTTTTCCGTTTTTCCTTACATAGCTGTCATTTTTTTTTTATTATTATATTGTTATCATTTATTCTATTTCCATGATGATTCATGGGGCCAATGTGTTGCAATGGAACTAAAAATGTACCCGGTACCTTATTAGTAGTACTTTGTATGAACAATAAACGTGTAAAGTACAATGCAAGGACCAGATGGCTTTTCATACATACTCCTTACCTCGTACTTGTATGGGGCGCGATTCGGTCGCTCGGCGTGATATAACACACACAATGAATGAAAACTCTTCCGTAATGCCAGAAAATGGTTCGTAATTGCGTAACTTATGTAACATCCAAACGTGAGAACCACAAGGCACAACAGCCATCGGGAGCCCTGCCGATACGTTCATGTGAGTCTGAATTACTAGTTGCTTGATCAGTTCAGCGATGAAAGGAAAAATTTTCTCTTGAACCCTGTAGAGTTTAGACAGCGTATTACTGATATGATCTGAAAGCCTTTGCCACACCAAATGAGCAGAAGAACGCCGAGCGAGAGTGCGACAAATTCGAAGGCAGCTGACGACGCCGGTACCGCGGGAGTCAGGGCACGGGGAATCGTGGCATTACCATAGGTCCATACCCTGTGTAATGTAACGATAGTGTGGTGCAGGTAGGTGTGCGTGTGTATGAAGTAGTTTACGTGTGCGTGACTCGAACTCACCCAAATTCACTCTGTCTTTGAGTAGATGTAGACTGAATATATCATAAAAGAGATGTAACGATAAATGTTTTTATGTCAACTAGCAGGGAGACTTAACTTTAGCAAGAACTTTAGCACCCCAGATTCGAGTAGAACCTATGGCTATAGGTTACCTACCTGAAAAGAATTAATAGTTAATACATCTTGTCTTAGGTAGACTAGATCTAGACCCCCTTTCATATGAAAAGTCTCTTCTCTTGTGAACTTCATGCTTCATAGCTAGCAGATTGAGCGCCTTTTCTTCACGTTTTCTCCACACACAGCGGTGACTCAACAAGTCAAGCAACAGATGGTTTAGTGTACCTGTGAGCAAGTATAAATTGCATTCCCAGTATGGAAGAGTTGCTCATGAGTATCAGCGAATTTTCAGAAAAGATCGCAAGGTAAGTTACAATTGGATAATTCTAATCTCCTTATATAATTTTGAAATGTCAATGTTAGGAGTTCCATAACCATACTCCACCACCTCCAACCTTAGACCCCATTGCAACCTCAACCTTACTATCCTTGATGCTTAAACTTGGGTTATTGCTATACTTAAAATAAATTCTATTAAATAGAATTTGTGCTTCGACCAGATACTCCTACACTTGTGTACTGTAGGACCATAAATTTTAGTGGGATATACTCACAGATCTGGACTCCCTAGACCTGATTGGCCCAAATGCAGAAAAGAAAATGGCATACATTGAGCCCCGATTACTTCATATATAAATGTCTGAACTGGGTAGTTGGTAGAGTTACTGTTACATCATACCAAGCCCCACCTGTAGAGCATGCTTTGTGTCTCTTTTTGCTAATAGATGTTTTACTTTTCTATGAATCAAGTAAGTTATATTGATTATTCTCCCCAAATGCAGAGCAAATAGTGCAATGAATGAATACCAAGAATATATTCCAAGCTAGAAAACATTGAATAATATGGTGGATGGTTTGAAATCTGATAAATCTCCTAATGTACTAATTGGATCGACTACATAGAAGTAGTATTACAAAATTATAAAAAAAAATGTGGGTATGATATGAAATTACAGTAGCTTTCTATGTATTGATATCACCAAAGAGCTATACATTTGCAAAGGTTTTATTTATTATTTTTTTTTTATAGTACATCACAGCACAGGATTTAATTGATTCTTAATTTGCATGGTATCTGACAACTTTCATCATGATGACCAGTCACTGCACTGAAGGCAGGTGCAGAGTGTAAAACAGTGTTTTGCATTCATCCTCCCTTCTCAGCTCAGCATCTGGGAATGGAAACAATTCTAAGTCCGGATTGAAAGTTTGGTGTAAAGTGAATATGAGTTTTTTTTTCTATCTCTCTCTAATACCTCATATTTGAAAGATTTGCAAAGAACCATCTTTGAATGGGCTCTTCCACAGATCCGATGGGAACCCGAAGCAGTGGCTGGCCACGGCTGAAACGATTTCCAGGCAAGTACATGGGATCACTGTAGGGGTACAGTCCAATGTGGCAAGAGAGAGATCCTCAGCTAGCTACGCCCACAGGACACCGTCCCTCCTTGATGAAGTGGTGGCCCGATTCTGCTGGCTCTTCTTTGAGTCGGCCGTCGACATCAAGCTGGTCAGAATATTACACAAGGTGAGAGTGAGTGGTGATGGGAAATGCCCCGCGAACATGTTATAGCATCTCAATTTTGCAGTATTAAACGTCATTACGTCTTTATGCTATGATCTACACAGTTTTATCTCTATATGCTGCTGTCAAATCTAAGTCTTGTGTTTCAAAATTGTTCACAACTTTGGGCCTTGCGTTCAGTATGTGTACCTGAAGAAAGGGTTTTTGGATTGATGCACATGTATTTTGAGAAAACAACACAACAACAAATTGAGTGTAGTAGTATCCATCATTCCCATCTTAATGTTGGTGAAGAGATTTTTGGTACACTACAATAGTACAATATTTACCAAACCTTTTCACATCTTTTGAAGAAAAAAAAATGCCCTCACAAGTGCAGTGAATAAAGAAATGTGACTATAGCAAAATTTCTCTATGCCCAAGCTTATATGATATGTCTCCCTCTCTGTCTCATTTTTCAAAACAGGCTGCTGTTGCCCTACAGACAATATCCCGTAAGATGGAAGATATCATTGATTGTCAGTTTCTGGTCCTCTTGTCTGAAAATGCTGGTTGCATGACCTTTCTCCAAGCTTCTAAAGGTGAGACATTGGATGACTTGTCATGCCAGTTGTCTTCCCAGCTGGTTTGACTGTCTCATAAGCAATGGTCATCAACATTTTTTTCAGTCATAATTTTTCATCAATAACACAAAGAAGTTTCATTCATAGAAAAGCTGATGAGATACCAGTGTTTCATTTGACATATTTCATTCAAACAGAATATACCGCTGCTTACTGAAAACACATTTTATTATACTGGTTTGAGCCATTTATTGTTGTTGATGCTGTTCATCAGTGATGTTGATGATGATGATGATGAGGAAGAGGAGGATGATGATGGTGATGGTGATGATGATGTGGTGATGACGATGATGATGATGGTGATGATGATGATGATAATGATAATGATAATGATAATGATGAAGATATACATGTACGTAGTTAGAAATCCATTGTTATGGATGATTCTATTAAGCCTCTTTCCTCTCCCCATGTTCACATGAAGTATGCAACCTGATTGAAGGAAGCCCGATGGTGCACAAACCCCTGGAGGCCCACTTCCCACAAGTCATTGGCGCCTTGCACCGCACCATGACCTGGGTGGTTGCAGATGTCACTTCCTCTGCGCCGGGCACTGCCATCTCCCCCGGAGCCTCCTCTCACTCTCTGGTCCTTGCCAAGCTGGTGCTGCAGGCATGTCAGTTGGTGCCCCAGCACCACTGGGAAGCCGTCTGGAACAGAAGTGCCCCCCACCAGGCACGGGAGCTGTGTTCGCACCTGTCGGGACTGGTTGGGAATCTTGTCACAGTCATGTGCTGTAAGGTGTGTGTGGTTTTTTTTTTTTGTCTTTTTTACAGTGCTGGCAATGACTGTGTGACATGTGGTACAGAAATGGAATATAAGCATCAAATTCTGGTGCGAAATTTGTGCACAAAGATATTGAAATCTTGGGACACACTTCATATCAGATTTTGTTTGTTGGTTTATTTCATTGTTCAGTCATATCAGAACTCTGCAATAAAAGCAAACACGTGAAATTGGTCAAATAAGGAAAAAAAGGTTAAGCTGTTGGAAGTAGACAGAGTATCACAAAAAATGGTAACTTCATGTGAAAGTAGTATGCTTAACATTTGTGCATAGGCAGGGGCAGATCCAGGAATTCCGTAAAAGGGGGGGGAATGCCCCCCATTTTCTTTTATTTCTATTGTTTGAACAAAAATTAAAGAGGGGACGCGCACCTGGATCCGCCACTGATACGTGTACACAAGAATATTTTGAGTGCCCAACTCCAAGCCCCTCCGTAATGTGGTCATATTTATGGCACTGTCTAGATGGATGTGATGTATCAAACCAATGTCAAATAGCACTGAAAACAAATAAAATTTGTGCTCATAATCAATATTTGATACTGCAAAAACTTACCATGACTGCTTGGTAGTGTGTCTATTCATTTCCTTCATCTGATCTGTAGGAACATCATTCTCTGGATGATGTATTCCTTGTGTCATTAACAGGCATGAAAAATTGAATATATTTGTGTGATTGTAATATTCTTGTATTTTTATTCTCTATACATGGAATGCAATTTATCTTCAGAAATTCCCCAGGGAGAGTGGTCTCATGTCTGGCTGTGCTGTGGGCATGCTCTTCAACACCTCAACTAGCCCTAGAGATGCAGTTGCCATGGCAACTAGCTTATTATCCTCTTTTCATCAGGGTCAGTTAAAGACATACATATTTTCTTTAAAGATAATGTAACCATTGAGCATCCACCTAGACTTTCATTTATAAAGGTGCATATGCCTCAAGTATTTAAGTATTATTCTAATTTATGCATGATACCACATTGCCTTATGTTCAAGAACCTGGTTGTAGACAATACTACTATATTGGCTTAACCCTATTCTAACTGGGCTATTTGAGACCAAGTTTTTCTGAGGGGGGGTCAATTTGACCCCCCCTTCAGGTCTCGGCCGCCGATCGCGCGATCGCCGTGAAATTTTGCCTGAAGATAGAGCTGGATGTCAGCTACAAGATTACATCGTCATACAATAGAAGAATATTGCCTTTCTATTCTTAATAAATTAATTATGCAAATTTGTGCATGAAATCATATTTTCACCTATAACTCAATTAAAAAGACTGGAGGATTGCTAAATTTTCGTGTCAAAATTCCTCAAGACTCATCAAACAATTTTCGTGTAAAAAAATAGCTCAATTGAAATTAATTTCTTTTGTTTTTTATTGTTTTGTTAATTTCTTATGTATCTTATTGTTTTTTCAAACTTTTGTTTTCTATTGTTGTTTTGCCAAAAGTTGTTGCAGGCACTTTTTCAGGCTTATCTACACTAGAATTGATTAATTTCAATGGTTAAAAGTTGAAATAATCTAATTTATATCAATTTAACCAAAAAACACAATTTGCATTGGATTTGCACACGATATCATGAATTTGAGCTGTTTTTTGGTTGACATGCATATGCAAAACATAAAGTAACTTCAAAAAGGTGTACCCGGACATCGCAAATTTGGTCTCAAAATATGCGGGAGACTTCAATGAAAAAAGTTGTGCAACGACGCGGCAAAAGCTTTGCGCGCTGTGAAATCGTGGCGTGAAACGTCGAGGGGGGGTCAATTTGACCCCCCTCCCAGTTAGAATAGGGTTAAAGTCAAAACATCGTTCTCATATGCCAGTGGATTGTCGATCACTGCTTCAAAATATACACATATGCAAAAAAATGTGTGAAAGAACATTGTGATAACACAATTTCTGTAGGGCAGCTACAAAAATGTTAATTGTTAGCCAAAAAGGTTTGCCAGAAGTCCACAATCTCAGAGCTTACCCGATCATAGTTTGCAAAGTAATTTTTCACAATTATCGATAATCAACAAATCAGGACAGAGCAATCTCCATCCATTTTGTGTGCTAATGTAAATCACATGCTGCTGGTTGTGAAATACAATTGCAAGGGTACAATTGATTATATCATAAAGCTTTTTGGAAAATACGATTGCAAGGGCACAATCGATTATCACATAACATTCTACTTTCCCACAATGCTGAACGAGAAGGGCTCTTCTTGAATAAAAGTCGCATACTTGTACGATCAAAATTGTTCAATTAAATTAAATTCAATTCAATTCGTTTATTCATCTCAATCATCATAAAAACAAATACATTGTGAGATCAACATAACAAAAAGAAATATTGATGAGGAGGATGGGGACTACAAAAAGCGATATCTTGAAAAGGCGTAAAGCCCCCAGATTACAATGGTAAATAGAATGCATGTACATAAAGAAGTGAACAAAATTTTTAATGAAGTAGAATAATGAACTGCTTGAAATTGTACATAAATACAGGAAAATACTATACATTGAAATGGAGAAAATAAATATTCTACACTTTTGATCTCAAAATACTCCAAAACAACTCGTCATTCTGGCAAATCGCATCAGCCAGGTAAGTTTCTTGGTAGACTCTTTGGATGTATTGAAAGCAAAGTCCAAATGGTTGAAGATGAATTTTGAGTCCTTCTGAGAACTATTTTTTGGGCTTTAAACCAAATTGTTTTCTTTCTCTCTCTGTTATTTTTATGGTAACTTCAGGAAATTTGCTTTGTTGATTTTTTGTTGTTTTGCTTTTTCTCACTTCACTAAAAGGTGATTCTGCTGGAGGTGACCCCTATCTAGAGGATGGGATATTCAATGGACTGACTAGCTTAGTGTTCCAGAATTTCAGTCCTTCTGAGAGAGCCTTTGGGAAGCTCTGTCTGACGAGAGGTCTGATAACCTGCGCTGATCCCACGATCATCCTCCAAAGAATCCCAGACAACATCTTTCCGGACATGGAGGTGGGAAAAACTTTCGTTTGATGAGATTTCAAAATGCACCTGCTATTTAGGAGGTCAAAATCTCCTTGCTGCGATCAAAAGTAATGCATCTTTCAATAGACATATCAATGCCTTGAGAGATTTATATTCACATAAGTCCCCATGCTGAGCATTGTTGATTTTAAGTGTCTTCACCTATCATGTAAGCCACTGTGTAGTAGCTCCTACATTCTCCTGAATCACTTTCCACAAGTTTGAAAGATAAAGTTGTCCATGTTTGTTGAAAAGTACAGCAGTGTTAGGAAGAATATTTCAAAAAGTATATATTTTAAATAAATTGTTGTCATACCTTCGTCTTGTTTGCTGAGATGAGGTAATAGTCTACTTAAAATCTTTTTTCCTCTGGAACTATTTGAGGTGCTCTTTCAATGCAAGGAGATTAAAATTTTTGGCGATATTCTGTGTTGATTTTTGTAATGTCATGCTTACTATAGTGAAATTGTAGTCAAAAATTGTTGTAGAGTTCTTGTGTAGAGAGGGCAGTACATGGCATTGACCAAAGTGTTATAAAAATTCATATCTGTTGATCAGATCATGCAATTTTCCTCAAACTTCCACCAAATTTCCCCCCAAATCTTTCAGCATTAACTGAATCCACTTTTGGGGAAAAAATTTCCATTTAAGTAGGGATTTAAGCAATGGTGTGGCAGTTGAAGAGCATTTGAAGTCAGCATTCTGCCAAATGAAAATAATATTTGATAAGTTTATTACATTGAATTTAGCTGCACTTATGCACATGTTCTGGATTATTTGTGAGCACTAACTGCATCAGGTTTGGATGAACCTTTTCCATCTTTCCTCAGAGTCAAGTCTTCTTGTTGGGACCCCTCCTCACCGTCACTCAGGAATTACTCACATCTCATGAATCATCAGAATTCCATGCCATACAGTGTAAGTCTTTTCCTCCAGATTGTTTGAAAGTACAAATGCATGTGATGCAACTCAGAACCAGCTCGTAGACTTTGTAAAGTTTCAGTTGACCACCACAAATAAAAGAACAAGTTATACCAAGTTCCATCACAGCTATTGCAAAGCTCACCTGGGTTACATACAACATTGAACATGAATCATTCAGTATTGTGATATGAACAGTTTGAATACATTTCCTTCAATCAGAATTTTATCTTTATGATCAGAAATTATGAAATACCATTAAGAGTGGTTCAAATAGCTCTCTTATACTGCAGTTGTCTGAAGTCTTTTAAAATACTTGTCCAAGATGTGTGGAAAATATGCATGTTTTAATTCTCTTCAACACTGAACAAAACTATATCATATGTTCTTGATATGTTAAATGTCTAATATGTTCAAAGCAGACATGTTTCAAACAATTTTACATTTGATTAAACATTTCACATTTGGTACTATGTCAATGTAGAATGAAAATTTCTTTTTCATCGATATGTTTGATGCCTGATATGTTTAAAGCAGACATGTTTCAAACGGTTTAATATTTGATTTAACATTCCATGTTTGGTATTGAATATGTCAATGTAGAATAAAAATGTCTTTTTCATCCCATCATGCATTGCGAAGTGTTCACACTGTGGCTGCAGTGTGCCCATAGCAATCTCCAATGTCTGCGCTCCCTCATCAACAACAATGCCCAGCGCTTCCTTACAGGCCAGTCAAGCATTGTTGGCATGGTGCTGCAGTGTGTCTGGCGCTACTGGCACAGCCCAATCGATGGGGTACCAGACCTGGTCCGCACTATGTTTGGCTCACTGCTGGAGGCCTATAAGAGTGAAAACCAACTGCTTAACTCGGAAGAAAAGGAGGTTGGTAAATGCTTAATTCTTACTGGGCTTTTCTGTGCTTCGTTTTTGTGTGTATTAGTGTGATATGATACCAGTTATCAAGGTCTGAAAACTTGGATTCATTTGAAATAGCTCTCCCTTGGAGATAAATCCAGATTAGTTCTGAATTAATTATGGCAATATGGACTTACATTTCCATTGCAATGCATGCTTAGTAGTCCTCTTTTTATCCCACAGTTGAGTGATGTTGAGTACTTAGTATTTTATTGCATGAAGTGTTGATGACATCTCCAGGTAGTATGAAAAGCAAGATTATTACTAACTGCCATAGAAAACAACAATAACTGAACCCCAGTATATGACATCCAGAATGATGAAATAGACAATATTGCATTTCCTTAAATGATTGTTTTCTTGTTTTCTGCCATTTTACGACTTCAGCTGTATGTCACCTTGGCCAGTGAACTCCTGAGCTCCCCACGGCACCTGAAGGGACGCTACACCCTTCTCTCGACCCTCATCCCCCACCTGGGGGCGACTGCCACCCTGGAGCTACACCCAGCCCTCCCCGGGGAGCTCCTCGGCTGTCTTGACACCCACCATCTTGTCTTTGCTGCCAACGAGACGTACAAGACCCTCTTGAAGGTGCTCAAGGCGGAGTTTGCGGAGTCCCGTTCCGGAGCGAAAAATGACAGTGACTCACAGCTGGAATGCTGGCGGATGCACTTCTATGGAGTCGTCTCTGCTGGCCTGTGTAGTGACATTCCGTGAGTTTAAAGCAAGAGAGTATTTGTGTCTTGCCCGGTATGCAAGTGTGGCCTTACACTCATGACTGTTGAAAAATCTCACTCAGTCCTATGAATATTTGACAAGATGATAGTCAGACAGGCTTGTTAATTTTCTTATGTGAGCTGCAAATGAGGATTCAGTTCAGCCATCCCTGAAGTGATCTAATGATTGTTGTTGTTTTTTTATTGTCTGTATAGTTCTTTTGATGAGACTGATGTTCCTGTTTTTTGAATGAACTCAGCTGTCTTGTGTGGATGGACATAGTACCCTAAGGGCTGCACACTAACCCATTTTTTCTACTGGTCTGACCTGTCTGTCAGACCAGTAGGTACCCAGTTTTTCCATGTTTTACTGGTCCATTCCTGAAAAAGTTACTGGTCAGACAGTGATTTTTTACTGGCCAGGGACCATTGGACCAGTGCCAGTGTGCAGCATTGCCTAAGAGCAAATTTATGTCTGAAACCCATGATGTTAAAACCTCTACTGCTTATGCAAAATTTTCACTGTAGATGCATTTCTTAATGAGCATCTGGAACGTCACATTAATTGCTTATTAAATCTTGTCATGATATTCTTACTAGGCTTGTGAGGAACAATATGGCCAACACATGGCTGCCTGCAACATTTAAGCTGTTTCCAGCAACGTTCAAGTTGCTGCTGGAGTCCACTGGAAGAGACTGCCTTGCCTCACCAGATGCAGAGGTGGCAGCAAGGAGTCTCCACTGCAGTATCATCTTGCTGAAACAGGCTCGGGCCTGTAAGCTCCTAGCCGGCCAAGACTGGATGGTGAGTGTTTTGTTCGCTCAGGGCTTCTCAACTCCTCTCTTGAGCACTTTTCCCTCAGTGATCGATAGAAATGTTGCTGTAGTTAAATTGCTAACACTAGCAGTTGAACATGGACACATTGGCCAGAATTCACAAAGGTGGTATAAACTTAGACCATGGTACAAATTGAGACCATGGTCTAAAATAAGTGTGAAATAGACGTACATTTGACTTGCGTATGTATCAACGCACATTTGTTACTAGACATCTGATGGTGTATGCAGTCTGTCAATCGTATTTACGCAGAAGAAATTTCGTGAACTATTGTTTGAATTTAGACCACCTTTGTGAATTCGGGCCATTGGCTCTTGGTTAGCCATCTTTTCAGGATAACTCCGCACTGTATCTTTCTTGTAATATGCGAAACTGCTGAAATGGACCAGGGTCCTGTTTTACGAAGAGTTATAATTGGTTATGTAGCTGATTTCTATGGTAAGTCTGTGGCAGCCTGTGTGGTAAAGGAAATTAATAATCGATTATATCTTTTGATAAAATGGGGGCCCAGATTTTCCCCAAGTGGACCAAGTACTATTCTGCAGGATGTGTTTTTCTTACGATGTTAACCCTAATCAGGCTGGGGGGGCGGAATCCGCCCCCCCTCGACGTTTCGCGCAATATCCGCGATGTTTCATGACTTTTTTCTTTCAAGTATCGCGCAACTTTTGATACCCAAATTGTTGCGCCCGCACGTACCGTTTTGACGCGACACCCGTTCGCAAAAAAATTTGTCAACCCCAAAATTGCTCCAAAACGTGATTTTGTGTACAAATCCAATGCAAATTGTGTTTTTTCAATTAATTCACATAAAAATTCATATCTTCACTTAGAATGGCCGAAATTAATTTATTTTAACATAATAATGCTTCGAAAAATGTCTGTGACAAATTTTGGCCGAAAAACAAACAAAAACAAAAGGTCAAAAAACAAAGAAATACATAAGAAATTCAAAAAACTATAAAATACATAAGAAATTAATTTCGATACAGATTTTTTTTTATCCTATGTCTCAGAAGAATGATACAAGAAACATTTTTAAAAAGTAATTAGCTTAATTGTAGCATTAACAAGTGATTTAGAGCCCAAAACTGATTTTATGCATAAATTACAATTATTAATTAATATAAAATATAAGAAAAAATTTTCGGAGAAAGCAACCATACATTTTGATAGAATACGTCGCGGGCGTCGCGTGTGCCGATTTTCGGCGTAATCGCACGTTCCATAGGCGAGATCTGAAGGGGGGGCGGAATCCCCCCCCCCCCCCCCCCAGATATAGCATAGCCAAAAAAGCCCAGCCTGATCAGGGTTAAAATGAACAAATAAACAGAAGTCCCTTGAACACTTTTCTGTCATGACATTGTAGTATAAAAAAAGGAGCATTCTCCTCTTCTAAAATCTGATGTGATGTCAAAAAACAGGTGTAGGACAATTACACTCAACATTTTTTCCAAACAGAAAGAAAATCCCAAAAGGGATACGTGAGAATGGCTCTTTACTGTGCAGGGACAAGACCTTGGAATCAGGGCCCGAATTCATGAAAAAAAAATGTTGTGATAGTATCTCTCGCAGCAGTTGCAAGTGTCATGGTAACGGCAAGAATCCTGCTTACTGATTGGCTGCTGCTATGGGGAGTTGCTTTTCTAGCAAGAGTTACTATCGTAACATTTTTTATGAAGTGGGACCCTGACATTCATTATCTAACAAGTTTCCAAATATTCATTACCTCACCAAACCCTTTTCTTGGTCCACTTCTCTAGGATGAGCATCGAGTTATCCTTGCAGCTGCAACCCATCATCATAGCGATGCCATCCGTAGTGACACCATCACTCTGGTGTGCCACTCCCCCAAGACTGCTGAACCTGTCAACGAGAGCGAGGTGAGGCTGGTGAAGGCGCTGGTGCACAACAGCCTCAGCAGTGATGACACCTCGCTGCGCAACCAGCTGCGGATAGGGGTGAAGGCTCTCGTAATCCGGCTGAGGGACAGTAGTTTGGCATGGCTCAAGTGGTTGCAGCCAGCCCTGGCAAAGGGGAATTCCAGTGATGATAGGTTGGTGTAAGAATTGAGATCTTTCTGCTTTGTGGAAACATTAATATTCCACCCCGTATGTTCAGCACATTAAGCAGGTGTGTTGTGCATGTAAGGAGAAAAAGTGGCAAATGTTTATGTGTGCAGAAGGGGGGGGGGGGAGAGAAGAGAGTTTAAGTCACAATCAATTATGATAACCATGTTTTAGAGTCTGATGATAATTATTTCTTTGGTATTTCAAGAAGTTAGTTTAGGCTCAGATCACATCACATGTTGATTGAATTTCTGCCAAATTAGTTTGATAGTGAAAGAACATGCCAAGCATAAGAGTAATGGCTATATTCTTGTCAGGATACCTTCACAGGAGAAAGAGGCAGTACCAACCAATTGTCTCTGAGGAAATAAAAAGTGTTGATTCACGTCATGGCGCATAGATCTCATACAATGTAGTTAACCTGTTGAAGACTAGTCCCAAGTATACTGTGGCAGGTGTCTATGGGAAATGCGTGTTGTAGCAAAATCAGCCTGTCCTGAATGGGTTAATAGATGGAGGAAAGTTGAGCAAAATTTATTATTTTCATCTGCAGTGGGACCCAGGATCCATCACCTCTCATCCAGTCTTATCAGACGAAGCTCCTGTCAGCCATGGACCTGGTGGATTGGCTCCTGGAGGAGTGTTTTAGCTCCCTCTTTCCTGGAGCCTGCTACCAGAGGAAAAGAGCCTCTCTGGACCTCCTCCAGCTGCTGTATGAAAACTTCACGTCTGGCAAAGAGGTGGCCGAAGCGAGCAACGCTCAAACCACATCTTTTTCAGGTTAGCATGCAGCCACTATAAAAAGGAAAATATAGTTCTTATATACCTGTACAATTGTTGATTTTTGCTTTGATATGTACACTTATGTGGGTAAGAAATGTGTTGAATAATGCCACAATAAAACAATTTCAATCTGTAAGTTAGTTCAGGTTCACTGGAAGAACCTCAATCTCAGAGCATACCTGATCGTGGTGGCTACATTATTTATTATTATCGATAGTCGACAAATTAGGCCACAGTAATATCTGCCGATCTTCTGTGCTAGAGTGAATCATGTTCGGCTTGTTGGAAAATATGATTGTTAGGGCACAATCAGTCATCATGTGACGTTCTACATGCACACTTCTGAATGGGGAGGGTGTTCAGGAATAAAAGTCGTATGCATTCGATCTAAATTATTTTTACACTATTGATCTCAAAATACTACAGAGCAACTCATTATCCTGGCATATCATGTCAGCCTGACAAGTTTCTTGGTAGACATTTTTGATGTATTCTAATTGATGGAAGATGTAGTTTGAGCCCTTCTGAGAAGTATGTTTTGGCTTTAATCAGTGATTGATGGTTCTTTTAAGTCTGTGTTGAATGATAATGGATGTCTTTGTGAAGAGTATTGTTTGAAAGCAAGGTTAAACTGTTTGTGGAAGTGAATGATCATCTGCTGTGAATGATCATCTGCAAGACAGGATAGCATTGATTTCCAAAACTGCATGTAACATCTTTCACCTTATTTGCTTTACAGAGAGCAGAAAACAAGATTTGTGTGTGTATGTGTGTGTGTGTGTGTGTGTTAATATGATCACTTTCCTTTCTCTACAAAATTAGCCATCTTCAGTTATCTTCAGACATAATAGATATGAAGAATAGATCGATCATGATATACCTGCGGTTAAATTTAAAATCATATAGAAATCAATCCTGAACTACATAGTCCTATTCTGCAAAGAGTGATTTGACTATCAAATTTAAATTATGTTTAATAAGCAAAGAAGAAACTATGTTAATCTACAAATATTATGCACTTGACTTTATTTTGAAAGAGAGAGAGAGAGAGAGAGATTTAAGAAGATAAATCTCTCCATCTAACCCTCATTTTGATGATGTTTCTATGCTTTTGAATGATGTTCATTTCTTCCCATCAGCTGCGATCAAGAGACTTGGATCATGGAATCGACAACTCGGGAAAGTTAGCCTCTTCTCTGAAAGGTCAGTTGGTCATCATTACAGGTTATGGTGGAAATGATACGCCTATTTATGAACAGACTGGTAGATCCACATGAATGCATTGATTGATTGTGTCTTCTGTAGTCATTTTCTCTGTAAGCATAACAATATCATCTTGCAGACTGACTTTAGTGTTTTTTGTTTTTCTGTGTACAGTAAAACCGAAATTGAAGTAAATTGAATTGATTTGATGTCCAGGTAAACATCCACAAAAACTGTTCGCAAGGTCAATTTTTATGTCAGATCAGTCACCATTTCAGTGCAATTTATTCTTATGAGTAACCAAAGAACTAGCTCACTGAGGTACCACAACTTCTATGAATGAATTTGCTTAAAGATATCAAGTGTCCATACTTGGGTAACTTTTGACTTAAAGTGAACAAAATCTACCCCACTTCTGACAAATGTTCTTCTGCTCCATTCTGCTGTCATAACAGGAATGCATCCCTCCTTGTAAATTGCCTGCTGGATTCATCCAATGACATCAGGTCATCAGCATACGACCTCCTGATTGGCTACTTCCCGTGGCCGCTCCCCTCCTCCCCAGCCAATCCTTGGTCCAGTCCCTCCGAGATCCTGTGCCAGGGTCTGAAGCTCATCTGCAGTCCTAAGTTCCATGAGTGTGAGGCGGGGGCCATGCTGTGCAAGATTTCCTTCCACAGGTATGTTCTCTGTCTTTGAATGATGAGGAGAGGCTGATGATGTTGTTTAAGAGGATGAAAATTACCTTGACCGTGTGTGATGAGGTGGCTCAGTCAGTAGTGTAGCTGCTTTGCCATTGAATGGCTCATGTTCGGGTGCAGATTCGAATCCCAGTGGGTCTTTGCTGAACAATGTTGTGTTATCACGCCATTTCCTGTAGTAAGAGGCAAAACACTCTGTCCCAGGGATGAACAACATGGAGGTCCCGTGTATGAGAGAGTCACAACCCATGCACGTTTAAAATCGTGCTTAATTTATTCATCACAGCAAGCAGGGTGCAAAACCTGGTGAAGTGGTCTGTCCACTGTGCATATAACTGGACTCCATGGAAGATCAGCTAGTGCAGGTCAATAAGGGCTATGCAGCCATCTTGTACATATGGATATGTAAAAACAACAACCATTAAATCAATACAGGAGTATTATGATGGAAATGGCAATGTGACTGTTAATGAAGGTGATGATGACGATGAAAGAGATGGTGGTGTTGATGATTGAAGCACTGATTATGACAATGTAGGACTGATCAATGGCACAGGCATCAGTATCAGTTTGCTCAGAGACAAGAAAGTTATTGCTTGTGTGCGCAGTTCACAAGTCAGAAATTGACAATTGTATAGTGAATATTGTTGGTGTAACATTCAATGGCCAATCTTATTTGTGTTATACAGTAGCACTTCTACATTGTTGTTTTGGTATATTCTATACCTCTTAACCAATAGTCAACTGATGATAAGTGTCAAATCCAACCGCTTCCCGAAGATGCAAACTTTTATATAGTAAAATTGACCATGTTGTTTTGGAAAATGTATATCAAAAGAAATCTGGAGAAATCTCTTTCCTTTCAATTCAACCAAATAAGATTCCTGTTCAATTATTGACATGTAGGAACATTTAGATAAGGATGCTGGGATTTCATGGGGTCAACTAGAAGTAATGTCAGATCATTTTTTTTTTGTGTACAAGACATGCTAAACACCTAATCCTTTGAATCAATCTGCCTCTTTCAGACAAGTGGTTGAGAGCAGCAAGGGTCTTGAGGAGTTTGTGAAGCAGTCCAAGAAGAAACCTGCCGCAGCAGCGACAGACAGTGCCAAGGGTGTGTCCAGCCAAAGCAGTCCACCGATCCAGTTTGTGGTCAGTCTCCTCCGGAGCCTCAAGTTCCAGTTCAAGTGTGCTCGGACCAACATCCTCAGGGCTGCTGCCCTCACTCCAATGCATGGTGAGTGACCACTTGTGATCCCCATGATTCAACAGGACACTTGTCAAAAACAAGTGATGTATATAAGGAGCGTTTTGCCCTCTGTCATGAAGAGTTGTGAGATTGAAGTCTTGGGTCTGATTGTACTCAGTCCCACGCATGAAATTTCTGAGTTTACTTCACACTTACAGCAGTATTGTAAAAGCTAGGAAAGTAAAACATATATTGAAGTGGTGAATCTGATTGTCATATATCTGTATCAGAGATGTACATTTGAGATGCCATGTAGACTAAGGCGTTCATGATAAAAGACTCTGATAAAAGACTCTGACTCTCTGACGAAAAGACAAATTTTGCTCTGATCATGATACCGGTACGTTTATTTTTGCTTTGAAAGCATGAAAGCATTGTCCTTTATTGAATTGTTTTGTTTCAAGCCATATGCCATATACATTTATGCCTTTGGCAAAAAAAAACTTTGAGAGGTATGTTGTAATCCTTTTTTTTTTTCACAAAGAAATTTTATTCATATAAAGATTCAGGTACAGGTATGTTGTAATCCTGATTGTTGGCTGTAAGATTCCCTGTTGTTTGTCTGTCGTCCCACATGCAGGCATCATCTTGGCCATGAGGAAGAGCCTGCTGGAGGATGGCCGCATCTTTGAGACGGTCGTTGCTAGGGACCGGGAAGCCTGGCAGGCCATCCTGCGAGAGATCAATGGCACCCTGAGGCACATCATACACTTCATTCTTGGCCTCCTTGCTGGACACGCCCAAGCTGCAAGCCCCTCCTCATCCAGCCAGGGTAGTCCAGTCCGAAAGGGGGATGGTGACCCGACGAGCATGCAGCGTGATGTTGGCGGAGACGGTCCCAGTGAGATGGACACGAGAGGTCCAGGTCCTATTGCAGGAGTACCAGGTCCTATTGCAGGAGTACCAGGTCCTGATGGTTCTGTAGGAAGTCCAGCACATGGAGTTCACAAACTGCAAGGGAACTCTGAGGGAGATTCCCTGCACATTTCTCCATCGTTTGGCAAGATGGGAGAGGAGATTGAGAAACTGGTGATGGATCTTGGAGAGAGGGGCGGTGCAGGTGGCAAGGACTCTGAAGACAGCACTGCTATTTTGTCGACCGAACATCAACTCATTCTCTCATGTTGCTGGCTCACTCTGAAGGTATTGAATCCACTATGTCTTGTATGTCAGGGAACAGGACTTGGGTTTGCATGAGTGGAAAGGCACAGAATGGTACAGAGCCATAGTATTGATGTAATGTGCATACATTACAATATGGCTATTTCCTCCTCAGTTCCACGGTGTATTTCATATGTCATATAGATGATCAATCCCTATCAGTGTTAATATGACATTGCTGTAACATTGCACAAGTTTCATTATTTTATGGATGCTGTCACTAATCAAGATACTTGTTCCTATTGCATTATCTTGATGACTTATTTTGCTACAGAATCAATGCACTAAATATAGTTCTGTTAAAATTATTGAAAATGCAGAAAAAAGTCCTTTGCATCCTCAAGCTATTATACATATCAAGTAATGCCTTTGTATGACCTAGATATTCATGTAGATTTGTTCACAAGGTAGGTGTAAGTTGTCATGAAGTCTACTGTATGTCAGTGATATTACATTTATGCATCCTGTACTTAATCATGTACTTTGCATGTGTTTGGATTGCCCAGGAATCAAGTTTGTTGATGGGTGCTTTGGCCAAAATTGCGCCCCCATTTGGTGATGCCAGTCACAATCTACTCGACAAGCAGCAATTTGAGCTCATGTCAGACTGCCTGGTACAAATTCTTACCAAGTGCCGTCACAAAGTAAGTAGCTGCAGCAGCGCTTTGATATTCAAAAACCAATTTCACTCCACCTTTTGTTAGCTATGATAACTAGCGTTTAATCAGACAAATGGAATGGTTTAAGTTTTGTTAAAATCAATCTTGTTGTTTGTTTTATGCAAGATTAGTTTATGTGAGGTTGACTGTATGCAAATCAGATGAAGTCATAGTGTTAGTCACCTTGCAGGGCAACAATAAAATGACATGATTATTCAAAGACTTTCTTTCTTATTTCATCTGAAAAGGAAATTCAAAACCAGGTTTCTGTGCAGATCACTGAGCAACGTGCAAGGTGATAACATCATCACCTCATCTAATTTGAATGCAACTACAAGTACCATCCCTGTTGTATTCAACATGTGACAATACAATACGTTTCACCATTGTATATCTGAATGTGGTGAAAATTGAGCCATTTTCCCCAGTTATCAAAGGGACTGCACAGTAATGGTTGAGGTGAGGATTCAGGTTTGTAACATTCTTTGGTGAGATAATGAGAAACCTCTTATGAAATATGAAAGAGCACATGATTTCAAGAAGTATTCAACATTTATTTGATGAAAATTGGCCTTGAAATGGCTGAGATATCCAAAAAAAAAAGCGATCCTAATAAAATTGACAGGCCACAACTTATTAGATCTCTTTGTTTTTCCTTGTTTTTAGATAACTCAGTCATTTCAAAACCTATTTTCATCGAGTGAACTTTTGATTCTCCTTAGAATTGTATGCTCTTTAACATTTCAAAGAGTAGATTCTAAATATTTCACCAAATGTTACAAGCTGAATCCTCACCTTAACCAGTACTGTACAGTCCCTTTAAAGGCAACTTGACCTTGGAAAGGCACTTAACAGCAGTATCTACTCATGCATTAACTCATGTGATTGCATCAATTCATCTTTTTCATCTGAAGATATATTGGGTATTCTCTACAAGTTAACACACATTTGCTACATATTTGTTTAGTTATCTTATACAAGGACCTATCTGTCTCCTTGGCGTGTTTCTTAAATATTTTGTCATTGTTGGAATAGTCAGAGGAAGTGTGCTGAAATGGTCTGTTTGCGCATGTAAGGTTTTTAGTCTTGTCGACAGCATTCTTGAGATATATTTCATGCACATCCCAAGCATGATTCCCATCCATTTCCTCAACTCATCAAACAGGGAGCTCTCGAAGGATGCAAGTCTGGTTTCTACAAGGTGTGTGCTGCCATGCTGTCTTGCCCAGACCCAGAGATGGTCGCCATTCCGAGGAAGCTCCTGGATCTTGTCTTTGCCGTGATTGGCGGCACCTCATCGTCATCATCGTACACTAAGAAGAGCGCTGGTCTCCCTCCTCTAGTGGAGTCCATCATCGTTGCTGAGCCACAGGGCAGAGAGGTATGTCACTTGAATTTTAACAACATAAAATCGATCAAACTCCATATTTAGAATATTAGTTAAACCCTCGGTGTGCTTTGAGTGCAAATTGGTACAAAAACATCCCCTAGCATTGTGTAGGCCTACACTGTCCAATGTCTTTGGTGCAGAAAGGATTTAAAGAGAGAAAGATAAAGAAAAGATGGTGGAATGTGTCAAGAATTTGTAAATTCCATACACAAAGTGTTCACAGCACATTTAACCCATTGAGGATGAACTGATTTTGCTTTAACACATATTTCCCATAGACGCCTGCCCGAGTATACTCAGGACTAGTCTTCTTTGAGTTAAATCTTCAGAGGTCAATGTCAATCTGTTATTCAAAAATTAAACATATCATCTGGTAACAGTTCTTAGGGATCTAGGAATAAAAACCAAATATGACTGTATTAGGTCAGAAGTCTTCTCTTCATCATACTTGCAGAGGCATCTACTGAAATATACCATTGAGAAACTGATGGAAATAGCGAGGCTTCCCCTACCGGAGCAGCCCGATGCCAAACAAGACCTCCCTCAGTCCCATGGCCTTAATATCCTGCGGTCCCTGTTTGTGAACTCTTCTCTGGCCTGGGATGTCCTTCCCTATGCTGAAGAAGTGGTTCAGCTGGCCATTGATGGATTCTCCTCCAGCAACTGGGCCGTGCAGAACTCCAGTATGCAGCTACTTGGTAAGTTGGCATGCTAAACTTATTGAAATACTTGTGGAAAAATATACCCTGTCCTTCAGTGTTGGGCCAGTCTATAAGGAGAACTGTCAGAAATGGATTTTTATGCCTCCGCCAGGAAGTGTCGCCGGAGGCATTATGTTTTCGCTTGTCCGTCCTTCCGTCCGTCCGTCCTTCCGTCTGTCCATCCATCTGTATTTCTGTCCATCCGTCCTTTCGTCCGTCCGTAATGAATTTTGTGGACAGCATAACTAAAGAACCATTAGAGGTATCCTGATGAGAGTTGGTAGTACATGCACGAGTGGACAAATTTGTGCCTATCAACTTTTTAGTGCACATGCTCAAGGTCAAAGGTCTAGGTCAAATGCTCAAAATTTCACCATTCCTCCAATATCTATGCTTTGCGTGAAGTTATTTTCTTGAAACTTAGTATATACATGTATCACCTGAGAAAGATTCTTTAGAGAAAGTTTCTGGACATGAGGTCAAAGGTCAAAAGGTCAAAGGTCATGTGGAAGTGCTAGAATTTTCTTTTCTCTCCAAAATTAAGAAATGGTTCAAGATATTGTCTTGGAAGTTGGTACATGTGCATGTACTGCCTGACAATGATTCTCTTGGTATTTTGGGGTCATGGGGTCAAAGGTCAAGGGTCAAAAGGTCAAGGTTAACTCCTAAAAATTTCACTATTTCCTTCATATCTATGCAATGTCTGCAGGCTTTTTCTTGAAACTCAGTATATACATGTATTACCAAATAGAAATTCTCTGGGAAAGTTTTTTGGCCAAAAGGTCATAGGTCAAAAGGTTAAAGGTCAAGTAAAAAGGCTAGATTTCACTTCTTCCTCCATATATCTCGGAAGTGGCTCAAGGTATCCTCATGACACTTCGTACCAGCATATAATGCCTGACTGTGATTCCCTGGATAATTTTAGGGTCATGAGGTCAATGGTAAAGGGTCAAAGGCCAGGTAAAAATGCTAAAATTTTACTATTTAATGCTACGATTTAACCTTTTGTCAATGCTTTGGAAATAAGTCAATGCATTTAAAGGGTTAAAGGTCAAGTAATGATCATCAAATTCCCTGATACCTGCTCTGTTAAACAATATAGCTATTGATCCAATTAAACCTACTTCCAAGAAAGTGAACAATCACCACATTTGTGACAAACATGTCATTTTTATTTTTTGCCAATTATGTGAAACTGTCATCACAGATTGTCATGATGTACTATAGCCTTATTGGGAAAACAATGCATTATGGCGGAGGTATACCAGTCGCCACTGCGACATTTCTTGTAGCATTATAGGTTAATTGAAGGGATATGTGCCATTAAAACCATGCACCATATGATTATGTCCATCTACTGTATTGTCTTCATTACATGAACCTTTGCTGTTGTGTGCTTCCCCAATTACCAAATTTCATGTGTTTTCTGACGAATGAACTTCTCTTCAAATCCTCAAGGGGCACTCATCGCACGCATCTTTGGGCAGAAAAAGGTGCAGGATGAGCACTCGCAGGTCAACACGCTGTCGGCTCCAGAGTTCTTCCAGCGTTACCCCCGCCTCAGAGCCTACCTTCTGCAGGAGGTGAGGACAGCTGCCTCCCTTCACCAGGGCTCTGGATCCACCGGCAGTGGGAAGCTCCACCTCATCCCCCGCCTCCACCCGGTGCTTCTCATCCTGACTAAGCTTGGTGGTGGAATGGCGACACCAGAACAGAAAAGGTTAGTTTATCTTACAGTTATCATCTTGAAATGTTAAAAACAAAATGAATCATTATTGCTTTCTTTCAAAATGTTCACCTTTTTCTTTCTCTTCTAGTTGAGTAATTATGCTAAATGACAATTGATTCTCTAGGGTGCTGTAAAAGTGGATATTTTTGCGCGACTAATTTTTTGCGCTTGGTAGGGAAAGAAGAGTTTTGTGTGCTTTTAATTCCGCCAAATCAAGACATCAACTACTGGAACATATGGCAAGCAAAAATATTAGCGTGCTTTTATTTTCGCACTAGTTTTGGGTTGCGCGAAATGTGCAAAAATTTCAACACCGCAAAAATTTCCACTTTTACAGTACAAGAAAGACATGAGCAACTAAAGAAGCACTCTGAAAGCGCAGACCTCCACCAAACAGCTCATTTCCACCACTGGTCTTGTTCTTTCATAGAGATCAGTGATTTCCACTCATACTTGCTTGCGTGTGTGCAGAGAGTGTGTGTGAGTGCAACAGCCTGTGTTGATTTTCTTTCGGGGAACCTACTCCTACAAGCATCTGCTTCTGTGTAGGTTCCCTCCACACACAATTTTATTTATCCGTAATGAATATGCCCTTGAGAATGATTTCAATTGATTTTCTTGAGAATGATTTCAATTGATTTTGCACTATGTAAAGCTATTTGTATATTCTGAAACTTATAACTTATAATTTATGTGTTACTTAACATTGTCATTGATGGATGTTGTAGTCACAACACTGTATGATTTGTGTGGAAACCTAATAAATGAAAGGAAATGGAATACAGACATGCTGAAAATTGCCCATTTCCCAATATAAATCTTTTGTATGTCATCAGCTTCCACCTGCACAGTGCCTGGCCTGAGCAGAGCATGCACCTAATTGTGCATATATGCAAAGCTCAAATACGCTCAGCCTCAACTCCCATGTTTATTGACCCTACCTGCCAAAAGATCAAACATCCTTCAAAATTTCATAAAAATTCCAGGATCACTACCAGAATTTAATCATTTGTTCCTTGTGTCATTATCAACATTTTCAAAGTTTCCAAAGTTTCATCCAATTCCATTCACAGCTCTCTGTGTTATTTTGCACACAGACAAACAAACAAACAAACAAACAAACAAACAAACAAACAAACAAACCAATGCCAGCATAAACATAACCTCCTTGGTGGAGTTAAATATGCTGCTACTAATGGTCTTGTGACTGTACCAGTGAGGCATGTGCTACTCCCATTTCCACAGAGACCTCCAAGAGTTCATTCAACCCATCCAGTCTCTGGTATCCAGCCCAATCTACTCTGTGCGTGACCTCGCATCCCGAGCCATGCTGCCCCTCCTCTCAGATGCTGGGTCTTTGTCCAACATGACTCTTCAGCTGTTGAGCGGGATGCCTCCAAGTGAGCACCCTGTCATCTTTGACCAGAATCGTCTCCATGGTAACCTGCTGATGATTCAGAAGATGATGAACACATGCATCAATAACAACAGGTGATTTTTTTTTTCTCTCTCTCTCTCACGCTCCATTTTTTTTTTCTATGCTGATTGGGTTCTCACTTGCTCTTTTTTAACAGGCAAGTTGGAATAGTAAAGTCTCTGTGTGCACCTATCTGCCAGAATCTTGGTTTCATTCAGTAATTTTCCTCCATCAGCCATTTGCTGACATCAGACGCGGGATCTTTGCAGTTGATAAACATTTTTTGCAGTGGATTTGTGTTTTTTGTGTTTTACATGAAATTTACTCCAATTTGCCTCAGAGAAAAGGCAGCTGTTTTATGTTAGATGTCAAAAAATAAATTGTAATTGTCTACAGCTCGATACTTTGTATCAATGATATTTCTTTCACTTTTCAATTATATATCAATAGGGAAAAAGTGCTAGATAAGATTATTTGTTCTCATATTTGTACAATAAACAAACTATGTTCTTGCTAACCTCAAAGACAATATGGTGCTTTGATCTTAATCTGATATCTAAACGTTCTCTGTTTGACTGTATATAAACTGGTGAAATGTTGCCGTTTACACATTCTACATAATCAAACCTAATTGTATACTGTGGTGTTTACTGTATATGTATTTGCCTTTGGTCTTTTTCTTTCTGTTTAAGAAATAATCTTGTCACTGATCTTGTCTGGTGACTTGTTATTTATAAGTCTATTGCATATAGACTTGGTTATGATTACGAGATACTCTTTGCATCAGAGAGTGACCACTGTTGTTTTTTTCCCCCCACAGTTTGGAGGAGGACTCAGTAGAAGCCATCACAGCAAAGCTTGGGCACTCTCTGTGGATAGGAACGAGCACCAACCCTTGCGCCATCACCCGGGCTCAGTTCATGGAGATCTGCACCCTCTGGTGGGAAGGGGCCTTTGGGGTCAAGCCAGATGACCTCAGTGACCTCATGGTCAAAGCCAAGACCACTGTGGATGAGTTCTTTGGCCAGTCCCCAACATATCAGGTGAGGAGTCAAGAGACCGTTTGCTCGTCTGAAAGATACTTCACCCATGCCTTCACCTCCTGACCTCTGTGTTTGATGAGTACCTGTCAATGCTTGAATAATGATAGCAACCTGACCCTGCAGTGTGGGGAGACTGTGTATTCTGAGAGGTTGGCCCCACTCGGATATAGACCGATTCGGGTTCGTTGAGGGCAGCAGACAATTTGTTGCACTGGGCGCAGCCATGAGCTCATTTTGAGGTGTCTTAGCCGACCCCCCCCCCCCCCCCCTGCTCCCCCAACCCCCGGGCAACATGTTTATCGCGCACTGTAACAAAGGTTCGCGCACTAAGCAAGCATTCGCACATTCAGTACGAGACGCCCATTGGCTAAAACAACCATGCATCAGTTTTTCATTCCGCATGCGGAAGGCGGTGGGGGAGAGGAGAGGGGGGGTCGGCCGAGACACCGCAGTAATGGCGCTGCCCATGCCAAAAATACACATAGCGCATCACAGAATCGGTCTATATACAGGAATCCCTAAAACAAAACGTGTACGGTTTTATACTCAGAACACATGCAGGCGAAGAATCTCGACTGGGAGTTGAACATTACTAATGAGCATATCGTTGCTGGGGCGACAAGACCTCATATCTACAAAATGTCAAATGTTCAGGAGAGCGGAAAAACACGGCAGCCAAAGCACTACATCAAATGGGAGGGTCTTTCCTCTGACTTGCTGTGGGGGCTGCATTTTTGGGATAAGACTGTTAGAATTTGGACAGGATATTACATAACTGATTATCTGACCATTAATCCAAAAAAATAATTATCTGACCATTAAGCCAAAAAAGTAATTTTTCACCAAAATTTCAGATACGAGGTCTTGTCACCCCAGCAGCGATATGCTTTAGTGCATGCATTCATTGATGGACAATTCTGTTCCAGCAGACCTGTGATAGTCGCAGTTTCTGAATGTACCTTGGTGGGCAGCCAATAAAAAGCTATTCAACAGGCCCAACCTTCCCAGTACATAGTCTCTCCATGATGTTAGGTCTTTATAAGATTGACTGACGCTGGTTAGTCTACTCTGGGAAAATGCCATCATATTATGATTTTCTTTGTAATTGTTTTTTGTTCCAGCTAGTAATCTCTTTGCAAGTAAACATGTTTTGTCAGATGTATTTGTCTATTCTGTTGTATGAAATCTTTGTCTTTGTTTTGTCAGATGTATTTGTCTATTCTGTTGTATGAAATCTTTGTCTGTCATCAAGCATTCTGCCTGGTCAATATATTCCTTTGTGTCCTTGTGACCTGCAGGTTGGACTCTCCTCCCTTGGTCTGAGGATGACCAATGCCTTCTTGTCTATGTACAAGTTCATTCCGTCCCACATCACCGACATTCCCTCCCTCACTCGCATCCTACTGACCTATGGCCTGCCCGAGGTCAGAGAGGTTACACTCAAGCAGCTGCTGGACACTGTGGCAGGTTCCAAGCTGGATCCGGAGACAGCCTCCAACCTCTGGCAGCAGGTCACCAACCTCTTGCTGGTGGAGAATGACTGGGACTGTCTACCTGTGGCCCTGGATGTCTGGGTGGAGTTCTCCAAGCGTGTGAAAACCAGGCCGGAGGGTGACTGGTTGGCGCTGACCAATAGGCTACTGTCACTGCTGGATGACGGCAACGGAGGAACAGGCCAGTGTTGGGCGGCACTGCCAGCCCTTGGGGTGGCCCTGAAGCTGGCTGTGAGCGATATTGACACGTATGCTCAGCTGGAAGGAGTTTGATCGTTGCCTTCACTGATAAATCATTTATTGCACATCTGAACATGCTAACATACATTTGCGGATCCAGGCAGGGGTGCACCTAGCCTTTAAACAAGGCGACTCGCTCTGCGTGCCCCCGTATAGCGCGTTTACCCCACAGACCTGTTGGCCGGCGAGTGGAGCGAGCCGCCTTTAGACACTCGTTCAGGGATGTGTACTTTTGTCGTTGTTGTTGCTTTATATTCTTTGACAAATTTGCGTACAAATTTGACGCAGAAAATACACACGGCACCAAGGCAAGCCGCGCTTGCTTGCTAACAAATTTATAGTCTTTGACAAAGTGCGTACAAATTTGTTGGCAAGCGCGCGCGGCTTGCCTTGGTGCCGTGTGTATTTTCTGCGTCAAATTTGTACGCAAATTTGTCAAAGAATATAAAGCAACAACAACGACAAAAGTACACATCCCTGAACGAGTGTCTAAAGGCGGCTCGCTCCACTCGCCGGCCAACAGGTTTGTGGGGTAAACGCGCTATACGGGGGCACGCAGAGCGAGTCGCCTTGTTTAAAGGCTAGGGTGCACCAGGCACGTGCCCCCCTTTATTTTTTGTTTAAACAAAAGGAATATAAAGAAAAAAATAGGGGGCACATGCACTCACCCTTTTTTTTTGTAAAGGCACACCCATCTATGGAATTCCTGGATCTGCCCCTGACATACAACTTTGTTTTGGGCTGTATTTCAATCATGCATTCTTCCGCTTCTATTTTCTTTCTCTATATCCGTTTTAAAAAAGAAAAGGATTACTGTTTGGATCTGGATTAAAAATGACACAATGAGATCTACACAGTTTTCAATTCAAAAGCAAGGTATTAAAAGCAGCATGTGTCGCTTTTAAAGGGTAGTGATGTTGTAGATTTTTACGTTACTCAGGAGGCTACAAGTAATTCTGTAGAGCTGTCTTTAGTCCTTTTTTTAATAGAAGTGAGTTCTTGTTTTAAGGTTGACAGAGAATTTCACAGCTTCACTGAAAGATAACAGGAGACACTCACAAGAAACATCCCTTGACAAAAATTTCTTGAGAGACAGATCAGAGCAACAAAAATGGGTCAAAGAAGGAGATATCAAGTTATCTTTCCAATAGAAAAGTCTTATGTGGTTTCATTTCTTTGCACATTACCAAGGTTGATGTCACTATGCTGTATAGTTGATACGCATTTGGTTGTGATGGCGTCTGTGAATTTGGGAATGGCATTACAAGACACAGAGAATCTCAATATGACATACTATAGTATATAGACCATAAGCAGTATCTCATTAAATCATTATCAGACTGGGTATTGTAAAACTTTAATCTTCTTCATTTTATTACTGGATGGGTGACCTCAAGATTCCCTCTGTTATTCTCTGATAGTTCTAACGAGACCCTGATGTACAACACCTGTGACCTGATACTGACCGCCAGTGACCCGGGTCAGTGTGAGACACTGCGGATGGCCGCAGCCAAGGCCCTGCAGCATTGTTCCCTCCATGTCTTTCAGATGTGCAAACCAGATAAAGTCGAGCACTGTGACTTTGCCTTCATGTAAGTTCTACCCTGATATCTGGCTCTACACAATTCATCAATAGGAGAGATAATCCCCGTCAGTTTTCCACACTTACTTAGTCTACTTTATTTGAAGAAGAGAAAGAAAGCAAAATAAAAATTGGTAGCATACTGTAAAAGTGGAAATTTTTGCGGTGGTGAAATTTTCCCGCATTTCGCCCAACCAGAAACTAGCGCGAAAATAAAAGCACGTGAATATTTGTGCTTGCCATATGTTCCCATACTTACTGTCTTGATTCCGCGGAATTAAAAACATGCAAAACTCTTCTTACCGGGCCGAGCGCGAAAAATTTGTCGTTCGAAAATATACACTTTTACAGTATAGTGATCAGTGTTTTAGGGAGACTTCACATGATTGTTCACAAATTTCTATGTTTGTCTTACAGAAGTTTGTCTCAACAAGTTTTACCTATTATTCGTAAATTGTCCTACTTCCATCCACAATGTCATTTGTAGACTGCCAGTCTTACTTTGAACTGCAGATGAATTATTTAAATGTATTTCAGATGCCCTTTTTTTTGTTCTGTGAGAATCATATTTCATAGCAAATTTGAAGTCATGAAATAAGTTTATCCCTTCACCCAATATTGACTGAAGTTTTGTGAATCAGATATGGGGGGATAATGTTGATAAAAGTGAAGATTCGGAACACACTTGCTGAGACTACTACTTTTCTCTTACTAGCTGTGTTTTCATGTGTGTACCTAAAGGCTTTTACAGGCAGGCATGCAGCTCTTGCAGGATGAGCAAGCTTCTGTGAGGGATGAGGCAGCCATGTTTGCATCCAGGATACCGAGAGACGACACCGTGTCCCCGGGTGGTGAAGGATATCAGGTGCACTGTAGCACTGGTCTGAAGGTGAGTGAAGTTTGGTAGGACAAATTCAGTCTTGCCATATTTCCATATTTCTTATAAGCTTCTTCCCACTTATGTACATACTGTATAAGCTGTTATTTTTGTGAGGTTTTAATTTTCATTTATAGCGAATCACAGTTAGACCACGAATTTAACAACACGCGAAAATGTCACCATGTGCTGTGATAGTACTGCGCTTATGAAGGCCTCGAAGTCAATTCGCGAAAACAACATCTCACGAAAATGTTTGTGACCTCCTCATTCGCGAAAATATCTGTACACGAAAAATAACAGCGTATACAGTAATCTCCACTGCTGTGCTGTGTAACATTTTGCCTTGATTGTACCTTTCACTGTACACTCTCTTCCTAGAATCAATCATAGTTCAGACACCGTTTGTGTGTAAAGTTGTTTTGTTCATGTTTCTAACTGTCTTTCTTCCGTTTTCCTCTCTCACCTGTTCTTTGATGAACTGTCACAACTTATGTCTCCTGGATTTGCCCATACTAGCTAGCTATTTGAAATCTTCTCCATCTCTCAATGTAGTCAATTGCATCCTGTTGGGAATGAGCTTGATTGATTATTCATAATAATTGATAATAATTGATAACTACTATGTACTATGCCTTCTCTATACTTGGTTGATGTCATTTGATTTGCCAAAGTCGGGCATAAGGAATCAGCTAAGTAAAGTCAACATTCACTCTTCTCCAACATTGCTCAGAAAGCTAGAACCTCTGTTGATGAGTGATGCAACTGGTTTTCATGATGTGGAAAACCAAAACAGACAGAGTAAATCTCAGTATATTAAATTGATAGTTGAGATGGCTGTAGAAGGTTGACAATGAATCATGTTGACACAACAACTTTGCTTTTGTTTTGCCTCCAGGTTTTACTGAGATTCACTTGCAATAAATTTTGCTCCAACATGAACTTTCTGGATGCAGTCACCAATCTCCTCATAGGTGACACCTTTTCTGCTCAGGAATTGATTCAGGAAGAGACAAGTGGAAAGTGAGTTGATTACTTTGGCTGTGACTAATTAAAACTGAGTGAGGATATAAAATGAAAGTATGTGAGTTGTCTAGAAATGACTTCTTCACATCATGTTGTGCAGAAACGAGGGAACTACACACAGGCATATTAAAAGCAAAAGTGGCCTGTCTCAAACAGTTGTTGTGTAATACCAGTCACATCACAGGAAGATGTCTATTGTCATTTTGGCCAAGCTGGCAGTGAGTGAATTTAGATGATAATTTTAGTTAAAAGTGCAAAGAATTTGAAGGTGACATTGTGCAACATGGCTGAAACAGGATGTAGTGGCTGCATCTGCTTCATAGTCCAAGTTTTTTTGTTGGTTCTCCTCATGTCCAAATACCAGTATTGTTGCAATTGCATTAAATAATTGAGTTTAAGTTACAAGTTTTATGTTAGCCAGAAGAAATTGGTGAATGCAAGTTTGAGAAGGATTTGTTGTGTACGGAAAATATTGTATACTCTGATACTGTAAACACAGAAATTTTGCAGCAATTTAATTTTTGCATATTTTGCGCTACTTTTGGCTAGCGTAAATTCTACCACTCAAAAAGATATATTCACAATTGTCTCTGCACATTTTGAATTGGTTGACAATTGCACAGCGTGAAATCAAGAACCTGTGAATGTGTTTTTAATCTGCTCAGCGCAAAAAATGAATCGCATGAAAAATATCGATGTTTACAGTAGCCAAATGTTTGAGAAGAGAATAATACATTGCCAATAAGTTTGCAAGGCAATGAAAATGACATCAAAAATGATAATTATAATTGAAAATTTGTGCTCTCCTCCAAAGCTCCCTGAACCTCTTTGAACAAGAAAGCATCAACATCTATGCAGAAATGGTCACGGAAGCTGATGCAGTTTTCCAGGCTATCAAGGTGAGAAGTGCATGTGGAGTAGCTTCACTGAATACTGCCAAATGATACATAAAATGGCATAATATTCTTCCTCAGTCTTAAAGTTGTTAACTGGGTGAAATAGCTTTCATTCAAAGTACAATAATATGATGCCACTGATGTCTTACATTCAAAATAAATGCAGCATTATGAAGGCAGAGTAATAGCCTCATGATGTAGATTGCAGTTTTGACATTTCTGCTGAGCACTGTGTTAAATGACTGTATGACAACATTTCAATTATCATAATTATATCAATATGTTTCTTTTAATTGGCTGCCACTTCTCTGTTGCTTTTTTTTTCACAGAGTTCATGTGCATGAGACATACAAATGTTGCTCTTGAAATACAATATGTGTATGATTATGAGACATTGGTATGAATGGTTGATTGATGCCCAGTCCAAAGTATGATAACATGATTTTATTTTCACATTTATCTCCTGTGGAAACAGCATGTTCTACCTGGTCTGGTTGAGAGAAAACGGGACATCTTTTGGAAGTGGAATGAAGAGAGATGGGTCTTTACACAGCAACAGCTGACCACCATTACAACCTTCTTGGAAACACATCCAGTAGCAGGTATGTATCTTGTGGGTGTGATGATCTAGTAAAGTGTAGTTGTGCTTTGTCTGATGATGTAATCCCATTTTAAGTAGGTTATTTCAGGTCAATTTGACCCCCAAGATCTCAGAAAACTTTTTGTCCAATTCGAGTAAAATTTTTCATTGAAGTACATGGAACTAGTAGCAACACATTCATATTTTCATTTGAATGATCAATTGTAAAATATGCAAATTATGCACATATTAATTTCTTAAGTCTCGTAAAATCATGAAATACAACTTTGCCTTTCAGAAGTATCTCTGCATCTTATTTTTCTTCAGCAGTAGAATGGAAAGTTGCTTTTCATACCCAATGATCTTTCTACCGTTATCTACACAGCCAACAGTTTCTATGCAGGAACGGGTCACAGTAAACCCTACCAGGCTCTATACAAGCTCCTACTCTACGTACGCCTACTCCAGGAAGTGTCAGTCCTGACTAAGCCTACATCAGAGAGGGTTCAAAAAGCAAGTCAGAAGATCGCAGACCATCTGAAATCCCTACAGGAGGTAAGATTGTACATATCCCAACCAAAACATGAAGGTTTTTCATCTTATGTTATGAAGGGTTCTACGACATTTGCTCCTGCAACTGTTGCTCCAGTCTTATTTCTCCAATTACTTAGGGTTAGGGTTAGGGGTTGTGATGGGGTGTTAGGTTTAGTTTGATGTGAGGATTAGGATTAGGGTTAGGGTTAGGGGTTGTAATAGGGTGTTAGGTTTAGTTTGATATGAGGATTAGGATTATGGCAGGGCTGGCGGAGCGTTTTAAAAAGTGGGGGGGGGGCCCACTTCTGGGTTTCATGAGCTTTCAACTGACAAGCAAAAACACAAACAAACAAAAAAACACAAAAACCCCCCCAAAAAACAAGGTCTTCAGTGGAATATAGTGTGCATGCGGTAACTATGGAATTTAGCCTAAACCCACTCGGCTTCACCTCGTGGCATAGTAACCTTATGCACACAATTCCGACTGACCTGTGCATCATTTGTATACTAACTATCACCTACCACTACCTGTTAACGCTTTCTGCCAACATCTATTTCTAATTTCAAGTCTTCTTTCTTAGTTGGCTTCGTGACACATAGAGTCAGTAAGTCTCCTCTGGTCCGTTGTTCAGTTGTAGAGTATTATAAAATGGGCTTTACAATCTCTGCAATCTGATTGGTCAATTGTCATGCATTGATTTTTACCGATCCACACTCTGCCATGCGTCCGGTAAAATCCAAATGCATGGCTCAAGTCTTGTATAATGTTGTAGGTGTACCGGACTCATGATGGGAAAAATGGTTGTATTTCGTGAATTTGCGAGTCCATTTTATAACACAAATGATACACAGGCCTATTTTGTGGATCAGTGAGAATTGCATGCTCTCGTTTAAGTTTGGAACTGTTTAAACCCACTCGCTGCACTCGTGGGTTTAAACAGTTCCAAAGTTAAACTCGCGCATCCAATTCTCACCGTTCCACTCTGTCCTGTGCATCATTTGTATACTGTAAAAGTAGATATATACGCATGAGTAATTTTTTGCACTCGACCTTGTAAGATGAATTTCACATGTTCTTAATTCCGCAGAATCAGGTCATTAATCACTGGAATCTAACAGCATGCACAAATAATCACATGCTTTTATTTTCATGCCAGCTTCTGGTTGTATGAAATGTGCAAGAATTTCCACTTTTACAGTGTTTGCTTTCTGAGTGGAGTTGATATTTTCACCTCATATTCTCTCTTTTCTCTTGGTTTGTTTCCAGATGTTCTACGTGTTTCCTCTTCTCAAGGCTGCCATCCCAACGGTCATCAAGGAGGATGTGGAGGAGAAACCCAGTGAGATGGATTGATGAGAGAGATGTTTATCTCCTTCCACCAAGAGACCAGTCACCTTAATGTGTGTAATACAAACACATAGAATGCTTACAAAGAGTGTGTGGAGATAACTCTGTATAAATCATCAAAGATACCCTATATCCCCATCGCAAATTGATCAGAAAATATAAAGCATAGATGGAGAAAAAAAAGGAGATTAAATTTTTGCCATATTTCTGATTTTATATTGCATCACAAGATCTATATGTATAGAAAGGTTTAATCTATAGCATGACACTTACAGCTCAGTACTGTTGGGTTCATAAATCCATCTTAGTATGCACCACAACATGTTCATTGGTTTGAACTAAACTGAATAGCGTTGACATGACATACCATTTTGTGAGTCAAACATGGGAGGATGACACTCCAAGAGTTAAATGAGTTCTGTGCTTTGGCAATGTGATGATGGTGTGCGGTATTTCTTGCATTTGAACAAAGACATGTGTTGGTCAATCTGTTATATACTCTGAGGGCTTGAAAAGCCTTTTGCCTCTTACAACAAACAAACAAATTACTGTGAAGCATTATCCTGTAGGTCTTTTGGTGACGTGTTTAGAGGATGACATTTCATTTTTATCCAAAGTTTTCTTTGTTCACACACAAAATGCCCCAAATTCACTGGGTGTAAAAGATACAATTTCCATGTAAATGAGTTGTACTGTCTGCAGATGAAATTGTGCTTCTTTTGGCTATGACATGAAATGTTATTATTTATTAAGACACTTAATGGAAGGATTTTATTTTTGTTGGAATGGCTGTCATACGAGATGAATACTGAGAAAATTTTTGTTGTGAGTGGAAGAGATTTGTGAATGTATCACTGATCAGTCTTGAGAGAAATTATTTATAGAAATGAGTGAGTCTAATTGAGCAAAAAAAAACCACCCTAAATCGGCTGAAACTATGCGCGTTGTCATCAATTATGTGATGTTTTCAATGTTCGTTTAATCATTGATGTTATGTCCTAATGAATATAAAAACATGACATCAAAATCCCCAGATTGTACTATAGTTTTGAGATTTGTTATTGCTGATTTACTCATAATGTTACTCATTTCTTGTTTGCTGTGGTTATGCTATGCAATATGAATGTTATGTTAATTGCTTTCACATTTCTAAATTCAGAGTACGACTGAATGCAATGTTAGTACAAATCGATTCAAAGGGGAAGAAGAGATAGTATATATCACTATCACCCATGAAGAGTTATCCATTACTGACACTTCACTTTTGTATGATTTAGTTATCTTATTCAGTACACTGCTGTCGTGCCATAGTGTAGGGTTGATTTTTTTTTTTTTTTAGGTCATGCAGAGTTTTTATTGACTACTGTTCCATCCACCGACACTTTCTCAACTTGCTTTAATTCATTTTCTTTCCTTTTTTTTTTATTAGAAATAACTGTCAAGGGTAAGGGAGACTATAGGTTTTCTCTTTTTTCCCCTGGAAAAATGCATGTCTTGTCATTTGGTAGAAGTTCAGAAATAACAATTATTCATCAATGTCATTTGGCTGGCTAAAATGGAAAAAAAAAAGCACCAGAGTAAGAAAGTTTATAAGTCCATGTATATAGGAGCTTAAGTGACATAGAAGCATATAGTGGGATGAGCTAAAAGCTGCAACCATCTTGAGCGTTCCATTGTAAAGCGGTTTTGTCTCTGACTTGAATGTAATTATGAGTATTGGCCAAATACTTCCGGTTTTCCTTACATGCATCTGAGTTATATATATTTTTCTCTGTAGAATTCAAAATGCTGTTAAATGACATCTTATGAGAGAAGAGTGCATTATCCCACACCTAGCTTGGTACAGGGCCTAAGTTGTTGCAAGTCTATCAGTGTGAGAGAGTATATTTTCTTCCTTAGTAATGACATTTAAAGTTGAAGAAACAGCCACTGAATCAAGAGCTTGCATTGCAAATTAGACATGAAAGTTTGTTATGGTTTCTTTGATGGGTGCGGTTAAAGTATTTTTGTTCAAGATGTACGGGTTTGAAATTGCAAAAGCTGTCATACAATATAAACCATGAATATTTAAATCAAAAGGTATATTTCAGGATTTTTAATATTTGATATGAAGTTTTGTGTGAGGAAAACAGAATGATGATTAGGTATGATGAGGCAGGAACTGTTATACTTTTCCCATGCAGTGACAGTCAGAAGAGAAAGAGGAAAACTGCATTCACACTGGTGGTTTGAATCAATTTAAACATTATTATGGATTACCATACAGATCTGGACAAATGAACTCAGCTTCAATAGTACAATAAGCGAAAAGAAAATGGTTTAGAATTGATATGTTCATCTGGATGAATGAAATGTTTGTAATAAACCCTTTATAGTGTTCTATAGCTTCGTGAGCATGTAAGCAATGTACATGTAATTATGAAGAATAGTTATCGTGGGTCTGCAACATGTGCTCATTTTACAGAAATGTCTATTAGTGTTTGTTCAAAGATTTATATTGTGTCATGTACATCACTCATACTCATCTGTTAACAAACAATGTCATCATAGAGGGGAAAATCCAATGGAAAAAACTCCTTGATTACTCTTCTAACATGTTATTGGAATTAGATTCCAATTCTGAGTCTTTGTAGTGGTCACAAACAGCAGTACATAACTGTATGTCATTTCTTTGGGCAGGATATTAGTGTGTGAAACCATGGGTTACAATTGGGTATCATTACTGCACATTCCCTGTCAAACATAGATATGTACTTGCATGTAGTGACTGCTGGTATTTTTCCTTCAAACGTCGTTGCTTTTATATTTCTCTAGAGGTTTATCGTGCCTTGTGACAAAAAAGAAAGAAAGAAAGAAAATGAATTGCTCAGCAGAATACATTATTTGATGAGTAGTAGTATAGTAATATGGCTTTGCTTCGCGAACGAAGATTGAAGGAGCATGAAGTCCATGTCTGCTGCAGGCTCGTAGATGACAGACAAGATACGAGTGAGAAACTTCAAGCAATTTCGTTTGAGGTCCTAGATAGTTGAGGTATTCTAGATTTGTTTGAGACTGTGTTGAGATAATGATTTGTATGTGTACACATGAGTGCTTCTGCCATATTAAGAGATGTCAGAAAGATTTCAGCGCGACATTGTCATGACTTTGTATGTATGTATGTGTGTGCATATATGTGGCAGAAAGGTGGTTATTCATTTTAATTTCAACAAAAGCCTTACCTCACTCTTCTTTTGAAATATTGATGTATGGATGATAGTGATAGTGAGTGTAATGTTTTCAGCTGCTTTTGACAGAAAAGCATTTCAGGGAAGTTAGATATGCTCACATTTATTTATTTATTGGTTCTCTCCAAAGGGTAGGGTGGGGTTCTACTTATTCACCTCTCAATTTTGTGATCTAGCCCAAGTCTGTAAGATAGGTACCTTGGATGGTACATTTGGCTCATCATTGGCATGTAACATATTTTATCACATTCTGTGTGATGGGAAATATACTTTAAAAGTAACATTACACAGATTTTGCCATGACACTTCATGTCAACATGTACTTTGAGAGAAAAAAAAATCATATGTGAGTTTAGACTGATTGATTTTAGTGGAGCTGAAAATTTTTATAGATAACACCTAGATATGCAATAAGAAAAATCTATGTGTGTTGGCCACTTTTATGATCTCTTATCAGAAGTCAGTGTGTTAATAATTGTAGATATGTTTACAAGTGTAGGCTTGAATAGATAGTTTTTGAGCTTCACAATATTTCTTACCTTTCAACACATCTTTTGTTGTTCATTGGTGCAAGGTGCTAAATCTTCACTTTCTGCATGAAATTATCATCATATGCATCTGTTCATGAAGTGATGAAATAAACTGGTCGGTTACCTCTAGAGAGTAACTGACACCATTTACAATCAGTTTGACTTTGTCTTGTAGCTTAGTGTAACTTTGTGGTTTGTCATCCCTATTGGTGATTTGGCACCTCTGTACATGTTGCTGGTACCAACTGTGGTATCATAAATGGTCTTTTTGTGGGGTCAATTGCCATTAAAGGGACAAAAGCATAGCCTTAGAAAGACACGTACATTACTGATATGTTACATGATATACTAGGTCTAGTGAACACTCTCCTTCCATTTTAGTTCCTTTTTTTTTTGTCTTCAAATTATGCTCTTTTTCTTTTATCCATTTCTTTAGTGTTTCAAATAACTGCATGCTGCCATTTCTTTCTCGGTCCTTGACACCTCTGGGTAATTTGTCAATTTGATAAGATTATTGTTATCATAGTTTAAACTGCTATCTTCAAGGAATGCCGAGTTTTGTATTTTGTCCTCTTAGTCACTCACATCGACACAGCCATAAGGTAGAAAATGTATCACAAATCAGGGGCGAATCCAGGAATTTTGTAAAGGGGGGGTGGGTGCAACTAATATTTCTGGTGCCACTTCCGGGTTTCATTTCATTTTTCTCTTTTTATTTCTTTTGTTTTTAATGAAAAATAAAGGGGGGCATGCACTGGTTGTGCCCCCCCCCCCCCCCCCCCCCGATCCGCCACTGCAAATCAGGTGTAGTTTTGAAGAGTCTGCACTAACCAGAGAGAATAGTTGTAGGCATTACTACCCATGTACACCCTTGCTCCGTCTGCCGTTGGCTGATACACCCTATGAGGGACCGGATGGGGGGTGGGGTGGGGGGCTGGGAGCAGTTCCATTTTTGTTTTTATGAATGAATGTACATTAACTTACCAAATTTGTACAAATAAGTACAAGGTCAGTACATGATGTAAGCAATCTTGAGCCTTCGTAGAAGAGCATGTTAAATTATTATTTTTTGAATAAGATTGCAAGCATGCTGAGTATGTATGAAAGTATTACTAGTGCCAATGCTGTACAAATAAGCAAGGTGAGGTCAGTATATATCATGTATTTTTTCTTTTTTTTTTTTTGAGTCATCATTTGTGTAATCAACTCCTGTGTAAGTGTCTGTGTCAAATTATTTATTCTTATATTCTGTTCTGCCATTCAAAATAAAAAAACCAAACAAACATATACACACACATTTGGATCCTAAATGCTTAGCAATTATGTCAATTTTGGTATATTTTTCAAGTGACAAAAGTAAAGTGATGCTGATGAAAGTTTCTCAACCAGTTTGATAAAAAAAAAAAACATTTAAATTAGTTAACAAGCAATCATAATTGAGTGATCCTACATTACTTTTCCCATGCTTCAAAATTTAAAATCAAAAACTTTACATTGTTATGGAAAGATCATCGATTTCAAAGTTGTGTCATTCGAATTGGTGACATTTTCATTCTACTTTGCGGTACGATATCTCCATTCAGTTTCCAACCAGTTGAAAGTAGGGCACTATTACGTCATAAAAGTCAAGCTTCATTTCACTTTCGGGGATACAAATTTCATTTCCAGCTATATCAAAACATTTCCAAAATCCAACCATATTATTGCATAACTTAATCATCAATGATCATCACATCATCATTATATTATTGTTAAACTATTAACATATTCTTAATAGATGTATTTTCAATCATCTTTTTCTCTTCTTTTCATCAGACTCTCTTTATTCATCAATTATTTATTCATATATATATATATATATATATATATATATATATATATATATACTTGCTTATTACATCCATTCATTCTTATCTATTTATTTTTGTTATTTGCTCGTTTGTTTTTGTGTGTTTGTGTGTGTGTGTGTGTGTGTGTGTGTGTGTATGTGTGTGTGTGTGTGTGTGTGTGTGTGTGTGTGTGTGTGTGTGTGTGTGTATGTGCTACATGCACCTGGGGAGATGTGTCACCTGTAAACAAATACCTGAAAACGATACACCAAACATGTTTACCTTGAACGCTTGCAACCCAGAAGCCAGGGTTAATTTGCATGACGTTTGCATGCGTATCTGAATTGAATCCTCCTCTTTACACTTTTGATCGACAAAATCATGAAATTGCATGACCATAACTTTTAAATGACCATAATTTTAAATTGAATGCCTTTTTTAACTCTTTTATGTCTGTTGTTATTAGAATTTCAACAAAAGTGAATGTAAGGTCAGTAATTTGGTTGAACATGGGCAGGAAAATCTAAAGATAACTGCACGCAGTGGCAGAGCTGCAATAACAAAGAGGAACACCAAAATATATGGCAGCGGTGGGATTCGAACCCACGCCATCGAAATGACTGGTGCCTAAAACCAGCGCCTTAGACCGCTCGGCCACGCTACCTTGATGGTCTGTGAAGAAGCCGGCGGCGACCCAATCTTCAGGACGGAGTGAGACGAGTCGATAGCGGCTGCTAGAAACACAACAATATGTCTTGAAATTTGTTCATCATATTTGCCTAGTGGCCAATAAGTCATTACATTGTTAGTAAGACAGATTACACTGTTTTGTGTTTTTGACTGGAAATAGTTTTATTGCTCAAAAACTACGCCGCCACCTGTCGCTTATAAACGTTCGCGCGAGCTTCAAAAGAGCTTGAGTGGCAAGACTCGATCGTCGAATTCACTTGAGTGCACCGACCGCATGAGTCACTCTTCCGCAGCGCTGTCCCGTGGTCTGTGGCCGGCTCTTCGGTGCGAAACGAAATGTACGGCACGGGCTCTGTTTACTCAGCGTGTCGCGGAGACTCAGCTAGCAGCTTCGGCATATTCATCTCCGCTAGGAGCTGGGTTTTCCACAGTACTGTCAAGCAAATCACGTTTGTTTCTGTCAATGATGTTGCTTTTTTGTTTTCTCTTGTACACAGCACTCTCTTCACGTCACTAATCCAGGAGACAAGTGGTTTCGATCTCCAGTCCGTGGTGTAAAAAGTGTAATTTTTTACCTTGACCAACGTACACAACGACACAGTGAAAGCATTTTTACAGTTTATACGGCTTCTATGCTCCTTTAGTTTCGTATAGCTTTTTTGTCTTCTTCTTCTTCTTTATGCAGCTGTTTGGCCACAGTTTCCATGAGAACTATCCAATGTCATTTCATTGATAACAGCTCTACACTACACTAGTAGACCTGTCAGTATATGCGGGCAGTAACTCGGTAATCACCCAAGTACTATATACATGTAATTGTGGTTTTTTGTTTTTTTTTCCCCCAGGTGCCCCTCCTTTTAGCTAAACCAATGATTAGTATTCAGACGCCCCCCCCCCCCCCCATTTATTATCATTATTTTTTTTTTAAATAAATAAGAGCGGAAACGTTTTTTGTTTTTTTTTTGTTTTTTTCTTCTTTTTTTTTCTTGCTTGTCGGCCGAAGAAACCCGGAAGTGGGAAGAGTTGCACTGTATGGGAGCCTTTATTTTTTCTTTCTCTTTTGCTTGTCAGCTTATTAAACCCGGAAGGGGCACCAGAAATATTTGTTTTCACATATAGATTATAGGCTCACTGTCATGATTGATGATAATTGTCAAGGTTTACAATCATTTAAATGTTTTATGTATAGATGATGTCATTTCATTATTTTTTTTTCTTAAAATTAGTCACAGCATTGCGAGTTATTAGACGCATATTGTCATAACTGCAAATATTTAATTATGTCATAAATTTTGTTTCATTGTTTAGTTAAATTATGCCATCATGATGTTTTTCTTAATTTTTTGGGGCCACCAAAATATGCAACTATACAAGAAAAGAGTTAGTATCGAGCCTTGTATTTCATTTTATTCATACCCTAGCTTGGACATCCTAGTGTGTGTGTTTTTTTTTTTCTTGTTTTTTTTTTCGATGAGTGAATTATGAAATAATAATTCTTCAGTGTGGCTTTTATGATCGTATAGGGTTAGTTTGTCATCTTCCAATTAAAGTGAATTCGGGTTTAACTTCATTTGCATAGCAATAGAAACATTGACATTTTCTTCTTTTTGGTTGTCCTTAATATTTGATTATTTTCTAGGAATGTGCAAATTGTCACTGGGGACATGATAAAATCTAATGTATTGTATGCAGTTATTACAAGCAAATGGCTATAGTACTTTGGATAAAGTCTGGATAGCCTTGGAAATAAATCTCCTTATACATTTCTTTTGTCATGCAAATGAATTAGATTGGAAATGTATATAATGACTTTAAGCAGGGCTCGACACTAACGGTGGCCCGGTGGCCCAGGGCCACCAAAAACGCACGTCGGGCCACCAACATTTCAAAAATGAAGAATTTGGTGGCCTGATCGGGCCACCAAAAAAGGTCGGATGTTTGCCTTTGGGCTTTAAGTATGACAATGACTTACAGATGTCTGATTGCCACCACAAAATTAATATACTGTTTTATAAGAAACGGGCATAATTAAAGAAGAAATTTATAGGGATATAATTAATTTGGCAGACAATTTTACTCCATGCATTTCGCTATAATCTGGGACTCCTAAAATACTTATGCATAAAAAATCATAACGATTTTAATGTAATTAGAACAGAAAACAATAGAAATATTTTACAGAGGAAAATATAAGCGTATCAAAATGTCAAGCAACGTACATTTAGCACTGATTTATTGTTGCAGTACATAAGTGGTTTAGAGCCATCTATCTTTTGATGGCTCTGGAATGGTTATTCAATAGCGCCACCTTGTGCTATTTTTTTCTGAACTTTTCCACGCAAATCGTTTACTTTGTGCAATCTTATCAGGATTATAGTCTCAAGTTTTCCTTTCCTCCTCCTCCTCCTCTTCCTCCTCCCCCTCCTCATCTTCCTTCTTTTATCTTATTATCTTATACTGATGCTATGGTGATGGTAAACAATACAGAAAACATCTTTATTGCCTAAAGAATTACTGAAAATATATTTTACATCATGATATTATGTTTGCCCTCACAAAAATTAAAAAGCAAAAGGTTGCGAATATTCTGAGTAGATTGTAATTTGTTTTGCTTTGGGGTAGTTGTTGTTGTTTTGTGTTTTTTTTTTTTTAATAAAGGGTATGCCAGAGAGAGAGTGAAGATTAATTTTGTTTGAAAAAAAAAAGAAAAAGGGGCAAAATGGTCGAAAGGGAGATATCATGGACTCTGCTCTTGTTCCAAGCAGTGTTATCACACAAAATGTAATGGTGTGACGGCCCTCTTTTATTGTGAAGCCATGCATTAATCAGTTCATATAGTACTTAACGAGAAAGATGCTCGTATATTATTATTTTTGCAGTAACACTGATGGTGGAAACGTTTTGACGTGGTGCCTTAACGGGTCTAGTAAGATCTATAGAATGAACTAACGAATACTTGCTGTATCATTAAGCAACGAATATAAAGACGAGCTTAACTAAGAAGAAAGTTGACATTACGACGTAGCCATATAATTATGATTATGTGTCGCACGTTTATTCAAATCAATTAAATTCAATTCAGTTCAATAGTTTATTTATTACCATCGAAGAACAAAAAGAAAACATGATTTAAAGCGGTACAACTTGTCAATCTATAACATTCATTCATCTGATAAGGACAGTTCGTCGAATGCAATATCTTATAGAGTATATGCACGAATGATAATAAAAATCATTAAAAAAAAAAACAATGTACACTTTGTCAAGGTAACAAAAAAAAAGTAAGTAATCAGAACAACGGAAAGAAGTGTTCCACTAAAAAGCCAAGCGTGTAGGACGTGGAATGTAAATAACGACAGCACCAGTATACCAACAAAATATGTATATTATTATGGGTACATTGTGTTCATTGATATGTGATCACGTTTATCACGTGCAATGCAAATACATGGATCCCGCATCGCCGGCGTTGGAAGAGAGAGAATTCGCGAAGAGGGAAGGGGGGGGGGGGGGGGGGAGTTGTGTGGATGGAGAGGGAGAGGGCGAGATGAGAGGGGAGGGGGGGGGGGAGACGGAGAGGTAGAGAATGAGGCGGATGTATACACATTCATCACAAGCGATTTGGCTTCGGTTAACGAGCATAATTATAGAGATTATTATGCGCACGATCATGACCTTGCCATAAACAATAAACCATGTTGTGTACTAGTATACAGGCTAACGGCCTGAGGGATTTGAGACTCATATCTACACTGAGCAAAAGAAAAAAGAAAAAAATAAACATAACAACGGCCGCTAAAGATTTTTTTTTTTTCAATCCTCTTGGGAAGAGGAATGACAAAAGAACAGCCAATTATCGCATATAACGCAAATACAATGAACTCAATGCGACATCTAAGTCGAGATAAGAGAGCCGTTTCTTCACTATACGAATCCAATATGGGTGTCCAAACGCATGTGTTTCTTCTTACCTGCTTCATTCACATCACAGGGCCACCAAAGCAATATCACTGTCACATGATGCTTACACTATTCCCATTAGATTGATCTTCAACTTCAATCATTCATTAGCTGTGCAATCTTCTCGTAAAAATAATAATAATACATACATACATACAATTTCTATAGCGCCGTTCTCCACTTTGATTAAATGCTCAAGGCGCTTTACAATATTGTACATCAGAGCAAACAGACTGAAGATACAAGTACAACACCGTAATAGAAGAAGATGAAGAAGCAGAAGAAAAAAAAATATTATTAATATTGCGTTCTGTACAGGTCACTTTGTAATTTTCTTTTATTATGTTCTGTGGAAGAAAAAGTAAAATGAATTAAGTTGAATTTTCATGTCCATGCCTTATCCTCCATCAATTTGATCAATATCACTATCAAAGGCACGGTATAATATATTATATTAACTGAGAAAATCTTCTGATGGCATAAAAGTACAGGTGTGATATTGCGGGAAAATGTCGGGAATTTCTTGTAATAAGATTTAATGTTTGTAAGTTTGGTATTACCGGACAAGCTATTTATGCATTTTAACACTCTAGTAATTGTTTATCTTTGTTTTCTTCTTAGCAGATTAACATCGAGTAACAGAGAGTTTTACTCTATCACTAATAATGATATTTACTATAATTTTAACAAGTGCACATGGTTACAGCATTCTTCAAACGCTGAGACATTGAACACTTTTCCCCATACGAATGAAAGAATAGATTACTACTTCCATGAGCAACAGTATAAAGTAGGAAAATCCACATGAGAGGACGAGAGCTATCCTATCAATACGACTATGCATGGATGGGGTTGGATGAGGTCGTAAACCTGTATGCCTGCTTTGATTACGTAAGCCTATTACAAATATTTTCCTATGACAGGAATCTATCGACCATCGTGACGATACTATGTCTCGCAATCAGTTCTTTCTTGGAATTCATTCGTGCTTTCCATTGACTCTTCTTCCATTTGCAAGCCATGAATGAAGGCTTACAACACTTCTCATTACAAACCATGAGGACATCGTCGGCACTATCGACATTTTAATTAAAGGGATGGTATAGTTTTGGTAGGGATTATGGACATCAGATTTGTGTGTTTGTGTGTGTGTGTGTGTGTGTGTGTGTGTGTGTGTGTGTGTGTGTGTGTTTGTGTGTGTTTGTTTGTGTGTGTGTGTGTGTTTACGTTATTTTGATTAATATCTTTTTTTCTGCAATGACTGACATATTTTTTTTTCCATGTAATTCATTTCAAAGCCTCTTATTTGACAATATTCTCAGTGTCTTTTGTGTTGTAGCTTTGATGTTGTTTGTTTGGTCTGATATAGTTTTTGTCAGCTTTATTATCGTAATGTCCCAGTAGCTGATATGAATTGGAAATGCTCATTTACAAATACCAGGAATAATCTAAACTATTCTATATAAAGATTATGACAAGTATCTTCCTGATGGGGGCATCACAGAAATGGAAAGACATTTTTTAAAAAATCCTGCAGATCATTCACTATCATCCATCTAAGGGAGATAGGACTGGTAATGGTCAATGCCCCGAATGTTAGTTATCTCCCACAGTTCCCCATGCCGGAAAGTGCCACGCCTTACACCAAGGAACCAATCAAGTGCTCGAAAGGCGTGGCTTTGATTTTCCATCACATTGCGATGCCATGTGTTTTGACGCAATGCATCTCTTGTGCCATTCAAAAGTCTCAAGGCATCAACACAGCAAGCAGTGCAGAATGACTGCCGAGGGATCTGGCGCAGCGGGCAATCAAGCAATAATGTTTAATCAGCCGCCACAGAGGGGAATCTGACCTTTCTCACATCTGTAGACAGTCCATATTTCTTCCATGCTTGATTGTGCGACAGATACACGTCTGTTTGTGTGCACAAGCGAGATTCACGTTGCCGTTGACGTCTGCTGTCGGCGACGATGTAACTCCAGCTCAGCGACGTCACACAAAAGCCAAGTGTAGACCCTAATATTGGATGCCTCGTTCGAGCTGTGGATCATTCTCGCGGTTATCATATTATATGACTTTCCCCGTAAAAAGACCATTTGAGCTTGAATCCTCGATAGCACATGAATCATCGAATAATGATGAAGGATATCGAGGAATAAGTTCTATATAGACATTCTCTCCTGGTTTATCATCAAAATCGAAGAAGTGCATGTCATTGATAATGATCAGTTTATTAATGGAACATCAGTGTAATCAGCAATATAAAAATATAATCATCATAATATCACATGGAGTTTGTCCACGTACACTTTACAGTTTATTGAGAGAAAACTTCATATGAAATAAGTCTTTATTTCATTATTTCCATAAAGAAATAGCGACATATTGCGATTCATAAAACTGAAGCTCAAGAATTGTGATATTGATTTGATTAGAATTAAATGTGCCATACATTATAAATTTGGTGTAACTAGTCCAGGAAAAGAGTAATGGAGAGAAAGAAAAATGTATTTTCATTATAGGACATGAACGATAGGGACTTGCTTATACAGTTAATATCATAAAATTGCTACAAATTGTATCTGCAGCATACAGTAATGCATCACGTTACGAAAAACACAGTGGCCGTAGAATGGGGAGGGGGCGCTGCAGCCCTTCCCCACAAGCACACTTTTGGCTCTTACCAAAAGAAGAAGAAGAAGAAGAAGAAGAAAAGAAAACACGAAAAAAAAATAGAAGAAGAAGGAGAAAAAAATCAAACACACAAGAAGTCGCACAACTTCGAAAGCGCTATAATATAATAACGCCCAGAGATTCTTCCCATTGAAGCGGGGGGGGGGGGGGGGGGGGAGGGAGGGGGGATAATACCCATCATCCCTTGACCCAACCACGACTACCATCCACAGCTAATTACAAATATCAATTTTCTCCACCCGGATGTTCACTGCTCGAAAGTGTCATAGAACTTATGATGATATAGCTGAAAGCAATGCTGCAAGGCAAAACTAGATGCCGATGACGTTGGTGGTTTCGTTAAGACCGAGCTAACTTACTTTCCTCATACTATGTTTGGGATTTTGAATTCCCAAGACGTGCTAACATTAATGTTTAGAGAGCACGTTTGAAAAGTCGACATATCTATAGACTTATGCTTGTCAGTGCATGATTAATGGTGACAAGGTGGGATATTGATACACTTTCTTGGTTCTAAAGGTGATCTTGTGTAACAAACCAATACAAATGAGAGAAAAAAAATCAAACAAACATAATTTTTAGGAGTGAAAATCAATTCATTGTGCAACAATGTGTTACCCCGTGTGTTTGCCGCATCCTACCTGATGGAACAGAAGTATTAAGACTATTATGATCAACTGATACATTGCTATATACAATTATGTCCAAACAATCAAGAAACACTATACAATATTGATTGTTCACACTGGAACACTATCCCTTTATCTCCTGAATATTTTGTGTCTTTCCCAGGGACTATTATTGATTGTACTATACAGTACAGACAAAACGCATTAACTGAACGATTTTTGTTTCGAAATCTTGATCATGCTGATACACTTAACAAACAACTGACAGAACGGCGGTACATTATAACTATCATAATTATTACATTATATATTTTATAGTAAATATGATTGTATGATTGTATATGTCAAAAAAAAGGTCTGTAATTTCGAAGTCTTATCAGTGTACTCACCCTTTTATTAATTATTAATTATTTATTATTTAATTATTTATTATTTATTATTTATTAATTTTATTCAATGTTCCGATTAACGACACTTCTGATCGAATAACGAAGATTCTTGTATTCGATGATCAACTGATTAGGGTGATTGCTCTGTCCGAACAATCAAGAAACACTGTATACAATGATCGTTCACACTTGAACACTATCCCTTTATCTTCTGAATATTTTGTGTCTTTCCCAGGGACTATTATTGATTGTACTATACAGTGCAGACAAAAAGCATTAACTGAACGATTTTTGTTTCGAAATCTTGATCATGCTGATACACTTTCTAACAAACAACTGACAGAACGGCGGTACATTATAACTATCATAATTATTACATCAAATATATTTTACACGAAGAGAAGAAAGAAAAAGCCGTCACGAATACAATTCATTTCTTGACTGGAAGACTATAACGCTGATTGAAATCTATTCTTAGAGCAAGCAAAAAGCAAGATTAGGTGATTTTTCAACTGTATCAATCCTCTTATTTTTCTTTGTTGCTATTGTTTTTATTTTCGTCTTCATATAAAAATACACATATTACAAGTTGCATATACATTGCATATTATTATGTACAGAAGAAACGGGGGATTGCCTGTTCAGTCATATTTTCAAAATATGTTAGATGTCTGTTTTTCCACAGGGTCCCAAAGTAGTACAGTGATATGTACAATACAATCTATTAAGTTGCAATTATATATGAGGAGCTTAGAAACGATATCGCCTGTCGAAGGATATATGAAAAGGGATAAATGAAAAATGTCATTTACAGGCGCTTGAGAAATGTGATAATACTCTTATTGTTACTATTTTCATTATGATTATCACCATCATCCGGTGGTTGTTGTCATTATAATAAACATAGACCGATAATTAGTAACTTTAATTTTCAATAAAGCCACTGACGCACATGATCAGCTTGGTAATTACAAAATATTATACAGTGTATCCATGTTTATATGAATGTGACTTCACGATTTACTGGGTTCTATTATAGAGTCCTGATATTCTATATCACAATAATTTACTCGTCATGCTATATTAGTACTGTCCCCCTGCAATGTGTGAAGTTTTACTGTTTCCATGCTTGAGCATGCGTGCTTGTGCAGTCGACGACCCCATTCCGCAATCCAAATTGGAAAAAAAAAAAGGCGAAATGGGCCTTCATCTATCATCACGATTTAAAGTTAAGGCCATATTGTAGATGAGATACTCTGGAAGCGCTGAGGATGCATTTTGACATTCCGCATACTCTTGACGTCTTGGTACTGTAATTTATCTACACAATACGGTAGGTAATGGATGTGTTCTTCATTGATGATGGTATCATATTGTTATTCGTGGATTCTCAGTAAACAAACAAACCAAGTGTATTTTCAGCACCCTGAAAATAAAGGACGCTGTGATATGAATTAACCTAAAACTTAAACATTGTTTTGCGATTGTGTTCTTTAATGCAGAGCTACAGCATACGTTAATCCATTTGATATCGTAAGCAACTTTTAAAAACCAAAGGAAAATGCTATCCACAATATCGTTTACTTTTGACTTGCATGGAATTTATTTCATTGCGCTTATTCCTCAATAAGCATGACAATAGTTTACAAATAAAATACCATAATGCCTTGATAATTTTTAAACCAGAAACTCGAAATTAGCCAGAGTATATTTGTTTTATGTTTTGGAGAAAAAGATTCTTATCAAAAGAAGGGAAATCTATGAGGCGAGAAGTCGTGTGGTTTGATGACTTAGTGATGTTTTTGAGGGATCCTATCACAACGACCGTACGAAGCAGGGCACGATGTCAGATTGCTTTGTGACGTCACAATTGCTATGTAACTTTTCTCAAAGTGATCGTACGAAGCAGCGGGAGATGTCCCAGTTGCTTTTTAATAATAATAGTAATAGTAGTAGCAGTAGTAGTAGTAGTAGTAGTAGTAATAATGATAATAATAATAATAATGATAATGATAATGATAATGATAATGATAATAATAATAACAACAATAATAATAATAACAATGATGATGATGATAATAATAATAATAATGATATTAATAATAATAATAATAATAATAATAATAATAATAATAATAATAATAATAATAATAATAATAATAATAATAATAATAATAATGGTGGCTACATAGCGCACAGGTCCACCTTACAGTGCTCATGGCGCTTCAAAAATGAAAAGATAGATATTTTATATACACATACAATCCATGTTCAAACATGACAACAGAGAAGAAAATGGCAAACAACAAACAAACACATACCAAATAAAGAATACAATTATTGTTTCGAACATTATACACAGCAATATCATAGTCCTCGGTGTGAGAGGAATAGATACGTTATAAGTTTGGATTTGAATGTTTCTGTAGATGGCATAGTTGCCTTAACTGAATAGGTAACTGCTTCCTTAATTTTGATCTGAACGGAGAAAGCGGATCACCCCATCCATGTTTTACTCCGGGTGTTTGGAGTAACAATGCATCTGATGGTGAACGTACAGACTTCGTGTCGGATTGTATTTTTGAACAGAGTCACGTAGGTATACGGGGAAAAAGAATGAACTGAATGATGTACTAATAACAGAATCTTGGCAATAATCCTTTTTTCGATATACCGATAACCAATGTATAAGGAACGGAGAATTGGTGATATGGAATCAAACTTATAAGTAAACGTTAACAACTGGGCAGCAGAATTTGGCAACATCCTTTGTGACATCCTTCACAAAACAGTGAGGCCTCCACAACAAGTGTCATGGCAACATTCTGAAGTAGTATACAAATATCATACTTTGCCTTAAAGAGTTTCTGGTTATAACGATGGACATGCCAGAATAGTACTATTGGAGGCACCGAGAACCGTATAGTTTTAGCCATCAGAAACTCGAAGTTAGCAGAGTATAGGCCCTACATGTAATCTTTAAAAAAAATATTGTGGATCAAAGATTTGAACAAAAGAAGGGGGAATGTGAGGCGAGAAAGTCATGTGTGGTGGATGAAATTTTGTGGAGGAATCACACTGACAGTATGAAGTGTTTTGCAGGAAAGTGTTACATTTCACAGAGTGACGGTACGAGGCAGTGCGCGATGTCAGAATTGCTTTGTGACATCATTTCACGAAATTGTATAACTATTTGGAAAATGACATTGCCATAGAAAGTGACGTCATTTTGCAAATAGTTCGCCATGGATTGTCAAACATGCCAACATTCTGACATAAAATTATCTGAAGTACGTGAAGCCCCTTCAACCAAACACCAGAGGATGGAGATTCAAAATGATAATACTCACAATCCAGTGCACTAAAAAACGAAGTCCATGGGACCGGCAGTTTTCTTTCGTTATTTCGAAATTTCATTATAACTGCTTGATTGAATTTATGATGTAAACACGCAAGCCATGCGCATATTTTATTGTTGGGGTGCTGTTCGTTATTCCTAAGGTTCGTTAATCCGAAACACACAAATTCCCTATACCTAGAGGTTCGTTAATCCGAAAATGAAAAAGGGTTCGTTAATCCGAACTGTTTTTTTTTTTTTTTTTTTTTTTTTTTTGTGGCGTTATTCCGAAGGTTCGTTTTTCCGAAGATTTGTTCATCCGAAAATGAAATTCGGAAAAACGAACCTTCGGAATAACGAATCTTCGGACTGAAGAGCCTTCGGAATAACGAACCTTCGGAATAACGAGCTGTAACCGTATGTTGTGTATAGTTTAATATACGTAGGAAAGCTATGTTGAGATGGGTGCTATCTCATTAATTTCGTTTAAGTTTTCACATTAAGAGATATTATGAAGTTGTTTGTGCTTTCATGTCTAGTTTGAAAATACATGTATAAAATGTGATGGTTTTAGGATACGGCTCCTGTTCGTTATTCCATGATGATCGTTATTCCGAATGCTCGTTAATCCGAAAATGGTAAAACGTTCGTTATTCCGTATAGGTTCGTCGTTCGAAGGTTCGTTATTCCGAAAATGAGATAAAATCAGTTATTTCGAGGCTTCGGTAATCCGAAAATGAAATAAGGTCTGAAGGTTCTTACGATTGTAACCTCGCTCTTGTCAGTGCATGATTAATGGTGATAAAGTTGATACGCTTTCTCGGTTCTTGATCTTGTTCGATGTTTAACAACCAGTGCAAATAAAAAAAAAATAACAAACATAATTTTGAGGAGTGAAAATCAATCCATTGTGCAACAATGTGTTACCCCGTGTGTTACCGCATCTTGCATCTGATGGAACAGAAGTATTCGATGATCAACTGATTAGGGTGATTGCTCTGTCCGAACAATCAAGAAACACTGTATACAATGATCGTTCACACTTGAACACTATCCCTTTATCTTCTGAATATTTTGTGTCTTTCCCAGGGACTATTATTGATTGTACTATGTATACAGTGCCGACAAAACGCATTAACTGAACGATTTTTGTTTCGAAATCTTGATCATGCTGATACACTTTCTAACAAACAACTGAAAGACCGGCAGTTTATTATAACTATCATAATTATTACATTATATATTTTATAGTAAATATGATTGTATAATATGTCCAAAAAAAAAAAGATAAAAGGTCTGTAATTTCGAAGTCTTATCAGTGTACTCACCCTTCTTTAAACTTATATTAATTTTATTCAATGTTCCGATTAACGACACTTCTGATCGAATAACGAAGATTCTTGTCATTTTCGGATTACGAATCATAGTAACGAACGTTATTTCATTTTCAGATTGACAAACCCTGTAGGAATAACACCAATATTGTACCGTTTGCAATAACGAACTCTTTTTCTTTTCCAAATTAACGAACATCTAGGTTTAATCGATAATGTCTACCAAAGTGTAAATGTATGATTATTTACTGGTACGTCGGCATGGTGTGAACAAAATGTGAAAGTGGACTGTGTTCATTAGTTTGATAAGGATAATCAAGTTAGTGTCGTACGTTGAATTTAAACCCTTTCGTTATTCATTAATGTTATCTTAATTGTTCTGTTTTTGAAACGACAGTTTTCATCATTACCCGGCAAGACAATATAAATCCATCTCTTCATTAACATCTCAGTTGAGAACACTATATTCATGCAAAGAGCATACTTCTGTTCCAGTATTTTGGAATTCCTTATCATCAGACAAAACAATCCCCAAGTTTGCTCTCATTCAAGGGCAAATCGAAAGAATATTTGATATCCATGCAAATGTAGATATAAACTCTCTTTATTTCTGCTCCCTCCTCTCTTTCTACTTGCTATACCTATGCAAGTCAGTGTTCTGTTGTAATTATTTGCCCTCAATATATTTATTAATATAAATCTCTGTTGAGAACCCATGCAAAGAACATTAGTTTGCACTGGTCCATCATTTTAGAATTCCTTACCATCTGACATTAAAATTCCCCAAACTGTTCTCATTCAAGAGCATAGAAAGATCATTTGAATATGCTAATATGGATAATTAACTCTCTTTATATTTCGGCCCCTGTATATTATTATCTCTCTATACTTGCTACGCATTATCAGTGTTTTATTGCTGATTGTATATAGATCTTAGCACTCAATGTAATCTTGATAGTTATTATTTTCATGAATATCTTAGGGTAAAAAACAGCTGTGTCTATAGTATGATAATCTCAAATAAAAGTTGTTTATTTTAGTGTATGATTACGTACAGTTACTATGAGAAAAAATTACATAACATAAGCAATATTGTGTACATTTCCCGTAGTTCTGGCCACTAGTAATATGCAAATTATAGATGCTTCTTTATTCTTCCATGTTAATAATATTGTATTTTTTTTTTGCCAGTTCAAGAAGAATTAATATGTTATATTTATACATATAATTAGATTATTTTTCTTAATGATTTGTAAGGCTGTTTCATTGTTTATCATGTATGTGTATTTGGAAAAATAAATCACATCAAATCAAATCAATTTACTACGCCATATTATTCTCCTTTTCTTTCAAGCATTCATTATTGATGCAACCATGCAAGTCATCCGTTTATTTCCTGTGTTTATTCACGCTTTCGATGGTAGTAAATGATACTGTTTATTCTGAGTGTACCTCACTGAATCATTAATCATTGACTATTTTCTTTGTTAGTTATAATCTATTCATCCATCCATTCGTTGCTTCACCCTCCTTCTCCAGCATGCAGGCAGGCTATGATATTAGACTGATAGTTACTTCGAACATTTCCCGGCATTTTATGGAACAGACTTCATGTGTTGTGTGTATTTCCGTAAAAAGAGATAGGCCTAGAATAACTCATATTAAGCTTTATTTCTGGTTGAGACCTAACGTCAGGTTTCTAACATTTTTGGTGACATAATGAAAAACCTCTTATGAAATGTGTTTTAAAGAGCATGTAATGCAAAGAGGAATTCAACGTTTATTTGATGAAAATCGATTTTTGTATGGCTGAGATATCCAAAACAGAGCGATCCTAATAAAAGGTGGGACCCACCTTTTATTATGGTTGCTTTGTTTTACTTTATTTTTTGAGGTCTCAGCCATTCCAAAACAGACTTCCATCAAATAAACTTTGAATTCATCTTAGAACGGTATGCTCTGTACTACTTCATAAGTGGTTTCTATTTCGCAAAAAGTTAAAAGCTCAATCCTCATCGCCACCAATAAAGGGGGAATTATAGTGTGACATATACTAGTACATAGTGATCAGACTCTAATACATAATAAATAGGGGATGCATGAGCTGCTATGCATGCCTGATAATATTTACTCCAAAGAGAATGTTCAATAATGAATGACTGGCAAACAGCTATCAGTTGATTATAGCCCTCTATCAGTGCAGCCCACGTTCCGGGATTGGAAACGAGTTTAATTTCCGGTCAATTTGTCCCATTGGGACAATACCCTGTAATCGTTAACGTTGGAGAAAATCAAATCCCGAATGCGGAGTGATTGATTTAATCTGGCGATTTTGAGCTTATACGTACATCTCTTTCCCAAGTCAAATTTCATTAACCTCCAAGCGAACAAAAACTATAGGGCTTAAACGAATAACAACGAAGATAGCGTCTACCTGAAAGGGGTACATCGACAATAGGCATAATAGATATAGATAGATATAGATAGATAGATAGATAGATAGATAGATAGATAGATAGATAGATAGATAGATAGATAGATAGATAGATAGATAGATAGATATAGAGGCGTAATTCTAGATCATTCTTATACGACAATTTATTAACACTCATGGAAATGACATGTGATGAAAATTAAGGTGGCATAAGTGAAAACTGTATGTGTGATCTTGAATGTTTTTTGTACCAATATCACTTTAGCCCAGATAAAAATCAAGGAAATTTCATTAAAAATTATTCCTTTTTATAGCACCGTTTGATTTCATTATTAATTTTGCCCCGTTTAAAAACCATACTGTGCTGACGCATATGGAATCACCGCCCTGCATAACGACACGAGCCGATCTGTGGCCATGAAGGGAATGGATATGCATTATAAATACATGATGTTGACTAGTGTTGATTCAAATACTCTAATCATCACTTATGTGGCAAAAGACAAAAAAAAAAATCTAAATATACGTTGTGCCATGTAATAGCCCCAACTGATGATGTTTTTTTTTTTCTATTATTTTTCTTCGGATTACCTTCCAAACCAAAATCATATCAATGACATCATTTTGCCAATCACTGGTTAAAGTACTAATTAGATTAACAAAATACATTGGAGTACACCATCCCTTAAAATAGGATTAACATTATACTTATAGCTTGCACGTTTCCCTGCGGTGCCTTTTCTTATCAACAGAAACATAAAACAAATTATACAATGCTCAGTGTGATACCACGGTGTTTGATTGTTTAAAGGGATGATATAGTTTTGGTTGAGACTGATATTGACGTCTTAACTTTTAGTGAGATAATCAGAAACTATACTTATAATACAGAGCACACACTTCAAAGAGGAATTTAAAGTTAGATATTGATGAAAATTGGTTTTGAAATTCAATTCAAATTCAATTTAAAGGAAATTTTATTTCCAATAACACATGTTTGTTGTTGCACAAATTCAATGAAAAAAAAAAGTACAAAAATGAAAACAAAACGAAATGGCTGAGGTATCCGAAAACAAAGAGTTCCTATTCCTAAAAAAAGGTGGGTCCCACCTTTAATAGGACCATTTTGTTTTTGGATATCTCAGCCAATTAACAACGAACTTTCATCTAATAAACTTTGAATTCCTCTTAGAAATGTGCGCTTTGTGATATTTTGTATAGGAGGTTTATGATTATCTCGCAAAAATTGTTAAAACCCTAATCCCAGGCTCAACCAAAACTATACATCCCGAACATAAGACACATGCAGAACATGGAAGGCAATGCAGACATCATTGTCAACACCTTGATATGTCATGAAGCTAATCTGTTACAGCCATGTCGATTTCATTTCCAACATTAAATTTTGCTTACATTTCAATCTCTTGTCATTTTAGTGAGCGACTGTAAAACTTGCAGTAAGCATCATCATTCTTGTGATTGTTATTTTTTTTTTTAAATCATGCATCAATATACTTGTACTGGTAATCGGTGGATCCAGAGGGGGCGCACCGAGCGCGCGCCCCCTCTTTATTTTTGGTTAAAACAAAAGAAATAACAAGGAGAAAATGGGGGGGGGGTGCCTGTTTAATTTCTCAAAGGTGCCTCCCCTTTGCGGAATTCCTGGATCCGCCCCTGGGTTGATAGTGCTTAACGGTTGTGCTGCTGCAGTTGACCTAAAATGAAGTACTAAAGTAGTGGAAAAGGCCATAAAAACATGGGGTGGTGGTGGAAGAGGAGCTAGATGAGGGTAAAATATAGAACTCCGATCCCACGGAACCTCTCTACTCTCTCATTTCCCTTTAGATAGCATTAATTCGCTGTATTTTCTCAGGATTCTCAATAGGTGAGAAAAAGACAATGAACTTTCATTTTCAGACAGGCAAACAACAAAGGCTTCAACAAGTAAGTGGAACGGATTAAAATTACGAGTGCTTTTGACAGGTCATGGCTGGTGCTTCGTTCGTTCGCCACCAACGCGAGGCGTGCTTTTCGCGTGCGTGTGTATCACACATTCTGCTTGCAGCCAAGCCCCCACCCTCTCTCAGCCGTCACCGCACCACCCAACGCAGTGTGTGAGCTTGCTCTTCGAGTGAGAGACGAGCTTGCCTAGCCTAGCCTGCCATCCGAGACAGAGGAGTCGCGTGGGGGCATTTGCTTACCATCAGTATACAGTGTACATCTCAATCTGTCTGTAAATGCTCGCTGCACGTCACCGCGATAAACGAGAAACACGCCTTGGAAGGAAGCGATTAATTTCGTTTTGTAGGAGTAGAGATTAGGGATATCATAACACAGTTATTCTGACGAGAGCAGAGATTATAAACACTTGGACTACTGGTCGACGTATCGGCATTAATGGTTTGTTTTTGCACAGAAATCGTGTGCATTGTCGTCTGATTCGTAAAGATTGTGTGATTGCTCAAGCGTGTGGAAGAAAGAAAAAAAAAAATAGCACAAAGATTTGACGCACGTGTGAACACGATTTGCTTGGCTGAGTGTGTATCGAACCCATGCGAAGGAAGCGGACAGAAGTCATCGAAAAGTTGCTTTGGACAGAATCGTTTGCATCCTAGGGGCAAGATGGGAAAATTGTTCAGCAAGAATCGCCAGTATGACTTAAAAAAATCGGACGAGTCAGCCACCACTGATTCTGGTAAAAATGGAGGAGGTGTCAAAGTAACATCAGTGACTCAGGGTGAAGACAAACCAGACGAGCCGGTCGCGGACGCAGCATCACCAACTGATGCAGCTGCAGCTGATGCTGCTGCTAAGGTATAAATTAATTAATCTTCTGCAAGTGGTGTCTTTCACTTTGAAGACTTCACAAATAAAATATGCAATAGGCCCTACATGTCTGTAGGTAGTATTTCTACTTCAGTTTTCTTTTGTACAACGTATTGGATTTATATGTCATAGCATTGTCGGGTCTGTAATATTGCCAATTTGTATGGTCATATCTGAATTCCATGCAGATTATTTTTTAAAAGGTCCCAAGTACTATAACCACGATATCACTTGATATTTCTCTTTCCTGTGTTTTCAGCACATGATGGATCTCTGCACATTGAAATTCTTTGATTGTTGAAGTATTGTAGACACCCATTGTGATTTGTCCATTTCCATAAATTTCCATCTCTTTTCAAGTCACGATTTGTTGTGGACAAACAATAGCATGAGGGTCAGAGAAGAAATAATCCTTGGGGTACGAAGCAGCATCTGATTTTTTTTTTCTTTTTTTACTTTATCTATGCTTGTCTTGAATCTATCAGTGCCAAAGCACTAGATTACTCTGTACAGACAGTTTTTCCCCCATGTACTGTGTAGCAAACCCCTCTGTACCTTTCTCAGTCCCATATGACTTATATAATGTATGGACACACATTGGTAACCAATGTGAACCCTTTATACACTCTTGTCATCTTCAAGAGACAAATCTTTATATGATGAAATATGAAAAGAACTGAGGTCAAGAAAGCTACCACAATTTGCAGTTTAGAATATTTTGTGATTAAATTATGTGTTGTAACACTCTATAGTCATTATAGTTGCTACTTTTACTCCCCCCCCCCCCCAAAAAAAAAAAATGAAAATGGCTCCACAAAAGGGCATAATGATGGACTTCAATTTGAATAATCATATCATTCATATTCTCTACATAAGGGAGTAGACTGTCTTGTTAGAAGTTTAATCAAAGCTTTCCATTAATGAAGAACTAGATGTTAGACACATGTTTGGTAATATGGCTGTTTGTTTGAAAAAAAAAGAAAAACTTGCAAAGATTGTACCTAGCAATAACTTAGTAAAGCAAGTGTGGAGGCAAGCAGAGTACTGCTACTTGATATCTCGATTACAATTTGAAACCATTAAAAAAAATGCTCCAGGCAATTTAAAATCAGAAACTCTCTTTTTTTATTTATGTATTTATTTATGTCTATTTCTAGTGTCAGTAAATGTTATCATCATCAGGTTTCCATCAAGATTTTATTCAGGACTATGAGTATGATATTAATCATGCAGTTTCATCAGACAGTATTCGTTAATATATTTGATATATTTTTCCAATTACGGTACCTCTTTCTCTCATTTTGCTCATATCTGAATTTTGAATGCCAGTGGCTGCCTCAAAACATGAAAAAGCTTTTACTCATCTTTTGAAATGTCTTGTTGTTTTCAGCCAGTCAGGAAAAGTACAGGTGTATGAGTTACACTCAGGACTGGAAGATTTCGCAGAGCGATGAATCAGCGTTAATCACTGATTGGCTGTCAGAAGCCTCTGAAGATAATTTTGAGTCACGTCTCAAGCGGGATTTTGTTCTGTAAAGATGACAGGCAGTGGTGGTGGATATGTCATTTGTTTTTGTCATTTATAAAGCTTGAATGAAATCAAATGGTGATTGGTATCTAGATAGATTTTTTGAGGATTCTAGATTGGTGACCCAATAAACCAATTAGCTTCATCTTTTTCTTTTTCTTTTCACCATCAGTGTTGAAAGAAGTCCACATGGGCAAATTGTACGAGCTGGTCTTCAAGTCTTTTGTTATAGAGACTCTCTATGCGAAAGTACATGATAATATGAAATACCATTTCAGTAAGAGAATGTCAGGTTTATTAGGTAGTGAAAGGAAAATATCGTAGTGCCGTCAACACTTCTTTTTAATCAAAATTCCAGTGACTGTATGTTGTTCAGTATATGATGTGAGTGCAATAAGCTATACCATAGAGATTTGCTGACCATTATTTTACAAGTGCTGTCATTCAGATGCTCTAGCAATTAGCATTGTATGCTAGTGAAAGCTTTAGCATTCGCTAAGAAGCTGTGCAGATATTGTCAATAACAAATGATTAAAAAGCAACATTTGTTCAGCAAAAGGAACCTCAGTATCATCCTATCCACAGCTGATGTCTGAGTAGATTTTGTTTAAATCTTTTTTTTTTTTAACATTATAAACCACCACCACCACCATCAAATAAATAAATAAATGGATAATGAAATAAAAAATGAAATCTGGTGATATTGTAGGGCCTATTTAGATTTCACGAGTCATAGGAAGTGCTTTTATCATGAGTGAGAGTCCATGAAATTTGTAATCAGTGAAAGGACAGGTGAGTATCAGTAGTATTCTTGATGATGACCAGAGACTCAGAGCAAGTCACTTTCAGAATGGTCGTGACTCATGTTGTATTCCTACCTCCTTTCATGGAGCTGTGATTACCAAGGGCATTGCATGTGTTGAGTCAGTGTGGAATGTCCAGCAGAGGCCATTAGTGGTGTTGCACCATTCTCCCAATCCCTACCTCCTGCTTTCAATAGGTGGAAGCCCCATGTCTGTCATTCCGGGTATTGATGACGTAGCATGTTCAGTGTAGATTGGTTCTCAGATGTTCCTGATTCCACAATGCAATTTAAGACATCAACTGCAAGAGTACATGGGTCTATTTGATCTGAAATGCATGATGAGGCAAGTTTGTAGGCCTGTCTATTTCACTGTTTTCAGACCTCCAACTCTTTGAGTGCTCTTGAATAAATTCATGTTTGATCTATTGTAGCTTCATCATATCACATCATATTGACAGTATATTTTGATATCTTGTTTAAGGCATTCATTTTATACAAGTTTCATCCATGGATCTTCTATTTGAAGAAGATGGAGCAGTGCAGTCACACTTGCAGCAGTAAAATATGTGAAGTACATGTACATGGGAAATGTTTTGTGCTTATAAATTGTATGACCCTTGGGCTGCAACATAGCAGCACAGGGTGGATTGACCTGTGTTTTACTGTATGCCCCTAACTGGCCTCCAGCATACAACACCATCGATGTAGCATCTTCATGCTGTGTTACTCTGTGGCACACGCTCACCTCTATTCCAGTGCGGTTTGACACAAATATGCCAAATATCTTGAGACGCTCCTGAAAATTTACTGCACTTTTATGCCATGGGTGACTGTGAAACTTGGGGGCATACCTCAAAGGGTCAGATGGGAAGAGTTATTTCAAATCTCCATTTTACAAGCAAAAAAAAATCTACTTTCACTCTTCATTCCTGCTTTTCTTCAGACTGATGGACTTTTGTTGGTTTGTTTCAGGCATTCTTCAGTGCAGTGTTCATACTTAAATCTTTTACACTTAAATACTTGCCAAAGCAATGAAACTTGCTGTGGAGACAGTGTACTGTATGTCATGTTAAAGGTCTGCTTTCTTCAGATAACAGTAGAAATTGTAGTCAACGCCACGTTGATAGCCATTTAGTTTTAGCTACATTATGTAGAAAGGATCAATTTGAATGCACTTGGCATTTTGTGGAAGTTTTTAGTGGTTTGTAAAGGAAATAACAAAATCAGGGAAAAGGAAGTCACTTGTGGTATGTTAGTAAATATCACGGACACAGAGTTAAATTTGAGGTAAGGCCAGTTTTGTATTCTTTACTAAAAAAGCAAACAAAACAAAACAAATTTAAACATTCATGTTTGCTGGCATTTAATTCATGAAATTCATGAATTCTCGCACCTTTCCACTCATGAATAACAAATTATGGGATATTATCTAATCTTTTAGAAATGCCTGTTTAGTAGGAGAAATAAACAGGATTACTGCCTTTGTGAACAAGCTCCAAGTGTCAGTCAGTTGCAATAAGGTCCAAGTGAGTTTAAACTGTAGCACTGATATTTTATGTGTGATTAAATCCAATGTAATGTGTATCTCAGACAGATACAGTAACTCAATGTCCTTTCCAAAGTGTCTACTTAAAAGAGATTGCCTGAAAGAGGCAACTTTTCCACTTGGGCATTGTCATTGTGGGTCACTTTTCAAACCTGTTCTGTTTCATTTGTATGCTAATTTAGCCCCGGTGGTAGTTAGATTGTAAACTTATCCTTGATAGACTCCCTTAATTTGCATGCAAAGGAATCTTAAAGGTATCAGGCATATATCCAATTTATATTTATGTTTACTAAAATCAGAATTGAAGGGATTGCAACAGGAAAAAAAAAAAGGCTTGGCATTCAAAAACTGTAAAGAAAATTGTTTGTTGTTACTTTTTTATTTTTTTAATGTTTTGATTCTGTTGAATATCATAACTTGCAAAATTAATCTTACCAGCAGAGCATGGAAATTTACCTGCACAAAAATTTCCACCTTTACAGCAAGTTGTATTCCTAAGGTCTGTCAACATTTACTGCCAGATGCTCAGCCAAGAAAGAAGTATCAATGGAAGCTTTGAAGAATGTTATCATATTCACAGGTAATTTCCTCCATACAATGAAGTAGAAAGCACTCTGCCAGTAGTTATTAATTCTCATCATTGCCATTGGGTGGTTTGTCATCACATTGTGACTTTTCACTCATCATTGTAAACACATTTCATATGAGCTCGTGATAGCATTTTATCTTGCTGGACAAGGACTTTCTGGATAAGAGGAAATGAGGTAGTCTGCAATGCTATCAAAAAATTGTGAAGTAAGAAATTGTGTATTTTAGATAGAATTAACATTTTGAACTTGCTGTCATTTAACATGTGACATATCTATCTTGGTTTGAATCAAAAGTAAACCTTTGCATTGCAAGGAAATACAACAAGAGCTACATTTAAGTATAGTCAGGGGGTGTTTCACAAAGAATTAAGTAAATCTTAAAATTTAAAATCAACGTGAAATTATGGTATGCCACTGATTTCCTTAAGTTTTATCAACATTTCAGATCTACGTCAAATTTTTGAATGAGAATATACAGAAAAAAATCTTTTGTCACCTATTTTTTTTTTTTTATATTGATGGATGTATGAAAAAAAAGTCTCCAAAATTGTCTATTCTTATTAGGAACTTAGAATACAATTGAAGACACACCCAGCAAGGCAGCATACAAAAATTGAAATTGATCATAACTTTCAAAATTGGTTTAAATTCTTTGTGAAACACCACTCAGGTAAGAAGATTCAACCATGAATTAAAGTACTTCTAGTAAGCCAGTCAAATGTGTATGGAATGTGGAAAGTATTCAATCTGAAAGAAATATAGACCCTGGGAAGATTTGATAAATTTTACATCTTATCAATCAAGTAATTTTGATTGATGTACATGCAAAATAACAGAAGTTCCTATAAAAGGATTTGTATAGAAATTACTCAAAAAAAAAAAAAGAAGAAACATTCAAGGGTTCCTTACCCAAATGGTAAGTTGTCATACAGTAATAAACGGAAGTCAAGAAAGATGATCACCTACCTAACACCATCTAGGTATACTCGTAAGGTTTCCAGTTTACAAGTCTGTATCAAGCGGACTTTGAATGATGAATATCTTTAACCAGCCCATAAACAAACTTTTCATGAATATTTTGCTATGTCAAGCACCACTGAGCTTTGATAATGTGTATAGCTACATAAATGCTGTGAACATGGAGCATTCCAGCTTACACTTTGTCATCTGATACTAAATCACAGATTTGTTTTTGCTTTGTCTGAATCCCATGATTTATAGATTGCTTTATAGTCTCATGAATTGAAATGCTCTTTGAGACATAGATTGGATTATTTACCTCCAGTCTGGATTGAAGAGAATCGTTTGGGTGTTTTTGTTTTGGTTTGGTTCCTCTTTTTTTTTTTCTTCCTAACTGTAGCTTGGCTAATGGTTATGAGCAGAAGTGGTGTCTGCTAGACTTTGCACTGCCTCAATGGATCCATATTTACAGTACTTCAAGTCAAGTAGAGTACCAGAGAAGTGGGCATTTCTCAACTGCAAACCTGTCGTTATTGATGCTCTGTTTGCACAATTATAAGTGCTTCGTTCAATATGATAGTCACCTTGCTGTAATTAATTCCTTGGAAATTGAAAGGGCTTCCCAAATGGAGTGTCATGCTCGTCTTTAAAATGAACTGATTGCCAGATATTATGGTTCTGTGGTGTGTTTATTTGTTTGTTTGTTTATTTTTTTCAATCTGAAGATGGCTTGATAGCTCATATTCAGCTGCACTAGCTAATCAATCTTCATTCGCTTCCCGTCGCAGTACAATCACAACTAGTGCATGCCTGCTAGAATATAATTGCCCATCAGCACATTTGTGCACAGAAGCGTGATGGTATGATGTTACGGATCCTATTATGTAAAGTCAAGGTTGGCCAAAGTAAGTCCTACTGTAACTGCTTGATAGTCATCTCACAATGGGGCTGCTTGCAAGAGCCTGTAATGTGAGCATTTTCTAAACCATTACTAGGGTTCCCAAATATATTCTGAGTTGGGCCAGCCTTCACAATACATAATTTCCCCACAATACAGCCCCCTCGAAACAAATGTAATACCCCTTTCAGTAGCTCTCTGGTGCGGGCCAGGCCCGAGCTAAATCGTGAAATTTTGGGTTTATGAATGGCATGGGCCATTTTGGCCTGCACCAGGCTTGGGCTATTTTGGCACTGCTGTAGGCTAGCACCAGGAATAGGCCTAGCGTTGACCAAAGGGTTTATGAACAATAGCGCACCAGGTTCCGACCAAAATTTGTTGCTTGGTCGAAGGTCATAATTCCCTGAACATGCCTTTGCAGGAACGCGCTTTCAATTACCATGGCAGTTATCCCTTACATAGCAGAGTTCGTGAATGGGTCATGGGAAAAGTAGCGAGGCTCTGCTATTACTGTATACGCCATATATTTTGCGAGTCTAAATTTTCGCAAATCGGGAATTCCAGACGATTTCGCGAGTGATTTAAATTCGCGATCATGGAGTCTACTGAACGGAGAAAATACATGTGTACGTCACATCCACATCGGCATCAGAGTCAATATTTTTGTGTGTCTTTGATTTCGCGAATAGCACCTGACTCGCAAAATTCGTGAAAATAAAAACCTTGTGAAATATTCGGCATATATACAGTATAAGTTAGTGATCTACTGAACACAATTTTTACTTCTTGGCGCGGGCTTTTGTAGCAGGGGCCAGGAGCTGACCAAAAATGCATGAGTTACTAAAAGGGGTACTAATGTTTGAGAATCATCGTTTCTCAAACTTGCATTATCAACCACTAATTAAAGGGTGTCAAAGAATACTCAAAGGGCTTTAACTACCCATACAGAGATAAAAAGTAAAAAATCTTCTATCTGAAGGAACTTGACTACAGAGCAGTTTCAAGGTCATGTAGCAAACAGTTATCCACAGTATAAATATTCACAGTATAATATGGGAAGCATTGAAGTCTATGGTTTGATTGATTGACAGAATATGTTTTACAGGGTTTCAGGGCTTATGGGGTTTTCAGAACCTTTTAAAGTATGATGCAGGTGGAATCCACTCACAGGAACTGACAGTGATTTTGATTTCAGTGTGGAAGGTTACCATGATTTGAAAATGATACAAAGAAACAGGCATTGATCCAATATGATGTCAAACCCACCGAGAATCCCTTACTAGTACATTTTGATGCATGTGTTGTACTTTCCCTACCAGCTCATTTATTCATGCAAGTAAATACAGTTAGTGACACAATATAATTTACACCCCACCTACGGAACACTCACTGGTACGTGTCTCAGTGACCTCTGCAGTTAAAATCAGTTTCTCTGGAGTACCAGCATACTGATTCATCCCAGCTATTGTACCAGCCATGGATCACTGCACAGAAAAGGTCCATCTAAAGAGAAGAAAATATTGATTGATCCCATGACAGTGTCACACAAACAAAGGTTTGAAAGTGCTTTTCAGTTGCTGCCAAGACTTTTGAACAAATTATATGTGAGATAACGATTTTGAAAATTCCATCTTTGGGTGTGTGTGTGTGTGTGTCAACATCAGTTTGAAGGGTAACATATTAAAAATATTCAAGTCACTGTAAATGTAAAGGAATATATAATACCGTTATCTTGTTTCAAATTAAGACATTTATTGGCTGCTATACCTCCAATATTTTGTTATATACTGACTGCAAATGTCACATGGTCAACGCTCTTTAGTCGAAAATTAACCATTAAAATCTAGACTAGGTTGAAGGGAATTTCTATTGAAATTGCACAGAGAACACTATGAAGCCCCATACATATAGATTGTGGTTATGGATTTGATTGCAAACACTTGCAAGTTAATGTGTTGTCATCGATCAACTTTAACATCCCCCCATGCTTCCATCTGTGCTAGATTTTTATATCGATAAAAACAGATTCAAAACATTTGAACTACATATTTCCATTTTTTTTTTTTTTGTGCTGCGCAGGTTTATAGTGATTATGATGAAGGAAGCATTTCTATTCGACGCAATATCCATAGCAAAACAGAAACTTGAAATACAAACAATGACTGAATATTCATAAATGAAAATAGACAGGAAGTTGTACTTCCTGTTTGTGTAGCAGTGAAACTCTTCTTTGAAAGATGTAATATTTTCTGAAGTCAGTTTGTATGAAAGATAAAGGTCATAGCACCTCTTTGTAATTACCAAGTACACTGTCCCCGAGCTTTCTCACTATATTACTGCGTGATTTGCAGTCAATGAAGATGCGTAGAGATGTGTTGAAACCATTAGAAGCCATAATTTACTATTTGCAGATGAAACAAAAACCCAACAATAGTGCTTTAAAATAGTTCTAAAATGTGAGTTAGGAATAGAAAAAACCACTGTAAAAATTTGAATCCATATAATTGATGTTTAATATTGTTAAATACACAAAATGTGAACAATAGTTATACAGTTGAAGCTCTATTATCCGGCCTCCCTTTATCCGGATCTCTCTATTATCCGGACGCAATCTCGCCGTGATTTTTTAATCTTTTTTGAAGAATTACGGGAGGAAAGGGGGATTCCCAACTCCTTGAGAACTCCTACACAAACACACATGAATTACATATACTTGATACATTTCTTAATTATTATTTAGGTAAATCATCCCAAGAATTTATAAAAGAAAATGATTTCCTTCTTGCAAACACGAACCTCTATTTTGGGGTCTGTTACTGAGTGTAACAATGAAAAGGTTGCAGTATACACATTACTACATAAGGTACTACAATGGGCTTCATCAGTACATGTGTATGTACATGTATAAAGCATTGAGTCTCCCGTATCCGGCCAAATCCCTTATCCGGATGAGCCCCGGTCCCGACTTATCCGGATACGAGAGGTTCAACTGTAATAAGAATGCTTCCAGAGTAAACGGTATACAGTTATGGTTTATTGAGAAAAGTGCTGATATCTCCTCATATTTTAGGCTTTATTGCAAAAATTTTATATGGTAGGATGTTTTGTGATACAACAGACCTACACATATGCATCAAATGTGATATCTTGAACATTTTTGAAATCACTGCTCCCAAAGGTAAACTGGGCCTTTAAAGATCAACAATAGAACCATCTGCCCCAGACAGTTTAGAATACCATCCAATGGGCTATCCAGATTTGTATACCTAGCCCATAGCACAGAAGGCATTGAACTGTTTACCATGATTTCTTATCTCCAGTTTTGTCTGCAGTTGGATTGACTTTGTTTTATGGTCAAAAGGGGAAGTGAGAATTATCAAATGGAATCAAGTGAAGCTGAATAGTTAAGAATGCTAATCTCATGAATAATTAACAATAAAGGAGAAAAGTTTACTTCATTATTCTGATATTTTTGCATGTAGCATTTAGTTGGAACTTGGAAATACTGTAAAAGTGGAAATTTTTGCACATTTTGCACTACCAGATACTGGCGCAAATATACATATAAAATTAAAAGCACATGAATATTTTTGCATGTTGTACGTGTATATACACTATGTAATGTCTTGATTCTGCGTAATTAGAAACATGCAAAATTCATCTACTTGGCAGAATGCGAAAAATTACTTGCACGAAAATATGCACTTTTACAGTAGTATGGATGGTTTGCATTTGTACATCTAATCACTGCTCTATGAAAAAACTTTTCTACACAAGGTATATGGCATTTCCTTGAAAAGATTGTTCTCAGATATTTTTCTGATGTGAAGAAAGTTTCTTAAAGTTATTCATTTTATGATTAATTTTTTTCTTATTGTTTTGAGATTTTTTACAGTCTTGCTCCTTATTTGTAGTCATGGATGTGCTAATGGAACATTTCTGTGAAGATACCATGATGCAAATGGCAAAGAGAGCCATTTTGTTGGTTCCTATTTGACACCATGTTACGTAGACGAGTTATAAGTAGTCCTAACTTTCTGAGGATTTGTCTTTACTATTAAATCAAACTGTCACTGAATTATCTTTATACCTGTGGCAGAAGATGGGTAGCTAACTCTTGGTGTCATTTTCTTGTTTTAATGGGATCTTATAATTTCAAGATAGAGAGAACAAGACAGATTATTAGTCTTAAATGTGATGCAAAATACTTGTTACCAATCTCCACTTTTCAATACAATCTGGTTTGGAAACTACAAGATAGCAATTTGGAATGTGGATGCCTCTTTGTGAAATTGTATGATCAAAAAGACACAAAGAGCTTTAGATACTCATGATGACATTTAGCCTAGACAGGCTTTCATGCTAACATGTACACAGTAACATCATGCCTATTACTGAATTGTCATGACGGGTAGTGGTACTAGTAATACACTGTTTTCACAACGTGCATTGCATGCAGTGCAGACTGACACGTGGTGTAATGCTAGCCAGCTAATGTGTGCCCTTTGTTCATGACATTCTGTCCTCATGTTTGGAATTAGGTAGATGTTAAAGCGTAAGTATTGATTTTGGTGATGAAATATGTTATAGAAATGTCCCCAGAATATTTGCCTTAAGTGTTGGATTATGCAGAATTTTGTATTCTGCAGTATGTTGCATCATCTGACAAATACTTAATAATTAAAAAAACATTTGAAAGGTGTTATCTGTACTGATGATGACCGCTGCCACCAAGTGAATTGATACTGAGACTTGGCAGTTATGAATGTGAATGTGAATTTGTCCATATCAGCTATTTATAGTAGTGTCTGAAAAGAATTCATGGACTCATTTTGGCTGTGTCTTCAAAAGTTTATCTATTTATTATATACTTCAACAAGTTTACAGAGTAATGTCTTCCTAAATTCAATCATGGAATAAGAGTAAAGCTTTGGCATGTCTTTCATTGACGTGAAACTCTCCTTTGCCAATAATCTAGCTTTGTGTAACATGCAGTTTAGCCACTTAAGATCAGCCACAGAAATTTACTCCTCCAGCTTGCGCTGTCTGGAATTCTTTATTAGATTTCTACATCATTGATTAGAGCTTCCCTCCGCCTTAATCACGCATTGTATTACAACACTCCCTTTCCTGAATGTGGGGGAGGGAATTATTAAAGGGCTTGTTCTTCTGCCAAGTTTTAAGACTTGAATAATTCAAGAAATCATTCTGTGAGATTTTAGGATCATCCACAGAAGGAAGCATTTAAAAATGAAAAATAAATGGAAGAAAATTGATGCCAGTACAATTTGTTTGCGCTTAAAGAGATGCCACAAAAAATTTTCCAATTTATGTTTAGTCCATTCATAGTATTTTTTTTTTTGCAGTATTTACCAAGTAGTGTCAGAGGATATTTCACATTCAACTTTAATCTTTGTTTTGAATTCTCAAAGTTTCCATTGTAGCTATGATACCTGACCATCGATGATTTTGCATTGAGTTCTTAATGTTTAAATGCTGTATACTGGTGCCTGTTCTAGTAAGCTATTGTAATCATAGTAGTTAATTGCAGTTTTTAATACTTGTTCGGCATCCAGTAATAATCAAACCTGTATTAGCGTTATAATTATTGTCATGGTAACCGCAACCATAATGATTTGTAATTAGTAGAAATACCTTTACCATGTATGAAATGGGCTTGAGGTCTTCAAGTAGAACTGAAGGCCACCTTCCTCTTTGATAATTGTGAAATTGGCCCAATTTTTGTCATTAAAGCAGGCAGTAGACATATTTACTTGGGTTTGATAAGCTAGGCAAGGGAGACCACTCAGTTCATATTAAAGATACAAACTCATTTGTTTGCCTGAATATATGGAAGATAAGACTTAAAGCTATTACATTGTACTTGCAAGTGACTCTATTGGATGTGTGTGAAATGAAATGATTGCAACATGTACTCTATAGATTTAGGGTACGGCAGGGCATATGATAATTGACAGCCTGTCAAAGTACAATTTACCCCTCATTCACACATCCCTCATAGACCAATTCATCTCATGAGAAAAGAGAGCAATTGAGTCATCACAACTGTCTTATGACTTGTCAGTCATGAATTGAAATGACAAATTACCCCCACACAGGTGCAACAAACCTTGCTAGTATGAGGCACCAGCTTCTAGTAAATCCACTCTCATTCACCATCTCTCTTTCCTTTCTCTTTCTCCTCCCACTTCCGACTATCAGAATAGTTTCTAATGCTAATCCGTTATGAGACCTCTTTCCTGTGAGGATACTTATGTTTCCCTTTTGTCTCTCAATGAGACCAATGGCAGAAGCCTGACCATTTGATAGACATCTGACATTACCTGCATTAGTGTGATGAAATATAAAATAATTCAATATATTTTCTCTTTTCTTGCATAATAAAGGAGCACTTGACTTGCTTCTTTTAGAAGGGGTAGAGGTGATATTATCCTGAAAGAGACATGTCAAGTCATGAAGTGCCCTTTTATCATGCAAGAAAAGTGATAATATGTTGAATTTTCTATCTTCTTTATTCAATTATTGTTCTATGCATGTGACATCACAAACTATAGAGATGGTGGCACTGAAATTTCAAAAATGTCGTAACTTTTGAACAGATCTGCTTTTCCACAAACTTTCACTGATGTGTTTTACCAATACTGCAGCATTCACTCACTCCACATATATATCAAGGTGAACTTGTCCTTTAAAAAGAATACAGTGTAGTCCCATCTCCCCCACGACACCTTTCTGCATTCATCAAATAGCAGTAATATCAGTAACATGCTCGTTGAGAGTTTAAAGATGATCTGAAAATCCATTCAAAAATTTTGTTGTTTCATGTGTGCTACATTATCAAGATGGAAATCTCTACAATTCATGACATCACTGTGGTAGAAAGGTAAAAAGACAATATGAATGGATTTTAATGCACAAAATATTATTATTATTATTTTTTAAGAAGAATAAAAGAGCACTTAACCTGGCTTCCAGAAGGCATGGAAAATATTTGCCTCAATGTATTCCGTCAACAGGTTGAGGGAATATAAAATTGTCACACAAAATGAAGATTTGAGTCTGCTTTATGCAGTGTATTCTAAGTGGGTTTTTTCCCCCTTTGGAATTTTAGCCTGAATATTCTCACATGGTTCCAGAAAGGAGCAAGAAAATAATAATAAAAAAAGACAAACTTGAGAATTTGAGTTTAGTGAGTGGGTATGTAGCAAATGCTCATTAAAATTGTGTACTTAAGTCAAAAATGTATATAAAAACGAATTATTTGCCTATTCTCTAATTTCCTCTCATGCAGTGCCCTATTAGAAATTTGTCAAAATTTGCCATGAAGTAGGCTGAAACTCATCAGATGCTGTCTGGATGTAATTATTAATGGATATTTCTTTTCACTAGAAAGTGTCTTACTCTGTGAGGTATGGCAATCAAACAGAATGTAATCAATTTGGTTTTGATAGGGTGAACATAATGTACAATGAGTGAACAGTATACAGTGTACATCAGTAGCATTAGAGATGGTGCAATGATATTGTATAGTCAGAGTATTGGAAAATCTACTAGTATGTCGAGAATTGATTGTTGATGTGTACTTAAAGTGAGTAATAATATGATAATTATATTTTTAAATGAGAAAAGTGCAAAAGATATGTGTGAAGGCAAAAAAAAAGAAAGAAAAAGAAAAGGGAAAGTGTCGTGTTTTTAGCAATTACAGTGGACATAGTTGAAGAAAAAGTATGGCAGCTAGTGTACATTGTGTTTTTCAAAATTGTGCATGGCTAGTATGCAGAGGATTGCAGATAAAAAAACATGATGGAAGCTGTCAGATCCTTGCCCAGTGGTTTGCCTGTATCAGATTCACTCTAGTGCTGTGGCAGCTGTGCAGGTTCCTTTATTGTTGTGGTCTTTCCAACGAGAGCTCTTGATCAATATTTCCCACCGTTCCCACGCATACTGTAGCAAAGGTTTCAACTCAACTCATGCCTGCAATAGCAAGGTGATCGAAAGCAAAGCAGTTTTCGAGGGAATGTGTTGCTTTCTATTTGTCTGAATGTCACCTTCTCTCTATCCCTCTCTTGACTCCATCTTATGCTTTGCCCATCTCTTCTCTGACATCTCTCTCCCTCCCTCTCTCTCTCTCTCTCTTGTAATATATCTATCACATTGTAAAGAGAGGTGCCTACTACATAAATGGAGCTTGAGAAAGAAAATACACTGGGTCTGTGGGGCACAGCAGGAATCTACAGAAATTTTCATTTGGTTTAAGTGAAACTAACCTGGAAGAATTGTAAGAATGCAATGTATCCCTACTTCTGTTTGGATTCCACGGTTATTAGTGAACAGCGTGAGTCCTCATTGACACTAAACAAAATATGGGAGAGTGACAATTACCCCTCTTGACTGTATGTTGTAATGTGGGCTGATTTAAATTTTCATTTTTTTCCTCCTCAGTTTGCCCAGCCCTAGCTCCAATCACAAAGCTTCAAGTTCTTAAATGGTCAAAAGTAGAAAGGGTCCAACCAGGCAGTGCCAAAATCCTCCCCACTCTTCATCTCCTTCCACTAACGCGAACGTAGGAGTTGTTTTTTGGCAGACTTTCACAACTTTTCGTGCATTGGCATTGTCACAAAGTGTTAATCCTACACTTATTTTCAATGGATGGGACCAAGCCTGAAAATGCCACAGATGTACAGGTAATTTGATTTCCTTTTTCACTGTAGTAGAGACACAAGATGTTGTGTTCTTTGTTCACAGTGTTTTTTAGAATTCCTGACAATGTTGGATGTGAATGTCTTATCGTTGGTAGGTTTGGCATGCGCACAAATTGACTAATTATCCTCCATATCAGAATGTATGACTCATTTACCATGTAGTTAGTCATTCACTGAAGTTGAAATGCTATCTCATAGTTGCTATACAGGAGTAAGAGCTATAATGTCTGATAGATTTTTTTAAACAATTTAATTATGTATCTGTCTTTCCTTGTGTTCTTTTTTTTAAAGACATCATCCTTTGATGATGATTTGCTACCCATTCTGTGTGAGGGTCTTTTCATATAGTAGCAGTAACAGTTAAAGTTGATTATTTGATATTTTTAGCAACAGAATATGTGAACTTCGAAAAGGTTTTATTGTTTTGTGTGTGTGTGTTTTTGGTTTTTCGCAAGTCTGTTGCAGTGTTTTGTTTTCATGTCTGTACTTCTTTTTTTTTGTTGTAATCATTGATTCTTGTGTTGAAAGTGATGTATTTGATTTTTTTCTTTTGTGGGGGGGGGGGGGGTGGGGTGTTATTTTAGCAATTTCTAGCATCAGGTCCTATATGTGATCTTGTGTTGCCGCCACCTGGCTTGGCTGTTCAGGATATCTTGTGGTTCTTTGTCTCGTTACTTTCTTGCTGCAGCTGTGCAATTATCCAGTGCTGTTGCTCTTCCATTCTATCTTGATAGGTAATGGCTTTGGGGTTGCCTTTTTTGACATCCCATTATATCACATCATACAACTTTTCCATCCTTGGTGAGGAGGGATGGAGCTCTGTGACATTTTCCTTTCTCTCCTACCACGAATGCGTTTCCTCAAAACCCGTGGGCAATTTGCCAGGATGTCCACGCAATGCTGGAAAAACTCTTGTTGGCTGTTCAGAGGAGGGTTGGTGGCTGGGTCCCCCTCTGTCCAGGAATGATTGATGGAGATTGCCCTACCCATAGCTTTGTGTGTGTATGTGTGTGTGTGTGTGTGTGTGTGTGTGAGTGTGCATCCCACATACCAAGGGTGTCATAGCCATGTGTCATTGAGGGTACATAAAGCATGTTGGAATGAGATGCAAAAGAGGCCAACCTTTGTGTATTAGACAAAAAATCTTGGTTAAAGGGTGTGTACAGTTCTGGTTGAGGTGAAGATTTAGCTTTTAATGTTTTGTGAGATATTCAGAAACCACTCTATGAGATGTCAAAGAGCATGCAGTTCTAAGGGGTATCAAAAGTTTATTCGATGAAAATTGATTTTGAAATGGCTGAGATATCCAAAAACAAGATGAAACAAAGAGATACTTATAAAGTTGGGGCATGTCGCCTTTTATTATTAGCACTTTTTTGGATATCTCAGCCATTTGAAAACCAATTTTCATCAAATAAACGTTGAATCCTTCTTAAAATTACATGCTCTTTCATATTTCATAAGAGGCTTTTCATTATCTCACTTAGGAATGTTCAAAACATGAATCCCCACCTCAACCAGTACTGTACAGTCCCTTTAAAGGGTTCAATGAGTTTTACACCAAGAATGCAAATGCACACATATTATTACATTTTTACATGCCGTTGTTTACGGATGGGGTATTGAGGGCCTGTTGGCAAGTATAGAACATATGTTTGTTATGTAGGTTACATTAAAAAAAAAAATATTTAGGCCTACCCCTGTGTTTTGTAATGTTTTATGGACAGCTAACATAATGCAGTCTGAAAGCCAACTAAACATAGCAGACATACGTGTAGCTGTCTGGTCACATCACGGAGCATACTGTAAAGCAATATTTGCGTGGCATGAAATTTTCGCACATTGGAGCCAACGACCTTTTTCGCAGTGCCTTATGAAATTTTTGCGAGTTGCTTCTAACATTCAATGTGTATATTGTAGACAAGAACTTTCACATGCATTTTAATTTCTTGGATCTTGGCTGTCACGAAATTTACAAAATTAAAATGCACACAAACATTCCTTGTTTTACAGTACTTTGTCTTGAAATACACGGTTCATATTTGATGGAAAAAAATGAAGATTACAGTCAAAACCCTATAGCCACATAAATAACAATGAATAACCATTCCTCTGCTTTTATTGAAAACACAACAGATTTGTGCATCCCATGCTTTGACATACATGCATTGAGGAATACGTTAAATCCATCTGACAGAACTGTACAGTTAGTTCCGTGTTTTCTTAGCATATTTTCCCCATTAGCACACCTGAATCTAGGCTGTGCCTGAAGATGTTTAACTGCATATGACTGGTTATGTATCAGTCAAGTATCCAGAAGAGGTGGTAAGTGAAACTCAGACAACGTGACGAAATGGATCAAATAGCAATCAAGTGGTCTGGCCATTGAAGCCAATTGACTGGTCAGTGCCATGTACAGTGTATGTGTAGACTAATGGTTAACTTAGAGCTACAGATAGTAACTCCGTGGTCAGCCTTTGTTACAGGAAGATACATGCAACAAGGAATGAACATTAGCATGAGGATTATCACCAGGTCTTATATTATCTGTGAAACCTACCTTTGATCGGAGGTACTTATTTCTGCTTAGAGTTACGGGGTACATGTTACAATTTGCTTGTAATACCAGTACATTTTCAGTTGTATAGGGGAGACACCAAGATGTATTTTCTGGTTTATTTTTTTGGGTGTTGTCATTTTGTTTGCTGAAGAGTAGAATCAGCACTTTATCATGATTTAAAAAAACCTAGGGAACTTTCAGGGAATTGCTGCAGACGGTTAAAGTATACGATTGCTTCCAGACTCATTGGATGTAACCTTTGTGTAGGATTGTTAGTAGGTTGAATGCAGCCCCTGGAAGATTTTCCACAGGGCAAGGAATGGTACAGAAATATTCAAATATTAGCAGAGCTGTGAGGTGTATTCACTGTGGAGAGAGAACACTGTAGGGGGAAGGCAAACATACAATCATGTTTGTCATCATGTAATGTCCACACAATAGTCCTGGCCATATTACGTAAGTAATCATTGTAAACAAAACTGGACAAAGGTCAATGTAGCTGAGGGGTATGCCACTTCAAACTTTGGGAGTTTTTGGCCAACAAGGTACCATACAATTATAAAAATCTTGAAACATGAGGTTTATCAAACTGTGCAGTACTTTGTAAGTTGGCATGTCTGTACTAGGTATAGTTGTACACGTGTAATGAAAGATCTATTTCTATGGCAGTTATACTTTAAACTCGTCATCAAGGTGAGCTACATGGATAAAAGTCTTGAAATGTATCTTTATAGGTGATAGTCAACATGTGCATGACTTTTCATAATATGCACTCTGTACGAATGAATCAGATTCTACAGCTCCTGTGTGTAGGAACATTTTTTTTTCTGTTTAAATCAGTTGATATTTCAGTGTTTTAGAGAAACAAAAGTAGAGGATTATGGAATATTTTTGGTTCTTCATACAGAATTTGGGGGATTTGCTGCCACTGAAATACAGCATGTAACGTGTTTAACTCCATACTATGGGCCGAATGCATAAAACAAGCAATTGCTTGTAAGCAATTGCTTCAAGCAAAAGCACAAGCTCGTCTAGTAAAAGGTGTAGCTCAAGCAATTGCTTAAATACATATGCATAATCTTTTGCTTGTGCACATACCTTTTGCTTGCATTCAGCAAGCAATTGCTTAGGGTTCGAACAATAGCGTCACGCCTGTGCGAACACAAGAACAAAGGCGAGTGTGGCAGCATGCATTTGAAAGGGCATGTGTGTGCGGAAACATTTCCTGACATAGCAGAAGAGCTATGAAATGACACTCATAAATGCACACACAGACGCACACACACACAACTATACACACACTCGTATTACTGGCTGATTCCCACCACTGCTTACAATAGCCCGCATCTGCCAGATCGCACATGGAGAGACGTCTCCTTGCTCTCCACCGAAGTGAGACATCCTACCTGTTTTTCATCAAATTTTGCGTGCTAACCACTGGACATTCCCCTTGTTGAAATGAAAAATTTCTTACTCTACTTAAGAATAATTTCTTTTAGATTTATACCACTCTTTCATAATTGTTGTCTTTCTTCCATGAATATGAAAATGATACTTAAAAGGGAACGTCCCAGATAAGCAAAAGCTCAAGCTCATTTTACAGAGCTTCAAAAATCGTAAGCAATTGCTAGCAAGAACTAGCAAAAGGTATGTTTTATGCATACGTTTTTAAGCAAATGCTTGGTCTCTAAGCAATTGCTTGCGGACAGCAAGCAATTGCTTGTACTTGCTAGCAAGAGCTTCTGCTCGCAAGCAATTGCTTGTTTTTATGCATACGGATTCGAGTAAAAGGCTAGCACAAGCAATTGCTAGCGTTTATGCATCCGGCCCTATGTGTGTGCCAGGCTACTTATGCTTCATAGATAATGCTGTGTTGATGGTATAAATATGGTCCTCTGACAAGCAAAACTCACTGCAGTACAAGGGTTGTTGGTTTTGAAAACTTCTTCAGTTAATTACACAGAAAGCTGGAATACTTTTGATATAAGGATTTCCTTGAATCGTTGCCAAACAGGAAGTACATCTCAACCATGAAACATGATCTCTGCGTGTCGCTACTTGCTGCTGAAAATGAAGATATCATATTTTATCTCTTGTAAACAAAACCTAAAGTCACATGATGCACCCTTGTCAATAGCATAGGTAGACATGGCATGTGTGAAAATTCTGTGAAGAGGAGATTTGGAAATTTAGACTGAAAGTAGTCAAATATAGTCACTGATCATGAAATAATTAAGCACAATTGTTAAAGAAATGGAAGAATATTCGTCTGTGCACGTGTAAATTAGATGTTGATCTTTTTAGCAAACGTAATTGTCTTTATGGTGTTGCTATGTTTCAAATGAAAAGCCAGCCATTTCAGAAATGTGTTGGTTTTAATTCTGATCATGATAATAGAAAGATATCTTACGCACACACATCATCTAAGTGAGGAATAGACTAACTATGGCATACAATATAATCACTACCAGTAGAAGGAAAAGTTCTCTAAAGGTCAAGTCTATATTCAACACAATTTTGCCTGTGACTAAACATTTGCACAGTATCAGGAAGTTTGTTTTTAATCAGTGCTCAGGTTCATGTTTGTTTGTTTGTTTTTTTTATCAAGTTAAAAAAAAAGTTTAGAATTTCCTTCTGAAAACCACACAATTGTTTGTCACTATCATTCTTACAACAGTAATATGACAGTCTTTTCTGTTTCAGTGGTTATATCTTTCTCAAAGTTAAGTAAACCCGTTAAAAAAGAGCATCGCTGTTTTTATATGAATTACTTGTCATACTTGTGCAGTAATAGTAGATAACCCTCTTTGAAATTAGTATGTTATAGTATTCGTAAATATCTGCTGTCAGTTCCATTTTTTTTTTCAAACGGAAATCAAAGCTCATGTTTACTTTTAATCTTATGTATAGTCTTTGCAGTACTGTTCTTCTCAAAATTGTCCATTCTGGGTTGTAAATGGAAACCAAAGATGGTTGCTGTTAATTTAATGCAATCTCATTTATTTATTTATTCATTTATTTATTTGGGGGAGGGGGGGATGTGACACACTTTCTCAGAAATTTATGATCCTAAAGAATGAAATGTTCAGAACCATACAACAGTTTCATATGAAATATACATCATTGCTATAGATTACACTATTATCTATACACCTAAGAAGCCCCAGGAACTTGAGAGTAGGTCTGCTCCTGTAAGAAAACAGTAGAGGGGCCCCTTTTATCAGCTAGCATGTATACTTCCACTTTCCTGAGTGCAGATAAAAGAGGCTTATGGCCTGGAGATAAGACTAATCAATCATACACCTCCTCTTCACCATCTACTGGAGATGGTGATGTAGCAGTGCTGTGGTGGAAAAGGATAGATTAGCCACATCACAGAGGTTAGTCCTATGATATATGGCATGCTTGACCTGTACTGTTTACTTTGTCCTTTCAAGTCCTGTCTTACCTATCAAAGGCTGTGCTCCATTCATAGACTGACACACAAGGTTGTTAAACTGTGTGCAGAATAGAACACTCGTCTCTCCGATCCACACATTGTTGAGTATAGTGTGGAAACTTTGTCCTTGTGGTTTTACAGTGCTTGCACTTCTAGCACTGTGTGATTTGAATCACTGCCCAAGCGATTAACGCATTGTCCAAATGGTAGAAAATGAATATGAGTTGTCACATGAATTCCCATTTACTGTATTCCTTGATGCTATAAGAAATCACATGGTCTTCAAAGGGCATGGGATAACACAAACTGATCATAACTCGTATCTGAATTTGATAAAAGTTGATTAACTTTATTCTTTTGCAGGTCCAATGCAGTATCAGATATATTTCATGTTCAGTTTTTCATTTGAAATGAATGACATAATTCATTTGGTTAGCAGTATGAAATTACTTCAGCAGAAAAGGAGACATTTTAGTCGAGTGAAATATCTGAACTGTCACATGTGTGTGAAATAAAACTTGATTAAAGAATTGATATTTTACATTTCTGTATGTTGCATCAAGACTAAGAGATGAGTGGGTGTCATATCTTCTGTGACAGAGGGAGTGGAGGATTTGAGGCTTTTTACTCATGAAGTGTGGATAGAGTATTTTGATATTCCTTCTCAAGAATTAAAAGTCTGGGTAGCTGTTGCTAAGTGCTCTACTCTCCAGCCACGTCCAGACTTCAAGGTGACATGGGATTGACTGCATTTATCTGCAAACTCCTCGGTAATGAAAATCACAAAAAAGCCACTCATTTAAGTGCTTAAAACTTCGAGACTGCAGCACACGCGTAAAATGTATGATGCCCGTGTGAAGGAGAGTATGTAATCCTTTGCAGGCTGGGATTAGAGTTTGCCTTGTGGATGCCTACAAATTCCAATGTGCACACGTGTATCGTAATCTACAATGTATCCCACTGTTAGAAGCACAGTTCTGAGAGTGCTTTGGTGATGACATCATCATCACATGACCACCTCTGGCTGTGGCAACCCCCTGAGCCTTGCCCCGATTCTCTCTCTTGGGGTGTAGGAATCGGCCCCAGCTCTCTCGTCTGTCAGCTTTACAAGAGGAGAAGGAGATAGCGAGAGAGGAAGAGAGGGAGAGGGAAAGAGTTTGAAGAGGAAAAAAAAAATTATATCACATGAACAATAATTGGAACCCCCTATCCACCAGAGGCAGTTAGTGGACCGAGATAGCCCAGCCCTGGCATATGACATTCACTCCATGCCGTTCTCTCCAATCACAGAGCCAGTATCAGAGCTCAGTCATTGGCATTCCTTTGCATCACTCATTGTGGTTTTGTTTGAGACAGTCTCTTTTCCAACTTGGCTTGGTCCTCTTTCTCTCGCTGGTCCACAACTTTTGTGAAGTTTTTTTCGGTGGAATCATGGATGAGACCGGCCAGTACTCTCTGCAAGATGCGCTGAATGCGCTCTGGACCGCCATTAGCACACTCACTAAGCGGCTTGAAAATGTGGAGGCACAGTTTGAGCAACAAGTTCTGGCATTGGCTGTAAGTTTCTTTCTCAGCTTCCTTGTATTCATCCTTTCCAAAAACTTCACTGCCATAGCTTTATGTTTCCAGGATATATATATACACTGTTTATGTATGGAAAGCAATGACTATTTTTTTTTTCTTTCTTTACTGGTGCTTCCTTCCTCATATATGCTGTATTTCTTTGAGATGGTTGTGATGAATACTACCATTGGATTTCAAAAAGTTGATTACAACATGGAATAGTTCATTGGCAATTTATTTTTCATCTTGATGATGAAGAATATCATCAAGTTTAGTTGCCTGCAATTGGTTGCTCTATAGAAATGAAGATTAACCAGAGATCTTTAAAGTTTGAAGAGAGGAGGGAGGGGGAAAGTTTTGTGCAAAATTTGCTAGTGCTTCTAGACTGAACATGTGATACCCATGTCATTTAGCCCCTTCTAACAAATTATTAACAAAAGTCTAATTTTGGTGCTGAAAAGGTAGTTAGCCATAGTTGTTTTTTATTCAAATTGTAGATTTTGTATTGTAGATGAAAAACAGCAATTCTGTTTAGTATTTTCCTTATTAACATTCATTTTAGATGATGATATGAGGAAGTTAACATTTCAATAGTGCATAACTACCTGATTAAATCTAAGAATGATGTCAGAGCCCCCCCCCCCCCCATGTGGTTTTGAAAAGAAAACCGAAGTATCAGATGTTACTGATACCAAGGCTTTCTCTGTCGCTCTATTAAAAGAATTGGGGTTTATGTTATCGAAGTGAAATTCAATCTCTTATCTTTATACTTCATCAATATGTCACACCTCTTAACTTTTTATTATGTACAGCTATTATAAATATGGGCATGCGGAGTCCCGTTAGAAGGAATTATCGCAATGTTTGGAAATGGCAATGATAAGAAGGGCCTCGGTATGTAAGAATGTGCTGTCATGGAGACTTGCAGACAATCTTGATTGTTGCGTCTTGTCTGAGGTTTGTATCATGTGTCATGAGGTTAACTCATCAGGGTCTGATGGATCTTTTCCCCTGCTGGCCCTGTGGGACTGGATATTATGTGTGCTCTTATTCATGTTCACATTCGTGCCATAGCTCCTTTTCCTCCGGTACGGCAAAGTGATGGGGAATTCATCATGGGGAGTAGCCAGGTCTTGGAAAGGAGTTCGGGGGTATTTAGGGTTGGGCAATATTCTATCAGAACATTATACAGCAGGGTTATATGTCAGAAATGTATGAAAACATCAAAAGTGATTTTCATTAAGGAATGATAACTATACAAGTTATTTGCCAAAATAAGCATGTGAAAATATCGCTTTTGCTTCCATGTGTCAATATCTTCTTTTTTTTTAATATCTTATTGCTGAGTGAGGTTTTTCTCTTTAACACATCTCCGTTTCCCTGATGCCATTGAGTTAGATAATTTTCTGTAATGGAATGTTTGATAATGAGGAGTATTCACCTTTACATTTGTACTAAACATCATTGTTCGCATCGTGTGTGTGTGTTTGTGTGTGTGTGTGTCATTTTGAGCGAATATTACTGATCGAGATAAATCATGCCTCTTGGCAATAGTAAACACATGGGCACCATGGAGAGGAGAGAAAGATAGATAAATAGATCTAGGGAAGAAGAGGGCAAGAGAAAGAGAGATTTTGTTGTGGTCCGAAGAGGATTGTCACCAAAGCAGGGTAACTTGCTTTGATAAAGAGGATGGATCCCAGTGTGCTAATGGTGGCAACCTGCAGTGCCAGTAAACTTTGAACTTCAAAGCCCAAGAGAGACAAGCATGTAAAGGGGCTTTGACTACCACAGAGAGTGTGGTCTAGATGCTGATGATGACAGAAGAGATGCAAAAAAATATGAAGGGATGAATTAACCCTCTCAAAACTGTGACTTTTAAAGGAGAACACCAGATAATTTTCAAACTTTTTGAACAACTATGAAGTTACGCTGGTTATGCTGGGTACAGAATTTCAAAATTTATCGCCATTGGGATAAGGAATAAGAATATTTTTGTTCAAAATCTACAAAAAATTACAATGAACAAGGGTGATGACTGGGCAGCTTCATCAGAACAGGGAGGTGACACCTCTCTGATCAGAAGAATGCATGAGTGTGGGCTCAAGGAAACCCAAGGTAGCTGCTATGTCATCATCTTTGTTCAGTGCAATTTGTTTTTTAGTTTTTCAGAGCATTGATTTCTCTGCTCAAGGACAACAATAAATTCCAAAAATCTGAACATGAAGCTGCCAGTTTGTGTACTACATGATGTGAATTTATCAAAATTGTCTGGACTTTCCCTTTAAACACCACTGAAATCTTCAGAAGCATAGTAGCTTGTGGTATTGACAGGCTTTTAAGTGATGTAAAAGAGTGCCAAGAGAGAGAGAGAAAGAGAGAGGGAGAAAGAGGAAGGAAGGAAACAAAGGTGGAGACTGGCATTTTGAATGTTACTATTTCCTGTGCTTTTATTCTTGAGAGCTTGAAATAAGTTACACCTGGCCCTTAGAGTAACAACTGAATCAGTCTTTTAGTTGATTGTAATAGAACTTTAGCATTAAAATTCTAAAAATAGACCAACGTTTTAATCAAAATCAGACTGAAAGATAAGCAAGTAATAGCATTTTTTTCCAAAGTTATATAAGTCACAGTTATAAATTATGCAAATTAAATAAGGCGATAACTTACTGCACATTCACTTTAATACAATACCCAATGTGAGCAAAAGAACATTTTGTACCAGCCATGAGGCATGCTGCCTGTATTAGGGCAACTTTTAAAACTGCTTTCTTCAATTTTACCAGAAGCTCATCAAACAAGTTCTAGCAAACTGACATATGATGGATGTAATGATAAAGTGTTAGTATTAAACTCAAAGGCCCGAATTCACGAAGGTGGTTTAAATTTAAACCATGGTACAAATTTAGACCATGGTCTAAAATAAGCGTTAAATAGGCGTACCAATACTTGCGCGCATCAATGCACGTTTTTTTACTGGATGCCTGTTAGCGTACGCAATCTGTCGATCATAAATACGCAGAAGAAATATACATAAACCATGGTTTAAATTTAGACCACCTTCGTGAATTCGGGCCAAAGTGATACTGCAATATTCAGTTCTGCTTTAAGTTTCATCGAGTGGATTGATGTAACTGTAGGAATTAATGAGTAAACAATTGGAACTGTGCCCACCACCTCTCATTGTAGCCAAGTTTAAGAGAGGGGATTGATAAGGAATCCTGACTAGCTTGCTTGATATGGCAAGACCATTACATGCTATGTTTGCGTATGATGTCAATGCTGACTTTCATAAATATTAAGATGACAAGTACAAGCTTCTCAGTTTAGGGGGTTGTTGTCAGGTTGTGTTGGTTTGTTCTGATGCATGACGGAAAGACCCTACGGGGTTGTGGTGTCATGATGACTTTCCCCCATGATGAAATCATGTGCACATAGCGTCATGTTGTACGTGGAGTTGCCACAGCCACATTTAGCTGTTTATGATTTGTTGATGCACCTGTTTCCCAGGGCGTTATACCCTTAACCCCTTCTTTCTCAGTCATTCATTGGGCTAATGATGATCAGGAAGGTGTCTTAAAGGGGAAGGCTAGTAACTGATCAGTGGGAATCGGTGGAAATGCTGGGAGATGATTGTTCCAATCCTTATGGGATTCATTCAAGAGTTCATTGTATATCTATTGTTGTGTGAAAATGATTCGCTTCAGAACGGTCTCATATTCAAGTAATGTGCAGATTAATGCTCCGTCACTGACCAGGGACGCTAACCTGGAAGCATTAAACTGCACATTACTTGAATATGAGACCATTCTGAAGCAAATCATTTTCACACAACAAGATATGCAATGAACTCTTGAATGAATCCCATAAGGTTTGGAACAATCATCTCCCAGCATTTCCACTGATTCCCACTGATCAGTTACTAGCCTTCCCCTTTAAAAGGAGAGAAAATATAATATCTCCTTTGAACCCGACCAGCTGTGCTCAGTGCCACAGAGAAGCCATGCCCTCTATATTGCAGGTGTTAATTGCTCTGACAAAAGAGAGCACTTTTGTGTATCCATGACTCATAAATTACAACAAAGCTAGCAAACAGCAATTTGCTTTCCCTTTCAATGTCTTTAGCAGAAATTCAATGTGCCAAAAACAGGACACACTAAGAAAAATTTGTACAAAATTGTACTTCCTTAACTGCAAAATGCCACTCAACACACAGAAATGTGTGTTAGAACGAAGCCATTTTTAATCCAATCTTAAAGATAAATATTGAAGTGCTAAACCTGGCAAACAAACTTCTGTTGCGCGGTGTGCGCATGATGGTTAAATATTAAAGGGATCGTATAGTTTTGGTTGAGATCTAATATCAGGTTTCTAACATTTTTTTGATGAGATAATAAGAAACCTCTTATGAAATATGAAAGAGCATGTAATCCTATGAGGAATTCAACGTTTCTTTGATGAAAATTGGTTTTGAAATGGCTGAGATATCCCCAAAAGAGCGATTCCAATAAAGTGTGGGACCCACACTTTATTACGATCGCTTTGTTTTACTTTGTTTTTGGATGTTTCAGTGATTCCGAACTCGATTTTCATCAAATAAACTTTGAATTCCTCTTGAAATGGTATGCTCTGTACAATATCGTAAGTGTTTTCTTGGTATCTCGCAAAAAGTTACAAGCCCAATTCTCATCTCCACCAATACTGTACTATCCCTTTAACTTTTTATGAGATGATAGTATTTCTTCTTTTTTTTAAGTCTTGGGGCATCAATAAGAAGGATATTTGAAGAAAATCTTAAAAGATTTGTTCTGTACAATACACCAAATACAATGCAGGAATTGCAACATTTTCTCTGAAATATGTCTTATTTTTTGTTTTATCTTCTATTCTTATTTTTATTTTATTTTTGAGTAAGAACCATTTCTCTGATCACCATATCCAAACTCTATAGAAGAGTGGTTTAGAGCATGGAACCTCAAAGACAGTGCAATGTTAAACATACAGTTGTCCTGCTATTGGACCTCTGCATAAATGTACACAGGGAGGTCTCACCTCCCCGATGTACACAATTTTCAGAGAGATTCCCCTGATGACCCAACATGCCACTCTCTCTTTGGCTATCGTTGATATTCCATAAAGGAGTAATACCAGGATGAAATGCTGACCTAGACTACAATGTAGTTAATCATGCAAACCAAAGGTTGTTTGTAAAGTTTGAGTAGCATAGGATACAACAGTATGACATGTGCATTGGTACATGTACTGGCACTTGTCTCGAGACATTTTCATTATGGAATTTCAGCATTTATTTGAGTTTGTTTACTTGTTTATCAAGGACAGTGATGTACTTGAAAAGAATTATAGATCCACTCTCAATTCATTTACTTATAGATATTGATGTACACTACTTTCTATGTGTAAAATACAGCTAGATGCATCATAGGAATTTCATGTGACAGAGGCTTGTGATTTCCAGTAGAATTTCCTGATGCTTGACTGCAACTATTTTTAGCCCTTGTCTGGGTTCCAATCAAAAGCTGTTGATTTTGTACAGAATGCCATTCTTGGCATCCTCCAGGCTCCATCCAGTATGATCAATTCCAACATTCTCCCCCATTTGCCTTCGGTCTTAGCTATTAACATTGGCAACCATATTGTATTAGATGTCAGGTGTATTTCTGTTTTTGTGTTGGCCCTGGGATGGTGCCCCTCAAATGATGAAGTCATACTAGGAGCTGTCTTTGTGGACAGCATACCTGGACCGTGTTCCTCGAATGTCTTGTTGTCAGCCCCCCCCCCCCCCCCCCCCCCCCCCCCCCGATACAAATCATGATATTCCCACAGTCAGGAATTTGGGTAAATGCAACACGATGTGCCCACTTCAGTACCAATAATGGTTGTATGGCTGCACTTATCTGAAGGTAAACTTCCTTCCTTGGAAGGAAAGAGGAAATGCTAGTGCTCATAGTTTATGGCAATCGCTTTGCAGTTTAGATCCAGCATTTCAGTTTTCAGTTTTGGATCAATAGGGCTATGTTACTGCAGTTGTCTATCAGTGATGCTAACGAGCGTTTGAAGATTATCAATGTTTAGTGTTTTGTCGGCCATTGACGATTTTATCTAGTGTTCCACTCCAACTTGCACTAAGAGGTTGCAAAGGTCAAAACACTCACAGAATGTGTTTGGAGTCCCGTGTGAATTTGAGTTTCCTTATTTCTATTGGAAAGTAGCATATCCTACACAAACTTTCTCTGTTATATAACTACAGCCACATGAATTGAACATGTATCAACTATAGCAGAGTGATAATACTTGACCATTCTACACTAGGGAAATACTTTTTTTCTTCTCATAGGGAACTAACCTGAATATTAGGAAAACTAACATAAGTCATTGAGGGAGCACTGGAGTAGCTGTTTTGAAGGAAAATTGGACTACCACAGAGTCTCATTTGTTTTGTTTGTTTGTTTGTTTGTTTGTTGTTTTGGGGTTTTTTTTTTTGGGGGGGGGAGTTTGAGTATTAGATGAGGGAGATGCTTTGTCGATTTATGTATAAAGGTGTTGTTTCCAAGTTTCTGTGGATAATTATTACTACCTTATCAGGCTGAGGATGCATTTACAGGAAGAGTGGGGTACAAAGTATGCCCATGAGAGAAAGTTAAAGGGATCGTATAATTTTGGTTGAGACCTAATTTGAGGTTTCTAACATTTTTTAGTAAGATAATGAGAAACCTCTTATGAAATATGAAAGAGCATGTAAATCCATGAGGAATTCAACATTTATTTGATGAAAATTGGTTTTGAAACGGCTGAGATATCCAAAACGAGTGATTCTAATAAGTGTGGGACCCACACTTTATTACGATCACTTTGTTTTACTTTGTTTTTGGATGTTTCAGTCATTTCAAACCCGATTTTCATCAAATAAACTTTGAATTCCTCTTAAAATGGTATGCTCTGTACTATTTCATAAGTGTTTTCTTGGTATCTTGCAAAAAGTTAAAAGCCCAATTCTCATCTCCACCAATACTGTATTAATGGTTCCTTGAATAAGGATATATGAGATTATATTCCACATACTTAGAATCTTGCTATAGGATTGGTCAAGAGCTGATCACGTGATAAAGCGTAGTTTTGCCCATCACATCACCTGAGAAGAAAAGTTTGTTACACTCTATGATGATAGTCATTTTGTTTCGCTGATCTCTTAACCCACACAGTCCTAGCGCGTGATATAACTTAAGATTTTGAGTATGTGCGAAATAAAAGTGCGTTGCACTGTGGTCTATCATTTGACCTGGGTCAAGTGATGGACCACAGTGCAACGCACTTTTATTTCGGTGCCACGTGCAGGGTGCGGAGCAAATTCGTTGTTTTGTCATTTACGCGCATTTGTCTAAAGTAAACTACGTAGCCTAAGCCCTTGTAGGCCCTGAGGATACCTAGAGACACCTAAAATGGTTTCAGATGTGGAATAAAATGGGAATATCTAGAACCGTAGATGTGGAATATAAAGCAAATAATCAACTTTTACTTTCAGGCAATGAGACAAACTATCATTTCCTCGGCGATCTGAATGTATACGCTATCTTTCCTCAGCTGCGCTTTGGAAAGATAGCTACATGTATCCAGATCGCCTCGGAAGTGATAGTTTGTCCCATCACCTTCACCAACGTTAGATTATTTGCTTACTATTCACACTGATGAATTTAACCACACACACAAAAAAAAAATGTAGTAAGAATTGTATCATTTAACTTTTAAGTTTTTTTTTATTTATTTATTTTTTGGTTTCCTGGCAGATGTTAGGGAAAATTAGGCATGTCTCTGGAATACTCTTGAAAACTTGACACGTACAATTCATTAAGTTATTTCTATTTCTTCAAGGCCCATATTGTCATATAGTATCTTTTAAGTTTCGACATACAAACAGATGACTTACTCTGAAAGTATGCATGAAGTTCTAAGAAAAGCAACCATGTGTTATATTTGGTTCCAGCACGTAATCTGTCACAGACCTGGTTTGGGAGTTGATACTCTCATTAATGGCAAACTTCACCTTTTCAATGAAATTTAATGCTGAAATTTTGTTACCACAATTAACGATTTCCTCCCAAGCAAGCCTACGTGCTTGTCAGGTGATGTGATGCTGCGGTAGATAAGCATGTGTGTTTTAGCAGAATGAGGTCTCATTGGCCGTGACATTTAGCGAATTAATGCTTTAATCTTCTATGTTACTCTCACCTGTATCCAATAATCTCATTTGCAAACCAAAGTCCCTGATCTGTAATTTTCCACACACCTCCTCTCCCTTCCTTCTTTAGAAGTGACATGATATAATTTTTGTGCAACCATGAGCCGACAAAGCCATTGAGAGCTCATGTCTCATGATTTCAAATATATGCCAAAACCAGTGGTATTTGTATAGCGAGGAAATTGATTGCGCGACAGCATGTCGTCATAACCTCCCTCAGTACTTTTTTTGACACTGCTCCAATTTTCTTTTTTATTCCATCATTTCAGCTGCCTGAGAAAAATGCTCATGTGCACCTTATTACACAAAGTACTTGAATATGGTACATAAAGTTACACAGAATAACAGTGTTGTTTGTATAATTGTCAGCCAAAAAAAGCAGCAACAACAATCAAAATCAGTCATGAACCCTCTATGTGCTTTGAGTCCAAATTGGTACAGAAAAGCCTACAATGTTGTACACACTGTCCAAAGTCCCTGGCACTTCATTGGTTAATATTTTTCCACTCACCCATGTTTGTATCATCAACTTTGTGAGTATTGATGTATAGACTCTTCCAACTAGTTCAGATATATTTATTTGTTGGTACATTTAATGTATGTATATATATGTATATATATCTATGGCATATTTGAGACTCATTCTTATAATTATATATATATATTTAATACACACACACACACACATATGCAATGGAGCCTTTACACTTGGTATGCAGTGATTTATATCTATTTTGATATCAGTTATGGGAACAAATCGCATTTGCAATTACAGTTACGCACAAAATTGAAATACTTATGTGTGTGTGTGTGTGTGTTATCAAGAAGTACATGTATCAGGCGGCATCAATCTAGAAATCTCATCTAAATACCAAAATTGTTATACCCTCTGTGTCTTCTTATCTAATGACTATCTCTTCATGTACTCATTCAGATACATATTATTCTTTGTATTACCAGGATGGAAAGACAGAAGAAGGACAAGACCAGGCTGTTAAGGACAGCGCGGCAGCAGCAAGTGCAGAGCCAGTGGCTGCAGCAGAGGACGTCTCCTCACAAAAGGCTGGGGATGAGTCTAACTCAACAGCCAAGGAAGCAGCAAGCCAAGACGACAAACCTGCACAGGTAGAGTGCCTGACTTCATTCTTCTCCTCCTCCTTCTTCTCCTTCATTCTCTCCTTTCATTGTCATAATAAGAGTTGTTTCTACAATCCCACACACAAAAAAAAAAAAAAACACCCCAAATCAGATGACAAAGTAAGCTGGGTATTTGTTGCGTAGGTATGACGACCAATTTGTTCCCTATGGGGTACTGTAAAAGTGGATATTTTTCGCGCAACTGATCTTTTGCGCTTGGCCGGGTAAGAAGAGTTTCATGTGTTTTTGATTACACGGAATCAAGACATCAACTACTGGAACATATGGCACGCAAAAATATTTGCATGCTTTTATTTTCGCGCTGGCTTCTGGTAGCACGAAATGCGTGATAATTTCAATACCGCAAAAATTTCCACTTTTACAGTATTCTAATGGTATTAGGTTCGTGAATACGTGTGGAATGTATTAGAATCAAAGTTTGAGACACTGTAAATATAATTCAACTCTTATTACTGAAATAAAACTAAGTAACTACAAAGATATAAAGATATTACATTATCAACAATCCAGTATAAAGTTTACATCAGGGCTAGGCCTTCACTGCATCGTGTGTGTGAATGTGTATCTGTGCATATGCAGAAGATGAGAGGGAGACAAGCGTAGAGATGAAGTCAGACAGATGGACAGACAGACTTGTTGAACTCTTCACCTGGTCGCATTCGACTGGAAATGAAGTTGAACGAGGAGAGAGAGTACGAATGTAATCCGCTCTAAGCCTGGTGTGTCTGATTGGCGATGTGAATGATCTCAGGATTAATGGGATCATGTTGCATTCCAGCGCCATCAGTGGAGCTAGTCTTGCCGACTGACTCACCCGCCAGCAATCACCCACTTCCGCTCGGCTACGTGGCGTACATGTGCTCCTCGGGTATCTGAGCCGTTTTTTTCCACTGACACCATTAAAGAACCAGTGGTGTGAAATGGGTCAGATTTCAGTGCATTCACGTGACAGATCAAAAATATTACAAACATTTACCCTATTCAGTTGTTGTTTTTTGTTTTTTGTTTTTTGTTTTTGTTTTTTTGAGAAAGAGAAAGAATGGGGATCATTCAAAACCAGTCTGTGGTTTCTTGAATGATACTATCTCGAATATCTAATGACAGTCCTGTACAATAATATCAGTTCTCATCACAATGCCTTTGGTGATTTGATCTTGAAGTGTACATTAAGCTAATTTAAGGTTTGAATTTAATTCAAATAGTATGAACTTGGGTCATTTACGTCCACAGTAGGACCCTTTAAGGGGGAAATCTGTAATGAATAAAAGTTAATCTAACAAGAAAGAGTTAAATCTCACAAGCACAACTGTGAAAGTTTGATCAAAATCGGCTGAAAATTAAGGAAGTAATGAAATTGTGAAGTGTTGCTAATTTTCATGTACTAGTAACAATTATTGAACAGTCAAATTGAATATAATGCAAATAGTGAATTGATGATGTCATCCCCTCACATTTTGCCAAGCAGTGTGTACATAAATTCATGAAAGTTTCAGTTCTTTGGTCAATTGCAATTATGCTCCAGTCTCAAGTCTGATATTTAACTCATCGTCATTTTGAAGTTATTCAACCAGGAGAAACATTATGTTTTATCCTGTAAGACGAGAAAAATTGAATTTTTGCGCTTTTTTTTTTTGTACATGATCAGTGGAAAATCTTGAGGTGATGACATCACGAACTCACTCATTTACATATATTCACATCAGCTGTTCAAGAACTGTTGTACAAAAAATAGCAAATCTCAGAAATTTCATACCTTCCTTATTTCTAATCTGACTCTGATCAAATTTTCACTGTTGTCAAATTTCATTTAAGGTGAAAGGAGAATATATAGTGGTATCGGTATTGAGAGCTCATTCTTGTGACTTTTTTGTTTTTCTGGCTAGCAAATGTGCTGTATGATTTATCTATCTATTTTAAGCAAACCACCATGTTTATATATTGCCATTTACTACAATGATTGGTAGAGATTGTTCTTGGCAAATACTTACTCCTGTAATTTCTGAATTCAAACACAATAACTTCATTGTCTTAATGGGGAGGGAAGATTGTGTTCGCTGTGTCAAAAGCATAGTTAATGGTTTGATGTTATTGATCAAACACTTTGTCATCATCACATCCAAAGACTCATGAAAAATCAGATGATGTAACTGTTAAGAGGTTTAGAGTGGCCAAAAGCTGTATTGACTTATTGAGAAATTGTGTTGTCCAGATCTTTTCCTGAGGCCACTGGGTATGCATCTAGCACCATTCATTGTCAACAAACAGTTTCCTTTTTTTTAGTGTTAATCATTTCCTGAGAAATGTCACTGAAGCACAGACCAGGGGAAGCTGCACTTTGGTTTTCATTTTGAATTTGATGTCATCAGCAATTATTTTGCATTATCTTGTTTACGTAAGATTTGACAAATGACCTTTTTTGAAGTTCGGATTTCCTGCTGTAGAGATGAAAATCTCCCCCCCCCCCCCCCCCCCATCTTGCCTCCCCCTCCTCATCATGTGTTGTTGGAGCTGATGCCATTTTTGTTTTCAGTTTATAAATGATGAGAAGATTTCACATGTTTGGCAAGCAGTCTTATGGTAGATTAAAGGGAAGATAAACCCCAAGAACAATGTGGATTGAGTGAAAGCAGCAACATTAGTAGAACACATCAGGGAAAGTTTGAAGAAAATTGGACAATCGATGCAAAAGTTATGAATTTTTAAAGTTTTGATGTTGGAACCGCTGGATGAGGAGACTACTAGAGGATATGACGTATGAGTGGACAACAATACCAAGAAAATATAAAGAAAATTCTGCAAAAATCCATTTTTCATGAAAATTACAAATTCCATCAACTTGATATTGATAAATGTTAAGGGTAGCAATTATTCCCCCTGCTTTCTGAAAGCGGTTGGTCCATTATTTTTTCATAATTCTATAGAAAAGTGAATTTTTGTTGAATTTCCTTTATATTTTCTTTGTATTGTTGTCCACTCATACGTCGTATCCTCTAGTAGTCTCCTCATCCAGCGGTTCCAACACCAAAACTTTAAAAATTCATAACTTTTGCATCGATTGTCCGATTTTCCTCAAACTTTCACTGATGTGTTCTACTAATGTTGCTGCTTTCACTCAATCCACATTGTTCTTTGGGTTTAACTTCCCTTTAAAGCATCAAGAGACTATATCATGTCTCAAAGTGTCAAGTGTTACATTTTCATCCTCAGTGTTTTTTCTTATTGTATGTTTTTTTATGCCTCCGCCACGAAGTGGTGCCGGAGGCATTATGTTTTCGGGTTGTCTGTTCTTCCATCTGTCCTTAATGAATTTTGTGGACAGCGTAACTAAAAAAACCTTTGGAGGTATCTTAATGAAACTTGGCATGTATGTGTATTAGGGGGTGAAGTTGTGCCTATCAACTTTTAGTTGCACATGCTCAAGGTCAAAGGTCAAAAGGTCAAGGTCAAATGCTTAAAATTGCACTATTTCCCCCATATCTATGCAATGCCTGAAGATATTATCTTGAAACTTAGTGTATACATGTATTACCCAATTAAGATTCTCTGGTGAAAGTTTGGGGTCATCAGGTCAAAGGTCAAAAGGTCAAGCAAAATGTTTTTCTCTGTATCTTGGAAATTGTTCAAGGTATCTTCATGGAACATAGTGTATATGCATGTACTGAAGGGCAGCGATTATCTAGGGAATTTGGGGTTCATGGTGTCAAAGGTCGGGGTCAAAGGTCAAGGGCAACACTTCAACATTTTACTATTTCCCTCAAATTTATGCAATGCCAGCAGGATTATTTTTTTAAAACTTGGTGTATGCATGTATAACCCAATAGAGATTCTCTGGGATTTTTTTTTTTTTGCCAAAAAGGTCAAAGGTTAAAAGGTCAAAGATCAAGTGAAAGTGCTATTAAAACTTACTTCTTCCTCCATATCTCAGTTATCTTGAAACTTAGTACATATTTATTTGTTTCTTCAAATGTCTATTTTCATGTGATTTTATGCAAAAGATTTTCGGTGAGTTGGCTCGGTAGTATAAATGCATGTTCTGCCTGACAGTGATTCTCTTATGAATTTAAGGATCAAAGGCCACATGAAAATGGTTACAATTTATTATTCAATACAAAAATTGCACTTTTTCTCCATACCTTGAAAATTACTCAATGCATTTAATGAAAGGGTCAAAGTCAAGTTATAAAAGTCCTTAAATCCCCAAACACTTGCTTTCCTATTCATCCAATTAAACCTAGATGAAGGAAGGTGAACATTCAACACATTTGTGACAAACATGTCATTTTGATATTTTGCCAATTTTTTGTCCCTGCCGAACGAGTTCGAGCAGGGGACTATGAAACGGGCTCCGTACGTGTGTGTGTCCGTGTGTCCGTCTGTCCGTCTGTCTGTGCGTCCGTGTGTGATCAGAATGTTCAAAATGTTACTCCTTCGCCATTTCTAACCCGATTTTGATTCTGTTTGCTTTATATGATAGCACTACATGGGAGCTTTGAAACTTCTATACAGAATTTCAGTTGTGACCTTTGACCTTTACCTTTGACCTATATTGTACATTTTGCTTCAAAATGCTACTCCTTCGCCATTTCTAACCTGATTTTGATTCCGTTTGCTTTGTATGATGGCACTAGGTGAGGGCTTCAAAACTTCTACACAGAATTTTGACCTTTGACTTCTTTGACCTTTGACCTTGATTTTTGACCTATATTGTACATTGCCTACAAAATGCTACTCCTTCGCCATTTCTAACCCGATTTCGATTCCGTTTGCTTTATGTGATGGCACTAGGTGAGGGCTTCAAAACTTCTACACAGAATTTTGACCTTTGACTTCTTTGACCTTTGACCTTGATTTTTGACCTATATTGTATATTTTGCTACCAAATGCTACTCCTTCGCCATTTCTAACCCGATTTCAATTCCGTTTGCTTTAAGTGATGGCACTAGTTGAGGGCTTCAAAACTTTTACACAGAATTTTGACCTTCGACTTCTTTGACCTCTGACCTTGATTTTTGACCTGTATTGTACATTTTGCTACCAAATGCTACTCCTTCGCCATTTCTAACCCGATTTCGATTCCGTTTGCTCTATGTGATGGCACTAGGTGAGGGCTTCAAAACTTCTACACAGAATTTTGACCTTTGACTTCTTTGACCTTTGACCTTGATTTTTGACCTATATTGTACATTGGCTACAAAATGCTACTCCTTCGCCATTTCTAACCCAATTTCGAACCCATTTGCTTTATGTGATGGCACTAGGTGAGGGCTTCAAAACTTCTACATAGAATTTTGACCTTTGACTTCTTTGACCTTTGACTTTGATCTTTTTACCTACTTTGTACATTTTGCTACTAAATGCTACTTCCGGCGGGGACATATATTAGGCACCGCGTAATTTCTACTTTTCGAAAATGTAATCACACATTGTCCACACGTACTATAGACCTATAAGGAAAATCATGCATTATGGGGGAGGCATACCAGTCGCCATAGCGACATTTCTAGTTTTTCTCAATATGGAAATGAAATATTGCCGAAATTCATTATGGTTGCAAGCTCATATGAGAAAAACAAGTTTACAAACAAAAAACCCGAAAAAGAAGATTACAAAGTGATTCAAATTTGGGTGGTTGGAGTTCCAGTTGATCCCTTGTGATAATATAACGCATAGAAGGGGAATGGGGTTGGCAGTTATTGCTGAATTCCTAGTGCTAAAGTAAAAACGATTGCTTGATTGGCCTCAGCCATTTTCTTCGCAAAATAAGTGCTTCTGCAGAGACAGCACATGAAGCGCTCACACTGGTATAATTGGAAAGAGTCTCTGCCAAAGGGAGACAAACAGAGGTGTATTATAAGTTGGCATGTGTGGCATTTGCCAAAGTGCTTGTTCACGTAGGTATACACCTATTGACAGCATCCCTAGTGACTTCTTTGTTGCCTAGCAACCCACCCTGATGAGGCAAGGAGAGCCAGGCTGGAGGCTCTTGCTGATTGATCATGTGCAAAATTGCTAACGAAAAGAAATGATGATCCTTTTCCAGGAGTTCAGTCTGGGAGCAAATTTGATGAATTTGCCTATCGGGGGGGAAAAGCATGTGTAGTTTGTGATACTCTTGTCAGCATGCCGACAGTCATTAGCTAAGGCTCAGTCAGTGAATGTGTGCCATATCAGACATAGGAGTTTGATGATATGTGATTGATTGTATTGATCAACTAGATTTCATATTTCATTTGTTGAATTGCAAACAAAAATTCAGGCTTCTGTGATGAAAATGCCAAATACGAACTAACGATGCCAGTTGTAACTATGTGCCATACCCTCACCCGATTGGCTGAGGGCAGATTTAGACATGTGATGCATTCCTCGGCACCACGACAAGATGCGATGTATACAGGCATACACTAAAAAGCATCAATGCAACTTTCATTTTTGCGATTGCTCCAATAATTTTGTAACGGCTGCAATGAACTGACGCACACATGAAAAGGGCATTTATGAAGTTTATTTGGAAGTTAACTCCGTAAGCACCAGGTATAAAATAAATCTCCGTAAATTATGGAGGAAATTAACAAACAATTATGAGCATCACATTTGGGGTACCTTGGAGATGCTCTTTTTTTCTTCTTAATTTTCAGGGTAAATACAGTATCACTTCAATGAAAAAGCTTCACCAAAGCTTGGCCGATGTCCCAATATATAATGTATCCAAACTGGATTCCAAATACTGATGTTCATGTGTAGAATGGAACATATGAATTGAGGAGCTTGGCTCATACATTAGTTCTCACATGGAAAAGTAGTTCTCGCTAGGAAAATTATCCATTATCCATTTTGGGAGGTTATATATGTTCAAATAATTTTTTTTTTTTTTTTTTTTTTAAACCGGCAGAAACTTTCTGTTTGTAATTTCATGGGTCAGAGTTTATTTTCATTCCTTTCAAGGCTCTTAAATGAGCCTGTGCTATTTTTATGTTGTCAGGCAGTCACCGTAGTCTATGGGGATAAGTCTGGCAATCATCTGGCAAAGGGATCGGGAGACAGTGCTGTTTTTCACATGCCTTGCTCTGAGTGAACTTTTGCGACTCCTGCTCCTTTGGCCCTGCCCAAGACAAGACAACTTTTGTCTGGCTGGCACACAGCGTATTGCTGTCATGTCATTGCTACCAAACTTCTTTGGCACCTGGTCAATACTTACAGGCAGTGCTGTGATAACATTTCATCTTATGGATACACGTGTGCAGACACACACACACACACACACACACACACATACACATACACACATACTCACTGAGTCAAGATTCACAAATCCTCTTCCTTTCTCACTGCCCCTACCCCTCCCCCCTAAAATAAAGAGAAAGGGTTCTTCACTCCCTGAGTTAATGCATGGACCTACGATGTACAACATATTATGTAGGTCCATGGTTAAAGGGTGTGTACAGTTCTGGTTGAGGTGAGGATTTAGCTTTTAATGTTTTGCGAGATATTCAGAAACCACCCTATGAGATGTCCAAGAGCATGCAATTCTAAGGGGTATCAAAAGTTTATTTGATGAAAATATATAGGTTTTGAAATGGCTGAGATATCCAAAAACAAGGTGAAACAAAGAGATCCTAATAAGAGGCGTGGCCTGTCGCCTTTTATTATTATCCTTTTTTTTATATCTTAGCCATTTGAAAACCAATTTTCATGAAATAAATGTTGAATCTTTCTTAAAATTACATGCTTTTTCATATTTCATAAGAGGTTTCTCCTTATCTCACTTATTAATGGTATAAACATGAATCCCCACCTCAACCAGTACTGTACAGTCCCTTTAATGCAGGCATTAGCAAGAGCCGCCTTATATGGTAAAAGCATGCATTCCATTGTCTCCTCCGTACTGCAGTTTAAGTGGAATCACATGCTGAATGTTCCATGTACACTGTTTTGTAAGTAGTAGCCAGGAACATTTTGTTTATGTCTAGAGAAATGTGGATATCACTAGCCTGTGCAACAAACTGAACTTAGTACTAGAGGATTTATACTGTAGGCCTATACCACAAATATATATTTCATGAGGTTTTTATTTCGCGAATTTAAAGACAAGAGAAAATATTGAATCTGATCCCAACACGAATTTGATGTGCACGCATACACATCTCTTTACAGTACTGTACTCTACAATCGCAAATTTAACCATTTGATCGGGAAGTCTCTTCGTGAAAAAAATAGTTTTACTATTAAAATGTATGGTGTATACAGTACATGATCTTATCCACAATCACATCATATGCTCAATCCAGTCTACCCTGTCAGACCGGAGTGCCCAAAACAACAAAGATTTTACACATCAGGTTTAAATCTTGTTTGGCTGACCTGTGCTCAGAGTGTACAGGGGCAACAGGAGATGTGGCAATATTTTCAAAGAGTGTCAAAAAAAAAAAAAAAGAAGAGCAGCTGATCAAATGACAATGCAGTAATTTTTTCTTACAAAAGAGTAAAAAGTGACTTTAACTGGAAAACTTAAACTGGAATACTTCTCACTCTAAATCCTTGTTTACATTCAGCTAAAATTAGAAACATGTGTACCGGTACAGCTTTCTGATGTGATCTTCAGATGCTATAAAAAGGAAAGCGGCAGGTCCCGTACAAGGAGACTTCCTCTTTTAAACTACTGAGTACTCTCACCTTGAAAAGTTAACTATGAACAGTCACATTTGATGCATAGAGCTGAGTGGATGGTTGTAGACATGAATGTTATCTTAATGGATATTTGCTTAATGGCCTCTCCTAGTGCTAATTGTCTAATTGTCAGAGGCTGGAAGAGGAAATGTCCACAACTGACCGAACAACTGACCATGACAGATGTTACCTGTGTGGGTATTGTATATTGTGCAGAGTTCAGAAGTCAAATCACTTGCCAGCAATTCAATCCCTGTATGTAAACATTTGATCATTCATATGATTTTAGGCAAGGAGTATTTGATTTTTTAAGAGCATTTTTTATTTGGTGTTTCTCTTCTTCTGTCTTTTTTTTCTTCAAATGGCCTTTTAGTTGACATACAGTGGGAATAAAAATCTTCTCAGTAACTTACTTGGTTTATCTACACTTACTACGGCAGAGTGGTGTTCTCCTTATGCAAACGGATGCTGTTCGTTATTCCGAAGGTTCGTTATTCCGAAACACACAAATTCCCTATACCTAGAGGTTCGTTAATCAGAACAAATGTGGCGTTATTCTGAAGGTTTGTTAATCCGAAAATGAAATAGGGTTTGTTTATTCGAAAATGAAAATGAATTGAAATAGGGTTCGTTATTCCAAAGGTTCGTTAATCCGAAAATGAAATAGGGTTCGTTATTCCGAAGGTTCATTGATCCAAAATGAAATAGGGTCCATAACGAACCTTTGGAATAACGAACTTTGTTTCGATTTCGGATTAATGGGCCTTCGGAATAACGAACCTTATATCATTTTCAGATTAATGAATCTTCGGAATAACAAACCTTATCACATTTTCGGATTAACGAACCTTCGGAATAATGAAGCTTCGGAGTAATGAACCTTCAGAGTAAAGAACCTTCAGAATAACAAACCTTCGGAATAACGAACTGTAACCATGCAAACAGCTAACATGCAGGCAATTAGGCTTAAGAAGGGATGGTATAGTTTTGGTTACTATTATTATTATTTATTCGGCAATTGAACATACAATACAAGCGGACATAGAATACAAACAGAAAATCGTATTACATGATGTAAAGATTGTGGTGATTCCAAGTGCATGCTGATGGTTGCAAGGGGAGGAAAAGGCAAACTTAATCACCAAGGCTCGAGGCCTTCCTCCCCAACCAGTGCATGCACCCAGAATCAGCTACAGTTCGACCTCGATTATCCGGCCATGTCGGGACCGGCGCTCATCCGGATAAGCGAATTGGCCGGATATGGGAGACACAATGTTAATGTATATATTGCTGCTGTCCAAGCTGCCGTCCCAGTGCACTGGCAGCTACTAAGGCAGGTAGTGTACCCCGCAACGGTGGTGTAATCTATGCTAGCCTGCGCAAAATTGTAGTCCCTTCTTCACAAAAATAAAGTATATTAGTCTTTATGTGAAAATCATACATGTTTTACCTCATTAGATATTGAGAAACCTGTCATGCACTTCTTATGAAATTAGTGAAATAGATCAGTGAAAAGATGTTAAAGTCACTGTTTTTTCTCATTTTTTTTTTCACAATAAAAATTTATTCATATAAACATTCAGGTACAAAATAAAATAATGTCACATGCAGTACATAAAGACAAATGATCGAAATTTGACAGTTAACTGCGAAACAATTAAATAATGTAGATACGATTCCAATTAATAGATACAAAACCTTTGGTTTTCTCAGACATATATTCATCTACTTTCTTTGCTTGTTTTAAGAATTGACAAAATTGGCTAAAATGTAACGATTTCTTTTTATTTCTTACAGAAAATATGAAGTATTTTGCGTACAAATAAACCACGTAACATTTTGGATTTTCTGTCGAACCAAGTATAAAGAAACTTTTAGTAATTAGAATTTTCTCAATTTTTGGATGAAAAAAAAAAACAAGTCCTTCACTGCGTGAACGCGTCCGGATAATAGAGATTTCCGGATAAAAGGAGGCCGGATAATCGAGGTCGAACTGTATATCAATGTAAAACAGTTACAGACATTATTGAATAATACATTATTGCACAAAATGCACTGAATTCAAACACAAATATAACTATAACTATCACTGAATATGACCGATGCCCCACCCTGACTTGATGGTGTTAGCTTATCCAGCAAAGCTGGTGACTTGATATATTCTTAGAAAAAAAAAACCCCCAAAACTCAACCAACAAACAAACAAATGTATAATTACCACGGCAACACATTGCCCAATGATGATCAAAAATATGTTCTGTTCATTTACATTGAACATCCTTACTAAAATCTCAGCGCAGAAACCCAACCAATGGAGTGAGTAAAACACTGGTAATATATATATATATATATTTTTTTTTTCTAAAGATACTGTTGCTGTGGCAACATACTGCCTAACACCGACATGTGACGAAGGTTGCACAGTCAGGAAAGCAGCCACATTACATATTAAACCTCAGTTCAAATATTGAAAACTGAAGGAATGTTTAGTCCACAATTAATTGTAAACTTTAGATGCAAAAAAAAAAAGAATGTGGTTACGATAACAATATATTGCCTCAACACTGAAAAAACGATAAAGTTTACACACCTATGTACTAGTTGTGTTTGGGCTTCAGGTTTACAACTTTTTTTCTTTTTTTTTGGTGGGAATAGAAACCTCTGATGAAATATGAAAGAGTATACAAAATTTCCTTAGAGGAATTGATAAAAATTGGTATTGAAATGGCTGAGATATTTAAAGGACAAGTTCACCTTCGTAGACATGTGGATTGAGTGAATGCAGCAATATTAGTAGAACACATCAGTGAGAGTTTGAGGAAAATCGGACAAAAGGCCTTTGCCGAAGGAAAAATCCTTTGCAGGACAAACCACCTTAAACTATATTAGTTTTCGACGTTGAGGGGGTTAATATCCTGAATAGCGGAATAGTACGGGCAGAGGGTTTGGAAGCCAGACTAAAATTGGCCGTGTTTACACTGAGAAAAGACCAGGCTTGGCCGCAGCCAAGACCACCTCCAGAGCGTGGCCAAATGCGCAGCGGGCACGGCCGCGGGCGAGCCTCACACTGTAAACGGGGTCATAGTTGTATAGTAAATGTCTTTAGCCAATTAAAGATGATACGAAGATCAATTTAGTACATCTACATGTAATAAATTATTAGTTTTGATGGGTGGAATACCTGGCCACTTGACTTTAACTCAAGAAATGGTTACTCAAGATGCTAATTTACTCAAAGGACTTATTCATTTGTCTACAGATGTACAGTGAAAAAAATTGCCCACTGTACATGAGCCTACAAAGTTAGATGTGTGTATTGATGTCATTTGCTTTTATATTCATTGTGACCACAGGAACCAGGACAAGTAAAAGCAGAGGAAGAATCTCAACCAAAGGAAGAAGCATCTGAAAAGCCTGCTGCTGTTGTAAGTAGAAATTCGTCTGACACCTATTGTTGTGAGAGACTAGCTGTATGCAACATCATGAGTAATAGAAGTGTCATCATACTTTCAACACAAGCCATTACATTGAAGATATGTATGAACATCCAAAGCCTTTTCTTTATTACATTGCATATGTTTGTTACCTTTAAAGTACAATACCCCTCCCATGTCAACCTTGACTGTAAAGACTACAGTTGAACAAATAATAGTAGAGGTTTTATCATATATTGACTTGAAGTAAGGAAGTAATCGCCTATTCATGGAGGTTTGTCTTGTTTCTGTGAAACACTGATATATGTTGAGAAGGGCCCATGCTGTCTTCTTTGGTTTTAACACACACAGACAAAATCTAGCATCTGCAACCCCTTTTCCCCAAACAGGTAGTATAGCAAGGATTTTACAATACCATTATTACAACATGGTCCTTCTATGTTGTTTAAATACATATTAGTTTTAAATTCTGAACAGGTCAGTGTGATGCCTGTGAGGTAGTTACACCATCACTTCCTCTAGTCTGAATATGTGGTAATGACCAGAAGCACTGTTTAGTGAAAACATCTGCAACATCAAATTCCAATAACTTCTCTTATCTTTATTTGTCTGCTCCTCATAAACCTTCAACCATTTTTTTTTTCTGCTGAATTTAACTTGTGTCATTAAAGTTGACATGCATGGAGTGAAAAATCTAAAGGCCAGACAAAACACACTGACTAAATACAGTTTTATTGAATGATTTTACTAGCAACTACAAGGGGGAAAGTTAATGAATTATTTACTGGATTTTACTTGAGTATTACCTTAATGGAAAATCAGTTTCAATTATCCATTAAACCATTGTACATCTAAAGCTTTCTGGGTAATAGTCACCATGCGAGAGTACTTTGATAGCTATTGGATAAGATGAAGAAAGATTCTTGATGCAAGTGCATATACTACTTATTGGCATGTTTTATACTACTCTGGCAAATGTCCACATTTGTAGTCTATTAATGTTTGTGGTTCTTATGGGCAATTCCGCAGTTAGGTGGACATGACATGGATAAAAGAAATGTGCCTCTTTATCTTACCCTTTAATCTAGGTATCAACTAATGCCATGGATGTTCACCAATCATTAGGGTCTTTCAAATTCAGTAGATTTTATTTTTCGCATTCATTGATTTTGTGAGATCTAAAACCATCATTTAAAATGTACATGTGGGACTGGGGACGCTGAAATTCACTTAAATACAAATTACAGAGGGTTCCTTTGAAATTTTTTCCTTAAAGTTTTGCTAAAGGGTAAAAGATGAATACATTTAAATACTCCAGAAGTCATGTGACATTTTGTCAATTACAAAAGGGTGAAATGACCTGCGGAATTACTCCGGACAAATGTAACGTTACTAACCGTAACGTTACTAACCATGCTTTTGGGGGTCTAGCTAAAAAATTATTGGTTGAACTGCTAAAAAAATTTGCATGAACATTTGTCATGATGCAATAATTGAAATTAATGCAACACTTTGTTTGAAGTAACTTGAATTTTTGCACACTTTTTGTTACAAGACATTGATTTTTTTGTCATGTCCTTTTTTCGTAACGTTACTAACCAGCCCTTTAAGTTGCTATAGCAATTCTAATATTTCTTGGATTGTGTTCATTCTTTTCTGTATCATAAACCTGGGAAGGATGAACATGTTTTTGACATAATTTTGACTTGAAGTGAATAAATGGTAATTTAGTGGTAAAAACAAATATCTAAATTTGTTCAAATGTAACGTTACTAACCGCGGAATTGCCCTTATGTGTTCAGAGGGTTTGTTCGTGGTGTTATTTGTTAGAGGAGTCATGTGTTGGGCTTATGGTCCAATTTATTGGCAATGCATATGATGTCCAGTTTTCTGCAAGAGTAGTAAACTTAAGTTCTTTAATTGGAAAATACAGTATTCAACAAGCATTTTTAAAAAATCCTCTGACAGACATAACTATCACAACCATCCCTCATTACCCTGGTTATTCCATAATGCAATGGTCATGCAGTGATTCCATTGCATGATTGTACACAAAAAAAAAAAAAACATATCTTCTAAAAAGATAATGCTACTTGAACAGGCTGTAGCATGCCACTTGATACTTGATACTATACTTTTTGTGTGGTGATTTTGATAGGATCGTTTTGTTTTTTCTTTGTTCTAATACAGTTTGCTCAGATCCAAAGTTACTGCAAGCTTGTGCAGAATGGTCTCAATGTGTGTAACTATTTCTAATAACTTGATACAAATAGGCCTACACATTCATGCCAAGGACTGAAAATGGCAAATGTGAAGTTTCTTCATTGATTTTTGTGCCATACAGGTAGAGGAGCAGAAGCCAGCTGAACCAGCACCTGTGAATGAGCCCAGTCCAGCAGAACCAGCACCATCAGAACCTGCACCTCCAGCAGAAACAGCAGCACCAGCTGAAGCACAACCTGCACAACCTGCCCCAGAAGCACTTGCTCCAGCAGAAACTGAAACTGCCAAAGATGCTCCTTCAGAACCAGCTCCAGCTGAGCAGGCTCCAGCTGAACCAGCGGTACCTGCACCATCAGAGCAGCCAAAGGAACCTGCACAGGTTGAGTCACATTCTGATGAACCTGCACCAGTGGAACCAGCAGTACCTGCACCGTCCGAGCCTGCACCAGTTGAGCCAGCAACACCTGCACAATCTGAGCCCTCAGATGAACCAGCACAGACAGAGTCACAAGTTAAGGAGCCTACACCAGTTGAACCAGCTGTTCCTGCATCATCAGAGCCTTCACCGGAACCAGCACAGGTAGATTCAAGTCCTAAGGAGCCTGCAATAGTTGAACCAACAGCACCTGCACCATCAGAACCTTCTCCAGATGTTGCACAAGAAGAGCCCTCAGCGCCAAAGCCAGATGAGCTAGAAACAGCACCCTCACAACCTGCCCCAGAACCAGCACAAGCACCAGCACAAGCACCAGCACAGGAGCCAACCCCAGAACCAGCAAAAGAAGCTGTCCCAGAATCCGTGCAGGAACCTGCCCCAGAGCCTGCTCAGCAACCTGCCCCAGAATCAGCACCAGAACCAAAATCAGAGCCCACTCCAGAACCAACCCCAGAGCCTGCACCAGAACCTGCACCAGAACCTGCACAGGAACCAACCCAAGAGCCTCCACAGGAACCTACCCCAGAACCAGTCCAGGCACCACTTGAACCACCAGCAGAACCCGCACAGCAAGCAGTCACCCCTGAAAAGGACACTGTCCCTACAGAGCCTGATTCAGCACCTGTTGTACCACCACAAGCTGAGCAAGTTGCACCCACAGAAACCTCTGATGTACCTTCAGAACCTGCACCTGCACCTGCCCCTGCCCCTGCACCTGCACCAACAGAATCTGTTGAGGTAAAGACAAATAGTGCAAGTAATCATAAAAACTAATTATGAGTACATAGGATTGGTGAATGTATGACAAAAATTTGCAGTATATGCACAAAGGTTAAAAAGGAAGATAAAAATAAGTATTCATTTGTGATCGTCTACCACAAATCTTGACCAATTTTTTGCAGTTAAGGTGTGAAAACATATCGGAGCTAGAATGATCATATAAGACTCATTCATGTGGGTTAATATGGCCTAATTGTTTACCCCTTTCATGACACTAGAACATTTTGTTCATGTCACATGTGGCAGTGACCCCAGCTGTCATATTTCCTAGTCTCTGCTAGTCCTAAATACCTTCTTCATCTTCTCCGATTTTATAATGACCACATCAACTATATTCCATTCAAAACATTAGATTTACTACAAATAGAACCTAGATATGTTCAGTTCTTAAAAGGCTTACTGAAACCTCAAAGTTGCATTTAAGCTGTTTCACTGTGATGTGTCTGAGGAATGCCCCCACTATTCCAGGCTGTCAATATTCCAATTCTTTGAGTAGATATTATCTTTTTCAGGGATGAAAGTGAGCAGTGAGTACTTATTTGGTAAGATGAATAATAGTTTTTACTGTCAAAGACTCTGTTCAATAATAAAATCTTGATAATATTGCCCTCTGTGCATGTGTGCACATAATAAATTTCTTTTTCGCTCCCATTACTGTTTTTGATACACTCCGCACAGAATGCCTGTAGTATCAATATTCCAAAGAAAGGTTGCCAAAGTTGTTTGTGCCTTTTTTTTAATTGTTACTGTCACATATCAATTGAAAAAAAAAAAGTATAGAGAAGTGAAAGTATCAATATGCATCTGGCTTTTTTCCAGCTCAAAACAGATGAAAAACATTCCCCCAAGTAACTTCAGTAGTTTTAATGCAGAGAAGTTATATTTTTAGTATTTCTTTAAGGCCAGATACAACTGCCATAATGGAGGAGCAGTTCTCAGATTCATCACAGTCATATTTTCAAGTTGCCAATTTAGATTCCAGTAGGACAACATAAGAGTTTACTCACTGAAATCAAAATGTTTATTACATCCTCCATCTCTGTTTTATGTGTAAATTTAGCTCACATGATATGCCCATACAATTATTTATTTTTAGTCACTGGGAGTAAATACTATTATGGGTTTCTGTGATATTTCATAAGAAATCATGTTAACATCGGGAATCATTTGGAGACTATCAAAATGACAGTTGTAGCTGTCTTGATTCCTGTAGTATAGAAAGGCATTTCTTGCATAGTATTACAAAATACATCAAACTTTTGATTTGTCATTTGAGGCTTGCAAAAAGAGACATTTCAAACTGGAAGACACAGAAAAAATATATCTGTTTATGAAATGTTTCAATCAAGTAAGTTCATGTATGATGATAGCTGCTGGTAGATGCAGCTTATGTGAGTCTTTTTAAAGCCCCAGCAAAAGGAAGAGTAAGTATGTACTTTAGCTTTTATCATTGGACATGCATGGCTATTTCATGTTAAAACATTTCCTTCAATGATGAGTTGTGATTTTTGTTTTATATGCATTCTGTCATCACACAGAAATCTTTTTATATATATTCACAGCAAAAAAGAAAAAAAAAGAAAAAGAGATCCATCTTTATTTCAACAAAAAACTCTGTACCCATCACATATTAAACTTGGTTTGAAAATAGAGATTAATATCATGTCATAATAACTACCATTATCAGATTTTTAACACTTTTATGAATTAGGTCAGTGATCACATGTCACAGTTCATAATATCATTGTTGTTGCAAAAGCCATAAAGGAGAAATTAGCTGTGTTGTCATCAGTTAGGCAAACATATATATACTACAGGTATTTATCAGAGAGCTCAAATATTCAGTAAAGGACGTGATTGCTTGTCAAAAATTCTTCCTGGTGTGGTGATTTATAATCAGTGGACATAAATAAAAACGTTTGACCTAATGTTATCCAGTAGTTATTTTGTTGAGAAAGTTTGACTAAGAAATTTACTTTGAGCGAAATTTCTACCAAAGTATACAGAAAGTAAGCGGATATTTGTGTCAGTCAGTTCTAAATTGCTTCCTTTCTTCGATTATTCTAAAACGGTTAGGATTGTAAGTAAGATATCATCGAGCTTGTCAAAGGTCAGCATTACAAGCATCAATTCAAGTGAGAAATCACTGGTTTGTGCTGTTAATAGGAGGGTTTGCTCTTAATTTGGTTTAACTCCCAAAGTCCACTCTTCTTCTGTCCTGCACACCATTTCCCTTGGAAGAAGGAAAATCTTTGATAAAAGCATGCTGGCTTTCTTCATATCAGAAAATGAATTGGCTCTCTGCTTTCTTGCACAAATGCAGTGCTGAATTTGCCGAAAATGTTGCCATGTTGGGAGGAGCATGTTCTTAGAAGTTGTTAATTTATAGTTCCAAGTTTGTGTGGTGTTTGTCACTGGTGTATATGTCATGTTGAATCCTGTGCCGTGTTATTTATGTGCTGCTCCCATGTAATTTTGACCTTTCCTGTGCTTCCATTTGCTCCCGTCTGCAAATAAAGACATGTATTGTTTGATACCTTTGAATCCATGCTATTTTCACACTTAAGTCATAGCGAATACAGTCTTGCTCTCATCTACTCGCCTTTTTAAAGGATGTTAGTGGTGCTCTACATTGCAACAAATTAGCATGCATTCAGGATGCCTGTGTAAAAGCTGGAGCAAAATCATGTGAGACGTGGAGTACTGGAAGGTATCGCATGATGTTATCCATGCAACTGACATGCGGAAATTTCATATGACTTCATATTAAAGGTACTTTTAGGTCTGTGATAGAATGTACTGCACCAAGTTTCAAAAGCACTTGTCCACTGACAAAAGTCAAGATGTATGATGAGTATTTGATGTTTACATGTCATTTCAATACATCATTTAACTTCATAAGGAAAGTGAAACATCCATTGGCCACATTTCATCATAAAAACTGAGGTATGAACTGTAATAAGTCCAATATACACATCATTTGAATAACTGCAGTTACACAGGACTAGAACTATTTTACTAAGTAACAGTTCTCATCATCAGATCACAGTGACATGACTAAGGTGACATCTAACACGCTGAAACATCGTAATGACTCATGCCGCATGATACATTAAATACCAAGATACCATCTTGACTTCAAATTATTCTGGTGTCTTTATTTCACTAATGCTATGTTCCCACTATCATGTGATCTGCTACACATGCTACGATTGGCCTTTAGTCTATTACAGTTTGCATCAAAATGAACTTGTAGCACTAATCATGGAGTAATTGTGGTGATCTTATCAGATCCTGAGGTGAGTCATGCCAATCGTGTTGATTGTAGATAAGTTCTAGATGGTGTTCAAAAATTTCTGTGATCAATACAATTGCCATTACTGACCTCAAGATTTGATAAGATCTCTACCATTACTTCAGGATTAAGACCATGATTTGGTCATTGTGCAAATTTTGATAAACAGAAACATATATTCCATGATCAGCTACCAATGGCCAATCATGGCATGCAAATTGCATCATATGACAGTAGGAACCCAGCATTAATAGGTCATGCCTTTAAAAACTGGCATTGATAGTATTCTGCAGAAACACTTCCATCAATAAGTGGGTTGACCTGTGTAATGTGAATGCAATGGTGGATGCTTTTGTGATTGCATGCATGGAAAAAGGACAGTATGGTATGCTTGTATAATTTGTCTGGAATGCCGGAGGCACTGGTCACAACTTCCACAGCATGATCTGCTTTTGCTCTGGCTACCAGCCAAAGCCTGTACAGTCACAATTTGCCAAACCTTGAGGAGCTTGGGCAGAAAAGGGACCAATATTCATTGCTATATTAGATAACATGCCATCAGAAATGACCTAGTAGTAGTACCATAGTTTTAATACTTAATTCAGCTGAATGACCATGGAAAAAGAAAAGAAATACTGCTCCCCCTCCCTCACAAAAGTGCTAAGGTGATAAAGATTATCTGTCTTTAAAGAGAATCAATATCTTGAATGCACATAATCACTTGTAGATTTCATGAAGGAGCCAATATTGCAATTTTTCAAGCATGCTTAAGCAATAACTCCATGTGCTGCCAAAGGAAACCCCATGGAACTTTCATGGACAAAATTGCATGGTCCATGTCAGAAGATCTCTAAAAGGGACTTGGTGATTTGTGTGATACATGGTGGTAAGGGAAATGTAATGTGTCAATGCACTATGTCACTGAATTCTTTACTTGTCTGTAGACCCCTGTTGAGACACCAGCAAAAGCACCAGAGGAACAACTGTTAGAAGTATCCGCAGAAGCACCAGCTAATAAACCTGAAGAAGAACCGCCAAAGTCACTGGCAGAAACACCAGTGGAGGAACCAACAGAAGTGCTAGAGAAAGCACCAGCCGATGCACCGAAACAAGTGCTGGCTGAAGCACCTGCAGAAACACTGCAGGAAACCCCAGTGGAAATGCAAGATCAAGTATCTGCTGAAACACTGGAGGAAGTACCATTAGAGGTGCCCATTATTGCATGCACAGTTCCAGTGGCTCAAGAACCTGTGGAAGTTGTTTTGGATGCACCAGCAGAATCAATACCAGAAGAAAAAGCAGAAAAGCCTGAGGAAACACACACAGAGAAATCAGTAGAACTTACAGAAGAGGCAGAAAAGGAGACACTAACACAAGTGTCTGTCCAGGCACTGGCACAGGTACCAGTTGAAACACTAGCAGAAGCACCATCACAAGAACCAGCAGAAGCAACAGCACAAACACCAGCAGAAGCACCAGCAGAAGCACCAGCAGAAGCACCAGCAGAAGCACCAGCAGCAGCACCAGCAGAAGCACCAGCAGAAGCACCAGCAGAAGCACCAGCAGAAGCACCAGCAGCAGCACCAGCAGAAGCACCAGCAAAAGTAGAAGCACCAACAGAATCAGCAGTAAAAGTGCAAGATGAAGTAGAGAAAGAAATACCAGCAGAAGTAGAAGCAGAGGCAGTGTCACCAGAAGTGCCAGTGGAAGCATCCACAGTTCCAGCAGAAGCTCCAATAGGTGCAGTTGCAGACACTCCTGCAGAGAACCCTGGAGAAGCACAATTGGATGGACAGGGTGAAACGCCATGGGAAACACCAGTAGAACAACCAAAAGAAACACCAGTAACAGAGCCTGTTGCAGAACCATCAGAATTACCAGCAGAAATACAAGTTGATACTCAGACAGAACCTGCAGCATCACAAGAAGCAGCACCAGTAGAATCCTCAGTGCAGCCTGTGGCACAAGCCGAAGTATCAGCTACAGCACCAGCTCCAGCTGTGGAAGTAAAAGCACCTGTATCATCACCAGCACAAATGCCAGGCCAGGTACTCCATGACAGATAAATCTCACAGTAACATTGTCAGATGCATGATATACATTTTGCTTACATTATACCTTTGTCTTGAAGACCAACACTTTAGTTTGCTCACTGGGTATTTCTTTTAACAGCATAACATATTTCTTCTAACAGCAATACAGATCACAAAGAATGAATATAAACACAGTTCTTTAATCATACACCTCATTTTGTTGTGCATGGCATTCATTAAAAAATGAAATCCAGAACTTTGCACAGTTCACTTAAATTTCAATCTATAGAGAAAGCATGATTAATTCAGTTATCTTCACAGACAAGTCATTTTCAAAGTGCTGTAATAGATGGCACCGTGGAAATTTGTAAATTTGAAAATTCTCTTGATCAAGCCATTTACATATCCATGTTTTCTTTAAGTACTCTGTAAGTGCAACTTCATATTCAGTTGGAATAACCAGTTACCCTTGAGTCATATTTAACTCACAGCTGACACATGCAAGCACAGACACAGAAAATATATGACCTTTCAAATATCATCCTAACCCAGCCACTTTAATTTTAGTTGTACGAATCGATGTAAAAGAGCACATTTCTTACCACAATCTTCATTTCTTTTTAAATAATTTCCCCCAGGAATAATGTCCCCCCCCCCCCCCTTTTTTTGAATGTAAACTTACCGCATGCATAAAGTTGAATGCATGTATCATGAATCCCATATTGGTTGGAGTATCTCCTCCTGACACATCATATGTTACCTGTTTAAAGTCTTGTCCATTTGACAAGGATTTAGTGTGTTTTCCATTTAGTATTTATAAAGATTACTACAGCCCAATCTGTGGTATTTCTACCTCAGCCTGAACCATCAGCAGAAACAACAGCAGAAACAAAAGTAGACACAACAGAAACACCAGGAGTGACAGTTGCATCATGTGTAGAAACATCAGCCGAAACACAAACACACGAACCACCACCAGATGAGGCACAGACAGAAATATCAGTAGAAGCTCCAGCACCAGTAGAGGAACCAGAGATACCAGCAGAGTCACAAGCAAAATCTCAGCCTGAAGCACCAGCTGAGGCAGCAACTGAGAAACTGACAGAAGCACCGGCAGAAGCACCGGCAGAGGCACCGGCAGAGGCACCGGCAGAGGCACCGGCAGAGGCACCGGCAGAGGCACCGGCAGAAGCACCGGCAGAAGCACCGGCAGAAGCACCGGCAGAAGCACCGGCAGAAGCACCAGCAGAAATGCCACCACCAGTAGCTGAAATACCGGTAGAAGTACCAGATAAAGTGCCGGCAAGTTCACCAGTGGAAAAAACAGCGGAACCATTGGCAGATGTACCTGAACAGCCTACTGAGACACCCACAGAGGCCCCAGCAGAAGCACCAGTAGAAATGCCAACTGAAACACCAAATGAGGCAGAGACAGAGTCTGTGGAAACACAAGCAGAGGTGAACACACCAACCCAAGCTCCTGCAGAACCATCACCAGTAACACCTGCAGAAAATCCTGCTCAGGTATTCCAGGAGAGATGCACCACAATATGTTATGTTGGATGTTTGATGATAAGTGTGATTTTTGGCGTGTTATGAGTGGTGGTTGTCAGGGACAAAGTAGATCAATGATGCCATAATACAGTTCCAGATGTAACAGTGATTGCAGTCTTATAATAACAAGTCTTCACCAAATGTTAATGTATTCCGGTGTGTGCCTCAAATGTTCAGACACATATTCTTGTTTGTAACTCTGTTGCATGAATGCAGCTTAACTTGTGTAGCACACTCAAATGTGGCACGGTTCATGTGATTGACCTAATTCTGATTGTTATTGTTAGAGTTCTTGTCTGTTTGTTGAAAAACAACTTTGCTGCTTCCCCTGTGGAGTCATGAGATATTTACAACCTCACACATGTCTTTGATACTTCAGCCTGAGGCAGCAGTAGAGGCAGGCAAGCAGGACGAGGTCCCCAGTGCAGCAGCTGATGCAGATGCTGTCAATGGGGAAGCAACCCCCACCCCAGAGCCAGCTGCCACAGAGACCCCTGCCCCAGAGGAGCCCAGTGCACCCAAGGAGTCTGTTGCAGAGGAGTCCAAAGAGCAGGATGACACCTCCGTAGCAGTTACAAGTATGTTTGTTTTTTGTTTTTTCAAAGTCCTTCGCTATCAAGCAGTGCAAAAACAAAAGTACTCAACCAAAGAGCTGTCAGCTAATATGTTTTGTATTGTCTCCATTGGGGCCTAAATCATAAAATATATTTTGGAGTGATTTTTTTTTTTTTTCATTTTGATTTAATATTCTAAGTAAGATTGATTTTCTCATTCTTTTTTTTTTTTTTTTTTTTAAATAAGAATGCAATTTGTGTGTTCAATTCTCTGTATACTGTGCTGTGCTTGAGTATTTTTTTTTTTTTGGGGGGGGGTATCTGCAGAAGTGGGCAGTCCTGCTGACATCAGCAATATGCATTTTGCATAGGTTAATCACAGAAAGTGATGAAATAATGTGACATGTTTTGTTAAATCTTGCATATCACAGGCATGAAAAGAAACAAAAAATGGCTCTCAATTGATACTGTAGTAGCATGATTTATCTGTCTCACGGCTAAATAACCACAGGATAAATTGTTGATCCATGACTGACCTGATGTCTGATTGATGTGTTTCAAAAATATTTTCATGAGTTTCAGGCAAATTTTGAAAGTTCATGTCACCTATCAGTTCATCTTTCATATCACTGTGAAACGGGGTAAATGATTTATATGCTGTCAACTCAATTTTCTGTCTGATGTCAAGAAAAGATTTGTTTCACAGCAGTGAAATGTGCCCCAAGGTGACAGGCTCACTTTGAGAAGGTCCAGGTCAAACTTGATATATCATTATACCAGTGTATTAAAGGTAAAACATAGTTCCATATGATTTTCGATATTTGTCCTACAGTGAAGATGTATACAGAAATGTGTAAAATAACGCTGCAATAATTATTTCAGTTGGGTAGCAACAAAAATAGGAAATATTACCTAAAAAGGTATGCTGGAAGTATTGCAATCACAGAGCATTCTTGATTGTGGTTGCTATGTGATGATCATAATTGATTACAGTGATTAGGATATATAGGGCCATAGCAGTCGGGCCATCGCATTCGCAGTTTGTTAGTAACTGCATGTGGATTCAATACTACTGCTATGAAAGTTTCGATCATCACATACTAGTAACGGTCCACCAACCCACTACTGAACGGGGAGGGCACTTCATGAATTAAAGTTGGGTGCTTCAGGAATAAAAGTTGGGTATGCCGACTTTTATTAATTCAAAAATTTGATCTCAAAATACTCATCCTGGCAAATCGCATCAGCCAGACAGGTTTCTTGGTGAGCCTTTCGATATACTGCAAACAGATGCCTGATGGTGGAAGATGAATTTTGAGCCCTTGTGAGAACTTTGTTTTAACTTTAATATTCAAAGCGGGTGTCATCTGAGGTTTGACCTCTGCATTCCTGCTGCCAGCATTCAAGACAAAAAGTTATGCTTTAACGATACTACGACAACTGTAGCACATCACCTTCAAAGCAGTGTCGCTACTTTCACACCAAAAATCAAAGACACGCCTTCAGCTGCATATCATGAGTGATCAAGCTTCAAACATCTGTTCCATGAGATAAACTTTGCTCTGTATTACAGACTGCCAAAGAGTGATGTCAGATTCTTCCTGTAGTGCATATCTTATGATCAAATGACACTTTGTTCTTTTCTATATGCATCTGGCAAGTTTTTTTTTTTTTTAAAGTCTAAAAGTATTAAATTTGTTGCTATTGAGTATTGTGTGCAGCTGATGGGTCAGAGAATACAATACAGGAAGTGATATGTCTCAGTATCGAAAGTCATGAACCATAATTTGTTCATAGACAGAGACAGAGCCCCTACATTATTCAGGAATCTTCACAAATCTTTTTTTAACCAGAAGCGATGAACCAAATTAGTGCTAGTTTTTACATTTTAGTCTCTCTGTTTTTATTATCATTTTTTTTTTTTTTTTAAATCTGCAAATGAACACTCTACCCCCATGAAAGCCCTCAAAGCTGCCCCCTACTTTGCAATGTTCTCAGGTAATAGTCTGCAAGAATGTGTGGAAGGTGAACTTGTGATACTCTGGTGAATGTGAGACCCCGGATCTCTTGTTCAAGTAGTTTCCATGCTACAGTGCCACCAATGTTTTCTATTCATTGTGAAATGTTTTGCAAATAAAACAAATAAGCTCATTGTTACGATGTAAGTCATCAAAAAGACAAGTTTAGATCTTTAGTTTTCAGGTAGATAAAGTTGAGTCTGGCCTGCTTGATAATCAAGCATTTGAAGTTCCACACAATGTAGAGCAAATGGGTCAAAAAAAGTTTAGATACAGGTATAGGTGAAGTCAGGTATGTGTTTCTGTCTGTAACTCAGCAGCAGACAAAAATATTTGGAGAGTGAGATGGCCACAATACTGGAGCCATTGTAGAGGCATACAGTGCACTCCCATTATAAAGAACACGTATAATAACATTTTGTTATAATGAAATTAATATTCAGATCCCCAAACTATTATTTTCATATCTTTATATACTTTCTTTGTTCGTCTAGAACAAAATTTTGATAACAAAAGAAAACTGCCTATCCCAAGGTCTTCATTCGCACAGGAGTCGCCTGTAATATAGAAGTAGCATTTCTATGTCAAGCATGCTATGGCCTCGAGTGCGAATTGTATGGTAGAGTGTGCATTGCAGGCTTGATGTTTTATCTACTTTATAAGTGCTACATTTTAAAATGGTTATTATACTACTGCACACTGGAAGTTACTGAGAAATGGCAAATACCCTAGTTTTTGAAAGTGTTTTGTAAAGTAGTTTTAAAATACACAGATCTTCACACCAATATGAACATTTTACTGGTATAAACCGGCAGCTGCTGTCAGTGAACTGTAAGGTCTGCGCCAGCCATATTGCATTTTCATATGGTGTCCTCATTCCTGAATAGCAATCGAGAATGTCAAGGATCATTTGGCTTGGTGTTGTTGTTGTTGTTTTGCATGAATCGTGTTCAGCTAATCCTCTAAAGTCAAGCGCAAAAATATTTGTCAATCTTGTTTTGTAGAGTATAGGACATGCAATCAGACAGTATGCAGTTTGCAACAAGTTGCAATTTAAAACTAAAATTCTCTACCGTATGTTTAAGTGAAGAATGAGTGAATATAGAAATCACAAAAGTTGATGGTACTGTCTCAATAGTTTACATTGTTTGGGGAGAATTCTTGACACATTTGTAGTTTTTTTACCCTGGTTTATGTATGTGTGTATAAATATGTATGGTGGTCGACGAGGGTTTGGCTGGTTGTCTTTCAGATATATTCAGTTTGATTTCAGTATTTCAGATTGTCAGAGTTCAGATAGAGTTACAATGTGGACAGTCCTTTGCCATGATTTTAAGCCTGAAAGGTACTAGGTGACTTGCAGTTTACTTTTTCTTTCTTTTTTTAGATCTCCACCTGTTTTCCTTCAGTTTGTCTGTCCAACTGCACCTGAACTTGTTTGAATATTACATTGTAACTTCACTCCACTTAAACATACCAGTAGTGTAACTAGTGCAGAACAGAGTCTAGTTTTTTTGTACTTAAAGGAGGCACTGAATAAGTATGTGTGTACTAAAGAGGAACCTGCTTTCCTCTGAACTCTTATTTGCCAAAGATTCACTCTTCCTTTTTCTTGAAGAGGATAAGAAACAAAAAAAAAAAAAAAAAATCAATACTAGTGTCAATAAGGTAGCCATGCATGGAATTAACTAAAAGAATAACAGATCGATCAGGTGATCTATGTAACGATCAAAACTCAGATTGTCACATGGCTATTCGGGTACAATGTCTAAAGCAACTTCTGCATAATATGTGTGTAGAAGACGCCGTATCTTTAGCAGCTCGTGGGATAGTTTGCTTCCATAATTCAGAACAGCCTTAATTTCTGCATTTTCTGCATGTATCACAGCCCCCCAAAAATAAATAAATAAAAAAAAAAATGAATAGATAAATAAAAAAATAAAATATTGGCATAACATTACCTGTAGTTAACAACAGGAAAAGATAAATGTAATGAAGTGTGTAAATGACAGTCAATGATTAACTCAAAACAAAAAAATATACCCGGCACATAAACTTGCTTTGTGCTTGCATTATGGAAGAACATAAATATTGGTATATATAACAGCTAGAAAATGTAGATGGCCGCGACGTTAAGCATTTATAAGCATAGCTTGAAGATGATAGCCAGCCGTCTTTGATAGTGACGTCTGTATGAATCAGCTGCTTGAGGTTGGAAAGTGTAGTCGAAAGTGTAGTTGAGACAGTATGCATGTGGTGTGGTGATTGTTCATACATTATATGTTAGATAGGATGCATTCGGGCATACACAGTACAATCATAATTATTACAATGTTCATATCGATTTGATCTATATTTACAATCGTTTAACTGCCACTTCTAGCGAGAGGGAATAGGTATCCTCAACAGTGCAGTGTTCTGAGCTACGGACAGATGAATTCTTTTGAGTGTTGATCAGCAAATGATTACTAACCTTATGTTTTGTTGTTGTTGTTGTTGTTGTTGTTGTTTTCACAGATGGTCCATCGGGGGACCAGGTCCTGGATGAGAAGAAAACAGAGGTGGAGTTCCGATGGGAAGAGGGAGGCCAGGAAGTTTTTGTCACTGGAAGCTTCAACGAGTGGAAGGACAAGATACCGCTTGATCAAGCGTGAGTTGTTTTTCTCTCACTATTCCTTTTGCTCTCTTTCTTTCTCTCTCTTTTTCTCTTTCTATGTCTCCCTCTTCACTCCTACTTCATGGGGGGGGGGGGGGCATTTCATGAAGCATTTCATCAGATATTTTTCGTACAAACTGTTATAACCTACTGAAATGCTTGCATCTGATTGGCTGAGAGCAAATTTGTCAGGAAAAAAAAAAACTAACAGAATGCTTCATGAATTGCCCCCCCACCCCCCGGTCCTGGGGAAATTCTATGATGAAATATGAAAAGTTCTCATCTTGTCTTCAAATTGGCACCTCTTAATCTGACTCCATGTTTATTAACTGGTCAGATTCATTAAATCCTTTAAGAGTCATGAAAAAAAAAATCCATAAATTTGCCAATTTTAAAGAAAAACAAGATGTTTACATTCCCAAAATGATTTGTCAGTTTAAGAACCACTTACAGATAGGGCACACTAGAGACTTTTGAAGATTATTTAACAAACACAAACATGTCTATTTCATATGAGCAGCAAAGGGCAAAAAATGAAAATGAATATTTCACTCTTTAATTTGCATATATTTTAATCTCATGAAACACCTAGAATAAGAAATGAGATTTATGATAAAAAGACAAAACAACTATGGTTTCATAGACTTGATGGGTTAATTGGACATGCCACTACAGCTTGCATATCCTACTCTCAAGCGGCAGTCACACTGGCAAAACTTCACAAAGCTGAAGTTCCGTAAGTTCTCAAAGCTTTGCCAGAGTGACCTCAAATTTCCGGAAAGCTTCTTGCGAAACTTCTTGTGAAACTTCCCACTCAAACTAGGGAAATTTCCTGAACCCCTGCAAATCTTTTAGAAGCTTATGCAGTCTAAACACATGCAGCTAAAACTTCACAAAGTTTGTAATGTGACCAGTCCTTTTCCTGCTTATGGAGTCTCCACTCATTGGGATGTACATGTGTACTTTTTTTTATACAACAGTGATTAGCTGTCAGACTGGGCATGTTTTCTTCTTTGTTTTGAATACACAGTAGTGACCAAAATTTCCTGAACGTATCAAGAACTGAAACTTCAAAAAGTTTGCCTGCCATTGTGAACAGACGAGTAAACTTTGCGAAGAGTTCTTGAAGTTAAACTTCAAGAAGTTTTGCCAGTGTGACCGTGGCTTCAGATGCTCTTAGATGTGGTAGACAGGTGCACGACAGATCAAATTGATACTTAACCCATAGCAAGAAATGTTTTGCATTCATCAGTATAATTATGACTTGTATGCACCAGTACTTGAGAACAGAAGAATGTTGATATGCTTTAACAGTTTCATAATGTCATAAGAGAAGTTCATGGTGGATTGGAAGACATGGCATCTGAATACTTTGAAGCAAACTTGGCCATGATGTTTTGACCTCTCTCCCTCTGTAAGTGACACACAGATAATACTGCAATGGCAGACAACTAGTCAGAGAAGAATCTTCTTCACACACGTCACTTAAAAAGCTTGGCAAAAAGGATGTAGAGAATTTGCCCTTTCATTTTTTACATATTATATAGAATAAATTTTTGCTGCTCATGAAATCTGCTCATAAAAAGATTACATAATCACGAAAAAAGTAGTGTAGCAACTTCATTTACTGAAACCCAAACCTTGAAATTATGTTTGTGAAGTGCCATGTGTAGTCTTATTTTTCATTATTATATTGCAGTTCATACAGATCAAAATGAATGACTTGCTGATATACTTTGTTGTTGTTGAAATATAGTACGTTAAAGTGACTACAGTCATTCATTGCGAATGCACATGTATGATTGGCAATATTCTTTCATTTTTCCCCCATACCTCATCATATCTGTGATTTCAAACCCATTTCTAACCTGGACATTTTTCCCACTCTCCTTGAAATCTCTTCATTTTTTGTTCTCCTGAATTTATCTAACTTGTTTTTAACATATTACTTGTTCTATATACTGTAATCCTGTTTTGTCCATCTCCATTTATCTCAAGTCTGCATTGTCTTCCGCTCTTTAAATTCTCACTAATGTTTTTTTTTATATCAACCTCCAATTTACTTCACATGTGTATTGTTCCATGAAATTCAAAATGGAATGTCATATAAATACTCATGCACAATTTTGTCTGTGACTGACACCTGCACCTGTCACTTCATCTATAAACATTGTTACCATATATTCCCATAATGGTATACTTCTGATCTATTGCACAATCAACACTACCTATGAATGAATTGAATTTGAGCTTTTTCACTCAATTATTTGATCACATTTTGCATGTTATCTACATAATTATCTCTTCCATAAGACTACATCATCTCCTCCGTCTCATTTATTTTCATACGTCTATTTATGTCTTTTGTTTGGCATCTGCCTTTTGTTTTCTGCAAACTGTTCATGTTGGTTTTTGGTTTTTATTGTTTATCACACTGTTCCCATTTCAAAACTTCCCCTGTCCCCCCCCCCCCCCCCCCATTCTATCCCTTACCCTTCTGCCTCTACCCCAACTCATATGTACTATACCTCCCTTTGAAACTACCCCTTGCTATTTCAAAATCATTCATGGAGGTAGCGAGGATGGGAAGTTCACACAAACGCTGTCCCTATCCCGCGGGATCTGGACGTACAAGTTTATCGTGGACGGGGAGTGGAGGGCTAGTGCTAAGCAGGTAAACTGATTTGTGGGTGTGAACGATGCCATTCATTTCATACTTCATTCTGCACAGGTTTGGGTCGGTCTGCCTCTTCCACACTCATACCCATCGCACTGCCTCAATTCTCCAAAGAGACAGTGTTCATACATGCCAGATCTCAGCAATACACCATCATTTACAAACTTTGTCAGCCCATGCCACCCACAAGTTTTTGAATCACACGACAGTTGAGTCAGTTGAACATTGGGCTATGTGATGCTGGAGCAACCAGGCCGATCCAGTGAGCTGGCTTGATAGTTGTCCACCTCAAACAGTGCATTATTTCATCTCATTTAATTCCAGTGCATTTTCTTGCTTTAATTCAGAGTTGGCAGCTAGAAGCAAGTATTGGCAAGAAAGAAATAGTGAAGGAAATAAATGCTTCAAATACTGTCAATAAAGAAATTGATGCATCAGTTTAGCTGTAAAAGCAGCAGTGAGTAACAAATAAATGAATTGAAGTGATGCACTGTTTAGAGGATGTGGCAACCTTCAAATCACTCACGCAGTCAGTAGTATCTGTTGAAATGGTTTGAACCTCCGGTAAAATGCCTCACATGTACCCCTGCCTTGATCCTCCATACACCTCTACAGTGATGGCTGCTTCAGTGTAAAAGTGAATCTCCAGGCTGGAGACTACACTTACAAGTTTGTTGTGGATGGTGAAGACAAAGTTGACAACAAGAAGGTGAGAACATCATGGGCAGGATGATGAAAGCGAGTTGTGAGTTGATCCTGCATTGCTGTTTACTGTTATCCAGCAGAGAGCGCTAATGCAACTTTACCCCGATTAACAAGCTGTTTTGCTGGCAGTAACAAATATCTTTATGTACAATACATGTTATTGTCAATGGACCAGTGTTGGTTTGTTTGCATGCCAATCCAGTCTCTGTTTTGATTCCTATCCAAGCACAAGCACTCTTGTATGCAGATTTTTATATTCTTGGTGGATAGCATTACCAGGTTCAAAAGTACAAACATTCTATTTTCACATTAAAGTATCCTTTAATGGTGAATGTGAAGATTATTTTCTAGATGGGACTCAGTGCTGCATTTGCTGTAAACTGCTTTGTAACTTCGAGAGGTGCATTATTCAGGCCGGAAAAGCATTTATTTCAAATCAATATTACGGCCATGAAGAGGAAGAGGCCTTTTGAAACTTAAAAAAAGAGGTTTTATCTGGAAATTCATAAGTCTTGCACCTTGATGTAAGAATGAATTGGTTTGGTTTGGTTTGGATTTTTGTTTTTTGTTTTTGTTTTGGGGTTTTTTGTTGTTGTTGAAAGTTTGGTGTGACTAAAACAAACAAATGCATATTCAACCACAGGGAACATATTTTGACTTAATATTGAAAGTTCATTCTCCTCTGTATAGTGGACATGCTGAGCTCAAGCACCTGCATTGTAAATGAGGGAAGATGCCTTGAACTGTGAAGGAAAAAGCTACAAAGTATTGTAATGCAAGTCGAAAAGTGCCACATAAGCACATGCCTGATTGTCCAAAACAAGCAAAAATCAGTTGGGCAAGTGTTTTGGAACAATTGGAAAAAAAAATGGTGGAATTGGGCAAGCAAAAAGTTACGTAGCCACCTTTTTTCACTCCCCCCCCCCCCTCCCCACAATGCCACTAAGTCAAGCATACAGAAGCCCAAGGAAATTGACTGTTCAGTGATGCAGTGCATGAAATTTCATTTCAGCAACTTTCAAGCACTTATGTGAAGAAGCCCCAATGCAATGCAACACCAGCGCTTGATCAAACCAAGCCTGTTACTCCAATGTGTTTAAGCGTGTGAATCAGTGTTTGCTCTCTATTCAAATGGTTGTGTTTTATTAAGCCCTTGTCTTACAAGTGGTTTTCTGTATCAGTTTTTCATATTTATGAACTTTCTTTTGGGGCAAGTAAATGGACTTTCTTTTGGGGCAAGTAGAATTGATGTTCGGGCAAGTGTTTTGCAACAGTTTTAAGATCGGCTTGTGAGCGCAAGTGTTAAAAAAAGTTATGTAACACCCTGATATTTCCCAAAATCCTCAGTGATAATTGACTCTTTGTTTCTTGTAGTTTTTGGTTACTGATTTTTGTGTTGGTGTCTTTTTTTTTCTAAAGTAGAGGATGTGTAGTTGTGCCAGAATGATTCAGAATGACTCAAAGTAATATAATCCACCCAGCTTTGGACTGACAGTACTATGATATCAGCGTACATTCCTCTCAAGCTATGTACATTATGTATTTTGTTCCAGATTCTGTGATTTTGAAAGTAGAAATAACTGCATGTGAGTGTTTGCCAAAGAATAACATTTTGCTGTGTGGTTATCTTACCAGAAAACTGTTAACAATCGAGAGATTTTGAGCTACATTAATATAATTAGTTACTCACAATTTCTCCAGCTGTTATTACTTTGTATTAAAAAAAAAAAAAAACCCAATTATGAATAGGGGACATGTAGCTCAGTCTATTTGGAACAGTATACTGCCTTCTTTTGTTTATCATGGACTTCGAACATACCACTGCTCTCAAGCTGAATGCAAGTGCAAGTGTGATATTCCATCGAAAGTGAAACACACAAATATGGTATATAATGAGTTAAAATGATCTGAATTTATAAATTTTGCTTATTGTCGAGCCCACCGGAGGTGCGGGGAGACTAAGGGATCGGCTGCGGCGTCTGTCCGTCTGTCCTCTGTCGTCCGTCTGTAATGCTACAAAAACTTGAATAACTCTCAATCAAACTGTAGGGAAGAGTGGTTAGACAAACCTTGCACAAAGGTCACAGGCAGGGGTCAATGAACTTTTAGGGCCCAATGTTAAGTTTTTACAGCGCGTTTCGATTATGGCTCATAACTTTTGATCCCTATGTCCGTTTGCGATCAAACTTGGATGGTAGATGTCCCTTGGGGAGTTGAAGGTCTTCACAAGGTCAAAGGTCACAGACAGGGATCAACGAACTTTTAGGGCCCAATGTTAATTTTTACAGCGTGTTTCAATTATATGGCTCATAACTTTTGATCCCTATGTCCATTTGTGACCAAACTTGGATGGGAGATGTCCCTTGGGGAGTTGAAGATCATCACAAGGTCAAAGATCACAGACAGGGATCAACGAACTTTTAGGGCCCAATGTTAAGTTTTTACAACGCATTTCGCTTATGGCTCATAACTTTTGATCCCTATGTCCGTTTGTGACCAAACTTGGATGATAGATGTCTCTTGGGGGGATGAAGTTCATCACAAGGTCAAAGGTCACAGACAGGGGTTAACCCAATGTTAAGTTTTTACGGCGCGTTTCGATTATGGCTCTTAACTTTTGATCCATATGTCCGTTTGTGACCGAACTTGGCTGGTAAATGTCCCTTGGGGAGTTGAAGGTCACCACAAGGTCAAAGGTCATAGGTGGGGTGAATGAACTTCCGGGATTTAGAAAAACATTAATTTCTTCTATGCGAATGGGCGAGACACATTTTGGCACATGCCTTGTTTTGAATTGTTTGTCTCTATAACCCTTCTCCACTCAAAAAAATATTTGAGAGATTATATTAAGTAGTTATGTTTTGCAATTAAAAATCAAAAGTGTATAGACGAATCAGACCCAGTGGGTAAGAGTTTCTCCTCTGATATTATGTATGGAAGAACTGATAGCTTAAGCAAGTTATTTGAGAGATGTTGTGGTAAATATTGTCATTATTTCTTTATAACTTTGTCTTTGGTGTGTGTGTGTCATTTCTGCCTTTCAGGCCACGGTGGAAGGAGAATTTGGTGTGAACAACACTCTGACAGTAGCATGAAGTCGCTGATAGCAGCAAGTGGACGTTTGTGAGCTCCCAAGGAGTGATGAACCAGCATTTGTGCAGCTTTTCATGTTCTGCTTTTTTCCCCACTTTTTTTTTCAATTGACTGGTCCTGCAGATCATAATTAGGGGTTAATTGGTGGAAGAAAAAGGAATCAAAATATGAATTTTTCATTCCTGTATAAATGAGCCTTCATCTCATATAAGGATACCAATATGTAAAAAGTTTGGAGAGTTTTGTGAAAATCCCTGTATTCCTTTAAAATATTTTTACAGTTAGCATATATCCTGATAAACTTGTATTGAGGAAATTTCATTAAAAGTGTACCCATTTCATCACATGACTTTGTTATATATCACCCATCATATTAAAAGTACTTTGTAACATACGTACACAGTGTGAAGACTGGAATTGTAATGAGAATGGGTGTGTGTATTTAATGGGCATGATTTTGAGGCATGGAAAATGAAGCTTAAACTCGAGTGTCAATCTTACTTTTATCCATGAGATTATTTGAGAAAAATAAAGAGAAAGAAAAAAAATCTTGTAGTAAACATTATTGATGGATAAAGGTGATATGGACAGTGTTGATAGGTAAGTTCAAACTTGTTTTTATCAAAATGAACGTTTGAACTGTTTCATTGAAAATGCAAATATTGGACCGTTGTGAGCTAAGGACATTCCTTTCAACTGGTACAATTTGTTGAATCATTGAGTATAAGCCATGAACCATCTCTGTACATACCCAGTAGGATGTCCTAAATCTGTTGACAGGAATCTTATATCATATTGATTTAAGAATAATAGAGGAAAGATGGAAAAATTTTTAGAAGTTGTATAAGTTTGTTTCCTTTTTCTCATAGGGATTGTGATATTTTTTGTTTTTTGAAGAGATCCAAAAGTTTGTCACATGAGTAATGGATGCTGTATATTATTCAAGAAGACTGACCATTTCACCAAAAGTGATACATGTTCCCTGTGTAAGCAGATGGAATGAAAAAGACAGAATGTAGTGCTCTTTACCATTGATTGCAATTTTGTAAAACCTTCATAGAGCTGAACAACTGAGAAACTAGTTTGTAACGATAAAGTCAAGGTTTTATTCTGCAACACCAACTAACTCTTTGGTCATGAAAATTGGTCTGCCTTATTACCAGCACTCTGCTTAAATCATCACACCAAAGTTGAATGTCTCATGGTATTTATGAATTGTTCTCACAATGTAAATGTACTGTTTGATGTAATACACTACAAAATTATAGGCAATTTGATCTTTTCAGTAGTATGTAGTCAATAGTCCTGTAGATGCTACCTGAAGGATAAGCTAGATGTGCTCCAGTCCATTATAGATTGTAGTAACACCCTTAATTTGTACAGCACTGCAATTATTTAAACAGTAATTATTCTTATATATTATAAAGTGCCTGTAAAACAGTAATATAACACCAGCAATTGATGTATCACACAGAGTTGTTATGTATTTTGTGTTTGCTCTGAGGGTTGTAGGAAAATCCTGTTATTTCCTTTGATGTAAATCTTCATAATACGGATCAATTGCAAATCAATTGCAATTTTCTTGGCCATGCAGTGATTTGTAAGCATTGGCACAACCCTTCTTTTGTTTTTATGCATATTATATTTTTTGAAGCATGATTTGCAGGAATCCCAAACCACAGAATGTAACCAATTGCAAAATACACGCTGGATAGTACATGCATTTCCTTGTAAATTGATGTATTGTATGAAAATATGGGGGAAAAAATGTGCTGATTTGAGGTTTCAATAAGGGTACACTTGTAATCACCCAGTTACTAAATATTGTTTAAATATGTGCCATGTATGCGTAGTGTAGATGTTTTTTATTACTAATATTAATTGTGTAGTCATTAGTTGGGTTTTTTCCATAGTAATCTAGCTGTTGTATCACCAAGTAGTATTTACAAAATGGTAATTCCAGGGTCATCAGTTGCTTTTGTGCCTTTGAAAAGAGGTTGTGAATGTCAAGTCAAATGAGAACCTAAGTATTAATTTTTCAATTCCTGACAACTCAGAAAAGTGTGCTAAAGTGTGCTATAACTAGTGCCTTGCCAATTTTTGAAGCAATCATTGCCTACACATCCGTCATAGCAAGATGTCAATTTCTGATTTTCTGAATTTGCCAGAATATTCCAAGAATATTTCTGAGAAAGACTGTTGCCATGTCTTTGCATTTGTTTGTTTTTTTGTAATCAGAATCTTGTGCATAAAAAGCTGTGCATAAAAAGCTGTGCACAAAAAAAAAAAAAAAAAAAAAATAACAGGAAGACTCTGTGTGACAGCCTTGTATATTGTTTTGATTGTCTATTAGCCTGTGTATACTTTTATTTTATTTTAGTTTCCGTAAATCAACCATCATATTTTCACATCCTTTACCCTGAATTTTTCTTTCTTTCTTTCTTTTTTTTTGGTCAGCAAGCACCAAAGTGCATTACTAATTTTGTGTACAGAGGTTCAAACACTTGCCTAGACTTGCTATATGGGAAGAGGGGTAGATTAGATTCATGTAATTCACTGTGCATTCAGTTCATCTGTTTTCGTCTTGTAGGATGATTGAGCTTTACTGTGTAATCTGGTGTGAGCATATTAAAGAAGGGCATAGAAAAGAAGGGCAGTATTGTATAGCATGCAAAGTATAATAGTGATCAAGCTCCAAGATGAGAAATATGAATATAGAGACAATGGTGCCATGCATGTGGCATGCTGCTGAAATCAAGTCATTATAATGAAGACTTCTCCTCAGAATCTGAAACTCTGAAGATGTAAGTGAGGAGAATGAAGTTCAACTCCACATCCCCATAGACAGAGCAGCCATTAGACTAGGTGCTGTATTGACAAGGAAAATGAACATTCAAGTTTCCATGGTAAATGGCATGTATATATCTGACCATTGACTCATCTGTAAAGCTGGCATGTTATTTTTTTTTCTTCTGTAAAAACAAGTGGAATGGGGGAATGTGAGAGTGACATGTTCTGAACTACTATTTTGTCCTCTACCTCTCCTTTCTGCACCATATCATTAAAAAAAAAATGTTTCCCAATTGTTACAATTAATTTAAAAGCAACAACAGCAACAATACAGTTGTGATAGCCAATGTAGATTTCCTGTAATCTTACACCGGGACTTTGCTCCACATCCCCTAGAATAGGGCATCCCCTTGAATAGGTCCCTCTATCTTCATCTTTGACCAACAGGTTGGAGCAAATTTAATGTTTTCTCTTTATCTCTTTGGTTTGGGGAAAGATGATTAAAAGTGACATTTTCCACAGATGAATCAAGCAGAGAGAGGAAAATGAAATATAGAGTGATAAGCATTATTATAAAGCATAGACACCAGTCATGCATGAGCCCATGGCAGCTGCAATGCATTCTTTGTGCATGCACTAACAAGATGGATACTGAAGGGCTTACAGCCATCTAAGCAAGTTCTGTTTCTCAAAAGATAGAATGCTGGTCTTAAAACAGGATGGTGAATTTTTTTCCTCCACTCCACTTCACCCTGCATGTGAGATAGTCCTCATTTGGCTCCTTAGAGCATGCAAGAAGTTAGAAAAATGGCATTGTGTATGAGCCGTCATGCCAGCAAATGTAAAATCTGACCATGTCCATCAGCTTTGTAAGATGCGCCTCCAGGTAGTGTTCAATGTACATGTATGTACCTACAGTCTTAGCTGGATCATGCCCTTGTTGCAATATCACACACAGGCATTGTTTGTTTTGCAATTATTCAATTATCTATTAATTTACCTTTTCATGGTGAAAGCAGGAGTGCTGGTGCACAAATGAAACAATGAACTTGATTTGTGCCAATTAAATGCCTGGTATGTATACTTACCCACAATCACAGCATTTTGGTGTCTTTCTGTTAGTTGGCATTATTCGCATTGGAAATATTGTGTATGATGTTCATGAAAATGGAACATGTAAAATAGTACACAGATGCAGTAACCTTACACACACGCTCTCACATAGGATATGAATGTATACACTGAATGTTTTATATATATATATATATATATATATATATAGAGAGAGAGAGAGAGAGAGAGAGAGAGAGAGGGAGATGTATATACACAATGTATGTATGTGTGTGTGTATATATATATACATGTATATATATATATATATATATATACACTCCCTATATATATATATATATATATATATATATATATATATATATATACACATGTATATAAATTGTACACTGGACAGCAAAAGAAAGTACCCACTTCTGTCAAAGGCCGCACACAAATATTCACCCCTAGAAATAAACAATTTTTGTACACAGGTATGCTGCAATATCCATTAGTACAATCACATACCCAATAGCAAGTGATTATCTTTATAACAAAGAAAAAATGACATGCACATCATTTTGGTCACTGAATCAAAAGTCACAAAATGTAACAGAATGAGCCTTACAAAGCCTTACAAGACGTGGCATCATTTTCCTGATGAAAGATTGCTTAGACCAGAGTAAAGTAATGTCCAGTCTAAAGAGCTAACTGATTTTATTCTGAGAATTAGCATAATAGGGAAGGATAGCATCCCTAAATACAGAATACACTCATTAACGTCATTTTGATAAAACGGGTGTTCACTTTGACATATTGGTTGTTTAAAAATGTCCAGTCAGTGGTGGAAAGTGCTTTTGTGTGGGACTTTCGATTTAGTGACCAAGATGCTGGGCATGTCAAGTTCTTTGTTATGAAGACATTCCCTTGCTTATGTGCATGTGATTAGTAAGGGGCATTGTAGCACACCTGTGTACAAAAATTGTTTATTTCTAGGGGTGAATTTTTGTGTACGGCCTTTGACAGAAGTGGGTACCAGTCTTGCTGTCCAGTGTATATATACTTGTATATATATATATATATATATATATATATATATATATATGTATATAAACATACACATGTATATAAACATACACATATTTATAGTGCCTTTGCATATGTCAGCACAAGTTACTAGTGTGACATATAATTTGCAAGGGTAGAAGAGCACAGAGGTTTATTACTGAGAACGGAGCACAAAGCAAATTCCACAGCCCCAGTTTGAAAAGGCACAATCCTGTGTCAAGTTCCAAACGGGTAAACAACAAAAAACACAACAGAAACACAAAAGATTTAATTGGGAAGGTCTAGTTTGATTGTACCTGTATCAGATTGTACTCTGTGAAGTCTTAGTTTTACAGGTGATATATTTCCCAAAAATGTAGAAGAGAATCCACCGTACATGTAGGCTCTATATTTCTATGTGGAAAATCAATTTTCTTTCTGATCATCCATTCCAAGGACTTGGAATGTACAAGCACTTTCTATACCCAAATCAAAGTCTGTATCAATCACTGTCAAAACAAGGGAACATCCACAGTAGCTTAAAGGACAGCCACTTTATTTGTGTGTGTGTGTGTGTGTGTGTACATGTGTATTTGTATCATAAGTATATATATATATATATATATATATATATATATATATATATATATATATTTATTTAATATTATATACATACATGTATACATTCAGCAAATAAAGAAAGTAAACACTTTTTCCAGTTCATATTTTTCATATTATTTGTCTTATTTTTTTTAACCTTGTGTATATAAACATACTGTATTAAAGGTTATTTAATTGGCTATCAACCTGGTAGGGTAATACAAAGGGAAACTCACGCATGAGTGACCACATTCATTTTTACCCTCCAATACACAAAAGTAAAAATGACAGAAATTGATATTTTGTCATTCATTTGCAAATGCCCTTCATGATAGCTATGATAAAAGACCAGTTTGACACAAAGAGAGACAAGAATTGACAAAAATAAGCTTTTGTTCGCTTGTATCTCTCTATATCCTCAAACAAAAACAGTGGGGAAACTACAGATGGAAATTAAAAAATTTCTGTGAACTCAAACATTAAATGACAAGCTGCTCGGGTGATAAAATGGACAGAATTTCTTTATTTCATTCTTTTAATTTATGAATGTAAGAATTCATGAGACAAATTCAAGAAATTAATTTTCTTAATTCAAAATGCATAGGCAGAGGTGAAATAGAAATGAGGGCTAATTATGCATTTGGAGCAAGAGCAGAAAACTATCACTTTTGTGTTAGTAACACACACCCTCCCCCCGCTCCTTTTTTTTTTTTTTTCCAGGTGTAAGATAAGACTTGGTAGGGTCTGGTTAGGGGGATTCCCCCGTTACCTCCTACTGTAAACAAAAGTCAAGACAACAGTCTTTCAAAGTCAGAAGAGAAGGAGCACTTTGGTAATAAGGCTGTCTGTCGGGCTAGACGTTACAGATTCTGCTTATGCGCTTGTGCAGTTATGAGAAGCGATTGTGATGCGCTCTGAGACGCCTCTGCGCTCTCGCTACGGAAGTTTGGGAATAAATTTACGGTAATAGGCCCTATGTGTTCAAAATTTTGTGGCGAGCAGAAAGATTTTGGCAAGCCTTGACGCTTCAAACGCTCAAAACATGTACGCTTTGTCGATTTTTGACAATCGTAGGGGAATCGCCGTCTTCTAGTATTCCGCACGTCTAGTGAGAGAGGGGGTTCACGAATCGCCTAATTACTAGTTGGCTACGTACCGAGGAATTCATATGGCCATCAGGATGGTAGGCCCTAAACAATTAACAATCCCTGATAATATCCCATCCCGAAATAAAGAAACAAGCGAACAAACTAGACGGTGGCGGATCCAGAGGGGGGCGCAACCGGCGCACGCCCCCCCCCCTTTTTATTTTTCATTAAAAACAAAAGAAATAAAAAGAAAAAAAAAATGAAGTGACCCCCGGCCGGAAGTCGCACCAGAAATATTAGTTGTGCCCCCCCCCCCCTACAGAATTCCTGGATCTGCCCCTGCTAGATGCGACGAAACAAACATTACAAGTCCCACCGAATAAACTAGATGCGAGGGAACAAATGCCAGTCCCTATTATGACCATTCCATCAGGATTGTGTTACAAAAGTGTCATAAAAACAAAAAAGATCGGCAAAATGCCATTTAAGTACAACATGTATTACCCTTCAATTTTCAAAATCGGGCACATAGGCCTAGGGTAATTATATTTGATACTGACAAAAATCTGTGATATTCCATCCTTCGTTTCTTCACTTATGTTCGTGATATAGCAATATGCTACAATCAATAACCAAATAATTTTAATATTAAATGAAAGAAAGATATTATTCAGAGGGGTGAAGGTTCAGGTGCAAGTTTCTTCACTGTGTTTCCCTCTGCAAATTAAATTTGTTAAGATCGCAACTGCTGATCTGTAAATTAAGAAAACATGTCGGAAAAAAAAAAGGAACCAGTGGGACTCGAACCTGTCATCTACTGCTTTGAATCTTAGTTCGCTCCCTGGACTTTGACAGTTTGACATCTACTGCTGACGAAACGTGGATAGATTGAAATTGGCGTAGAGAGAAAGAGAGGTGGGATGGGGTAACTAGCTGCTTTTTTTTTCTGCCGTTTGTCAAGACAATCGGCCCACACAGACCACCTCCTAAGTAGGTACAGGTGGTGTAAATAGGAAGAGCATGGTGCAATGAACTTCTCTAGAATGAACCCCGGGGATCGAGGGACTTCAGCGCGCACCGTTATACAAGTACGCGCAGAGAAACTAGTTCATGAATGCAGGAAGATGGTCATATCCCACCGCCTTGCTTTACGCACGGTGCATACATGTACTGTGATAGGTATAGTGCATTGCCTTCTCACTCGCGCGCAGCAGAGATAGTCTACACAAAAGTACACAGTACGTACAGCACTAGCAGCAGGCGATATATCTCGAGTGCATTGGCAGCTAGCTGTGCATGCATGTACGTGTGCGGTGCGCTTTTTTAGCGCTTGTATTACCTGCGCAATATATGGTACATGTATGTACTAAGCGCGTCGCCAACGTCGCTTGTGGACAACGAACCATAGGCCTACTCAAAATAATTTTCGATCTACAGGGTAAATGGATGTTTGAGCATAGTTTCGACAAATGAAAAATTAAGACAACAAATGCATCAAGTGTGGCTCGAACTTTGAGATCGATAGGGTCGACATCCTTCGACAAAGCTTGCAAGAAGGTCCTACCACTGCCCTGGATTAGCAGCCTGCGGGATTGCAGTAGGCCTAGGTCACACTCACAGTAGGTGCTACAGTAACTTGTACGTTTGTGCAAACGAGCGACGACCGCGACCGGGAAGAGATGCTGTCTGCTGCCGGAAGGAAGAGGTCATTACCTCAGAAAATGATCGTCACTTCCAATGAAATAACTGCATTTTATGAGCTTTTTGGTAAGTCCCAGGTGCAGGTATGCTGTAGACCAGATCCTATTCTAGACCCCCTATATGCTGTATTTCTCTGCCTCGATCTCCTTCCATGACTGAGGTGAAAGATAAAGCTCTCGGTAACGTGTTGGACTTCTTCACTCGTCTGTTTCCAGATTCCGTTTCACTAACAAGTTTAATAAGCTTATAATTGAAGTGGGGCCGTATTTGCCGGGCAGAGAGAAAGTTCTGCAAGCCCTGGGCTGGGCAATCTTGCTGCTGGAAACTTGACATGGGTCAGAACAAATCAGATAGAAACAAAGCCATAGCACAGATTCTATGTTGGTCTTGGAGTCTTAACGTTCGAGCTAAGACTCCTTAAGAACTTAACTTAATAAGAGAGCTCTATCGAAATTAGAACCTAACGGTTAGACATCGAGGTGTTCTAACATTTAATGTTAGAATCTCGATCTCTAACATGTTAGAAAGAAGTCTAGATTAGACTCTTGAGATATTTATCTGATTTCTTTGTTGTTGCTTAAAATAAAAGTTAGCCCTAAATAGATCTAGACCATGGATCTAGTAGAACTAGACTTCTAACGTGCGTTAGGGTTCTAACGTTAGTTCTAACATTATACCAAACTCATTTGCCCTTCTGTTGGTTTAGGCCTAACAGGTCTAGCAGAGGGGCAAATAAGTTTTGTTAGCAGTGCTCAACTCCAGTCCGACTACTTGATCACAGTGCAATAACAAACTTGTGTTATTGATTGTTTTGTTTTGTTTTGTTTTTTGTGCTGTGCAGTTTGATGAGAACATGGACATGAAAAATTGCTGCTCAGGCCAGGGTAATATATAGGGGATCTAGAACACCTCTTGTGACGTTAATTGTCCTTTTGTGTCTTCCATGCTTTCTTCAAGTTCGATTTGAAAGTGTCGAGTTAAATGTGCTGATTAGTCCACCACAAACAAGTAGTCGGGAGAGATCATTCCGTTCAGCATTGTGAGAAGACATTTGACTCTATTTTTAGTTTTGCATCTGTTGTGTTTTTCATCATTTTATAAGTTACTTGTAGTAGGTACCCTCTATACTCTAGCTCTGCTGTCTGTTCTCAAGTTGAAAAACTTGCTTAGGTGAATATCTTCCATTCCATTCATACCTGGTAATCTTGTTGCATATCAATTAAGGACACATGCATAAATCTTATGTCCAGTACCCGTAGATGGTTGTACATGTATACTTTTATTATAGTGGAATGCAATAAATGAATATGGCCCATATGCAACAACAAAAATAATAATTAGTGTAGAGGCTAACCCTAAACAAATTCAGGTGGATGATCACAGTCAAGCTGAAGTATGACTGTGTCTGTAGGCCTATACAATCAACAACCGTAATTCACATCAAGAACAGTTTACATAATTGACTAGCAGTAAATGTCTATGAGGCCAACCAAAGTTTCAGTTTTATAGATCCAAAGGTGCCAATGGAACTCCAGTCTCGGTTTAATAAAATATCAATTTGTTCTCACCCAATGCAGATGATGATGTCATTCAGGACTTCTTGTGGATGGATTGCTGTGCCAAAACAGCTGATAAGGTATGGCTGAATTAATTTGATTTTGTGAAGTGTGCATATTAGAAGACATATGTATGTTTGTTTCCAAACTTAGAACGTGTTACTTTATATTCTTGTTATGCTGTTTTAATGAGCTAGAAGTGTTATGTCTGGTTGTCCATCTGGCAATTCTACCCAGTTTTCCTGCCTGATAAACACAATTTAGATTAGATTGTTTATCAAATTTGATACAAGGGGAAGAGTATTGATGAACTAGGTATCACAGAAATATTGTGATAGTGTACTGTAAAAGTTAAAACTTTTGTACAACCAGAAACCAGCACGAAAAAGCATGCATATATTTTTGTCTGCCCTATGTTCCAGTAGTTGATGTCTTGATTCCACAAAATTAAAAACACCCAAATTTCATCTTACCTATATCTCATCTCTTAAATACCTATCTCATCTAAAAAATTGCTCATGCAAAAACATCCACTTTTACAGTATCATTGCAAAATTATAGAACGTGTATTCAAGTTATACAATAACCAACCAGTACATGCGAGCCAACTCAAGAGACTTGTACTAACAAAAGGATATTATATACATAAATCATGTACATTTTACGTGTCCATTTCCATACTTTTACAATGATCTATTACAGTATCTCCTGGCCATGGTCTTCGCCTACTTCAAGAGAGCCCAGTATTCTCCAAAGCAGTACACAAGACTGAATTTCTTTGTAGCATTGTGAGTAAATTGCAAATTCATTACTAGTTATGAAAGGAAATAAGTGTGAATCTCTACACGCCTTTTAAATAATGACAGAAGTAACAGTAAATTTGTAATGTCTTCCTTGTATCTGCTGGTCATTGGATTTCTTTGAAAGTCATACAGTGCACTCCTGTTATAACGAACACGGATATAATGAAATTCCGGTTACAACGAAGTAAAAATCCAGGCCCAACATTATGTGCTCTATATTTGATTTGTTTTTTGTTTGTTTTTTTCCAGTCATAACAAAATTTCGATATAATGAAAGAAAACTGCCTGTCTCGAGGTCTTTGTTGTAATGGGAGTTGATTGTGTATGAATAGTATAAGTGGCCATTACGTGTTTCATCATTCAAGAACAAATTGCATTGTATATCATATCTGCTCTTTGCCCATTGTCTTGACATACCATAATTTTGCAATGCAAGTGTATGGAATCCTGAATAATCAGCTTTTATTTGTCAGGTGCAAACTCACAGTAATATTTGCATATAACTGCCATTCTACCTACTCCTTTTTATTAAGGAGACCACAATCAAGTTTCGATGTGAGGGTGTAGTAATACTGGTTTTTGTATACAATGGACTCCCATTATAATGAAGTCCTCGTACCCGCTGTTTTCTTTCGTTATATCGAAATTTCGTTTTAACCAAACAAATAAACAATTAAAATACAAAGAGTGGATAATGTTGCGGCTTGAATTTTTACTTCGTTGTAACCGGAATTTCGTTATAACCGTGTTTGTTATAACTGGAGTGCACTGTATTTCACTAACCAAATTATAGACAAATAAGCTGTTTTGTACTTCTCCCTGATAGCCTAATTTATTGTAATCTACAATTGTTCAACTCTAGTTTCCTGTCCGAATTATGTTCATCTTGGTCTTTCAAGGTACTTGGCAAATGATATGGAAGAAGATGAAGAGGATGCCAAGTATGACATATTCCCCTGGGCCCTTGGAAGGAACTGGAGGAATACCTACCCAGGATTCCTTCGCAAGAGGGATAAACTACTTAGATCTATTCACTACAGGGCTGCAGTGAGTAGAAAATGCTGCGAAGAGGTAAGAATTGCATGTAACTGTTTGCTTGTGGCATCAACATTTGGACATATCAGTTGATATTTAACTTCAACTGAGACTTGTCCAGTACAGTCTGTTTAAAGGTGCATAGTCCCGGTAGTGTAGAGGGCGCTGTTGATGATACTGCCAATCACCATTAGCATTGATACGAAGATAGCCGAAGTTGAGCTGTCATCGAGAGTAAAGCACGCGTAGGTGTTGCTAAGTAATGTTGCCTTCGTTGTCTTCTCTGCGCAACACGCAGTCTGTAGTAATACCAGGGTGCGTGCATATGTGCTTGTTATTATGACGTCACAAAAGAAGTTTGCTGAAGCTGTCATCCCCCTCAGCCGAATCATGAGCCGAACTGTGATCGGACCACTGACTACAGTGAATCGGACTTCTTCGGATTCAGGGAAGTGGGCCAAAGCGTAAGCGCTAAAGAGGAGTCAATAGCATAGGTCTCTTTAGGAAACTTGCGCCATGTGCCCGCATATATGCATTTGACTAAAAGACCGGGACCATGCACCTTCAAATGTCAGGCTGTTCATGTAGGGCCATATAAAAGCACCTAGCATACAAGTGTTCCTGCTGTAATGCTGTGATTTTCTTTTATTTTTATTGAACAATTCACTAATTTAAGTCTCATTCAAGAATATATTTATTCTCTCTCTTGTTTGCTTTTTATGTCATATTGTACACCTATTACTTTACTGCAGAATATATCTTTATTTTGAGCTAAAATAAAGATGAAATATAAAGTTCAGTTACAGTAGAAAAAACAAAGGTAATTTTTGATCAAATGGCCATGTTATTGTATCCCCCGAGAGTTCGGAGGATACTATGGATTTGGCCTCGTTGCGCCCTCAGTGTTCCGACTTGGATGCCAATGCACATTACTTGTGTGTGCTTTATCAGCCACATTTCTTAACAGATTTTCTTCAAATTTGGCAAAAAGGTGCATTAGTGAAATGAAGATGTCTATATTGCTTTTGGTGATGGTGCCCGTGCTTGTTCCGTCTATATACATGAAAAGGTAAATTTAACAGGGTCTGCTTGTGTGTGCAACGCTGGCCTTGTTTCTGGACCAATTTTTTTTTTTCAAATTTGGTATTTTTATATGTATCATAGTCAAATCTATACACCTACACCTATTGATAATGCTGCCCTCACTGTTCGAACCTTTTACAGGGTCAAAGGTCACCCTGATCATGTCAAAATTTGCAAAAATGCATGCTTATTTAGGCAATAACTTGATTGTAACTGGATTTTACTCAGACTTGCTAAAGAGGTGTATGGGTGGTCATTCTACATGAAGGACACAACAGTTTGTGGTGATGGCACCCTCAGTGTTCCGACTTGGAGGCCATGTCATATTTCTTGTACGGTATATGCTGTATAAGCCACATTTTTTGTCGGATTTTATTCAAACTTGCTATGGAGGTTTATGGGGGGTTATTCTAGGGTAACAAAGTTTTCATTGCCAGCGCTCTCATTGTTCAAACTATAGGATGACATGTCATATTCCTTGTATGTGCTATATATACTAGCCTCATTTCTCGTCGTATTTTATTGTATCCTGCGACAGTTGCCATAATATACAACATTCTGGCCTGAAAAGTAATCCAGATGGGGTATGGAATGGGTTCGGGGGATACATGTGCTCGATTGCGAGTGCTCTAGTTTCATTCTAAGAAGGACAGTGTGCCCAAAATACACATTTTCTTCTCATGACATATGTATTGAAAGTATAAACACATAAATGTGCCAATAGACAAGAACCAATGACCATCACCTCACTAAACCATTTTCATGGTACAATTTTGTTATACAGTGGACTCCCGTTACAACAAAGTTCTCGGGACCAGCAATCTTTTTCGTTATATCGAAATTTCGATTTTCCGTCTTTAATACCACTACAGTAATTCTAATGTGAATGCATCCAATGATGTTAAGTTTGAAGGTTACAAGGATTTAAAAAAAAAAAAAAAAAAAAAAATTAGGTGGGGCATATGATTATTCAATTGATGGTAATTTCACTCAATGCAGGTCATGAGTTTGGTTCCCAACCACGTAATCTGGAAGCGTGAGAGAATGGCTCATCATGCTGGAGCTACTCGCAAATATCCCACTTACGGTGAGGAGGATGAAGCTATGCCTCTGGGTCCCGATGCAACACCCATCCACTGTACAGCATGCGAGAAGGCTGGAGGGTTTGCCTTTGATTTGGACATCCTGCAGAGTCCAGATAGTGGCTTTCTCTACCTCTCCTCCTGTACAGACAGCTCCTCTGACAACTCACTGGACAGTGTTGAGGAAATGGAAAGCTCTTCCAACGTGAAGTTGGGAGATGCACCAATGAAATATTCAGGTATTCATCTCGCAGTAATTCCACCTTGTTTTTTTTCAGTCTAAATTTGAGATAAGAATGATCTTTGACCAGCATATGAGCAAAGGATTGTGTTCATTTAAAGCATTGCCTTCATTTGAGGCAAAAATATTTTTGAGAAATTTCAAAGAACAACATAATTCAAAGCACTTTTGTTCCTGTACAAGAGGAAATTTAAACTGAAAGCATGGATACCCTCAATGCTGAATCATTTGGGGGGGGGGGGTGTTTGCCAAGTATATGACGTCGCTGGGGCGACAAGACCTATCGTATCTACAAAATGTCAAATGTTCAGGAGAGCCAAAAAACAGTGTGGCCAAAGCACTATAGCGAATGGGAAAGCCTTTCCTTTGACATGCCGTGGTGCCTTAATTTTTGGAGTAAGACAGTTGGGATTTGGACAGGACATCACTTAACCCATTATTTGACCATTTATTTTTTTTAAAAAAGTCATTTTCACCAAAATTTCAGATACAAGGTCTTGTCACCCCAGCGACAATGAACAATTACAATTTCAATATTCAGACGAATGATGAAAAGACTGTCTTTGTATAATGATATATGTGTACAGAACTTTAATGCACTCTTCAATTTCAGTTCAATTAATCTAAATCTAATTGTCCCCGCCGAACGAGTTCGAGCAGGGGACTATGAAACGGGCTCCGTACGTGTGTGTGTCCGTGTGTCCGTGTGTCCGTCCGTGCGTGCGTCTGTGTGTGATCAAAATGTTCAAAATGCTACTCCTTCGCCATTTCTAACCCGATTTTGATTCTGTTTGCTTTATATGATAGCACTACATGGGAGCTTTGAAACTTCTATACAGAATTTCAGTTGTGACCTTTGACCTTGACCTTTGACCTATATTGTACATTTTGCTTCAAAATGCTACTCCTTCGCTATTTCTAACCCGATTTTGATTCCGTTTGCTCTATATGATGGCACTAGGTGAGGGCTTCAAAACTTCTACACAGAATTTTGACCTTTGACTTCTTTGACCTTTGACCTTGATTTTTGACCTATATTGTACATTGCCTACAAAATGCTACTCCTTCGCCATTTCTAACCCGATTTTGATTCCGTTTGCTTTATGTGATGGCACTAGGTGAGGGCTTCAAAACTTCTACACAGAATTTTGACCTTTGACTTCTTTGACCTTTGACCTTGATTTTTGACCTATATTGTACATTTTGCTACAAAATCCTACTCCTTCTCCATTTGTAACCCGATTTCAATTCCGTTTGCTTTAAGTGATGGCACTAGGTGAGGGCTTCAAAACTTCTACACAGAATTTTGACCTTTGACTTCTTTGACCTTTGACCTTGATTTTTGACCTGTATTGTACATTTTGCTACCAAATGCTACTCCTTCGCCATTTCTAACCCGATTTCGATTCCGTTTGCTTTATGTGATGGCACTAGGTGAGGGCTTCAAAACTTCTGCACAGAATTTTGACCTTTGACTTCTTTGACCTTGATTTTTTATGCCTCCGCAACGAAGTGGCCGGAGGCATTATGTTTTCGGGTCGTCCGTCCGTCCGTCCGTACGTCCGTCCGTCCGTACGTCCGTCCGTACGTCCGTCCGTCCCGTTTTGTTTTTGTCGATATCTCAAGAACCGTGTGGTGGTTTTACATCAAACTTGGTATGAGGGTATATCCTTGGGGGATAATACTTTGTGTGAATTTTAGGGTCACAGGGTCAAAGGTCAAAGGTCACAGGTTATTTTGTGGAAAAAAAATTGAAATTTCATGTTTTTCTCCATATCTCGCAAATGGTTCAAGGTATCTTCATGGAACTTAGTATATATGCTTGTACCGACGGGCAGTGATTATCTAGGGAAGTTGGGGGTCATGGGTCAAAGGTCAAGGGGGTCAAAGGTCAAGGTCAACTCCTCAAAATAGCACTACTTTCTTTAAAATGCAATATGCCTGAAGGGTTGTTTTTTTTAAACTTGATGTATGGCATGTATTACCCAATATATATTTTTGGGGAATTGCCAAAAGGTCAAAGGTCAAAAGGTAAAAGGTCAAGTGAAAGTGCTAAATTGCACTTTTTCCTCCATATCTCGAAAGTAACTCAAGGTATCATCATGAAACTTACATATTTATGCATGTTCTACCTTACAGTGATTCTCTATGGAACTGTGAGGTCAAAGGTCAAATGAAAGGTTTAGATAATGCTATTTTCCCATTTGATACTGAAATTATACTTTTTCTCAATACCTTGAAAATTACTCAATGCATAAACTTATAAAAGGGTAAAAAATCAAGTAAAAATCATCAGTTCCCCAAATACCTGCTCTCTGACATTTTAATCATTCATCCAATTGAACCTAGTTCTAGGAAAGTGAACATTCAGCACATTTGTGTCAAACCTGTCATTTCAATATTTTGCCAATTGTGTGAAACTGTCATCACACATTGTCAAGACATTGTCAAGACATTGTACTATACTATATTAGGAGAACCATGCATTATGGCGGAGGCATATCAGTCGCCGTAGCGATATATCTAGTTTACCTATATTGTACATTGGCTACAAAATGCTACTCCTTCGCCATTTCTAACCCGATTTCGATTCCGTTTGCTTTATGTGATGGCACTAGGTGAGGGCTTCAAAACTTCTACATAGAATTTTGACCTTTGACTTCTGTGACCTTTGACCTTGATCTTTTTACCTATATTGTACATTTTGCTACTAAATGCTACTTCCGGCGGGGACATATATTATGCACCGCGTAATTTCTAGTTTTCCTTGTATTTTGTTCAAAATAATGCATATCCCTGTTCCAAGTATGGCTAGTAGATGAAAGGAACTTGAAGGATTCTAGTAATAATAATAAACACTTGAGCATGCTTTTTACATTTCCTGTCAGGCCCACAAGACTTCAAGTTTGATGAAACCTCAATCTGGGCAGCTAGGGATGAGTAATCCCAAGCAAACCAAGGGAAAAGGAGGAATGGTACTCCTGACGTCGACCCAGCCACAGCAAAAACCAGCTATGAACTGACACGCAAGGATACGACAGTATAATCATTAGATAATCAACTGACATCTTCTCATAGTATACCCTTTACAAAAGATAACAAAAGGAAAAACCTATAAACAAATACTCATTTCATGAATCCCAGATCATGTGTTCTTTCAGCTTCATAGTATTGTATGTCCGTACTCTGTAATCTGCAAAGAAAGTGCAGGTACTTGAAGGGCGTTTTGCTTAGTATTACGTGGGTTAATGTACAGTGTAAATTAAGGTAAGAATGGAAAATCTAAACTTCATCTGCACAGCTGATTAGAAATAGCATGCATATATAATAATCTTGTATAATTTGAGAACTATTTTAAGGAAATATTTTTCCACTTCAGAGATTATAAGTAATTTATTACATTTGTATAAACAATTTATTTTACCAGAGAAGTTGAGATTGTTAGTTTGTACTTAAAATAATATGTGGCAATACATATGATGTGAGATCAGATAAATGTAAATATTCAAAGTTTATGAAACATATAAAAATTTTTGTGAGGACTTTGCAATACATGTGTATATGTTTGTATATGAGAAGTCTTAAAAAAAAAATGGTCTTTACAGTGGCATACAGCATTTTATGTATGACTGTCAAGGATTGAAAAAAATACTCCATTGTAAAGTGAAGCCTTTCAATCTCTCAGTAAACATTATGTACATGTTGTGCTTGTGACATGCTGTGCTAATGTCTCTGCAATATTCCAGGAATATAACCTTGCTTAATTTATCCGTATTTTTGTGTTAAAATGTTATGTAATGCACTCTGCTTATCTGTATTTTTTTTTTTTTTTGGGGGGGGGGGTGTTCATTAGGACAATATTGTCAGGGTGTAAACTTCTTTATGTGTAAATTCCTTTACAACTGCAGCAGGAATTTGGTGTGTAAAAGGAGAGTTAGCAAAGTACACATTAGGATTACCTATAATTGACATAACAGAACAAAATAGACATTCAAGTAGATTTTGTGACATAAACTTCTTTATTATTTGCTTTTATCCATGAAGTAAGACAATTTTTTTTTCCTTTATGTTCAACAAAGTATGAACTCTTAAGATGCAGGATTCATTTTCCATCACACATTCACAGGCAAACAAGTAAATGAAGTAGGGAAAAAGTATGCAGGGCAAAAACAAAAAACTTACAAAACAAAAATCTTCATTCTTAGCAGAGTCCACTAATCTAGAAATTTAGTGCTTGAAAAAAAAAAAAAAAAAAAAACATGACAAGAAATCTTGCCACCATCAAAACCTGGACATACAGAAGACCTTTGTTTTGTTGAACTGTGTGTGGTGTAAAGAATTTGCAGATAGCATGGTAGTCCCTCCCTGTTTGGGCAGTACAATATACTCTCGTTATAACAAAGTCCTCAGGACCAGTGGTTTTCGTTAAAAATTTAACAGTACTGTATGTAAAGATACATGGCTGGCAATTTGAGACCTGAATTTTTACTCTGCTGTAATGAGAATTTCGTTATAACTGTTTGTTTTCACGAGTGCACTGTATAAACATAATTGACTTTGGTGACCTTAATATCTTGTGCAGTGATATGTCACTTGGAAGACTGAACCACTGTGATGTGGGTGATGTGAGTACATGCAATGTACGAAGTTTCTATGATATGTTTTGATGATTTCACAATGGAATAAGCATTTATTTGGATTTTGTTACTTTCTATTAATCACACTTCCATTCTTGATTTCCACCTTCCTGGTTGAATGCATTATGTGATTAGATCCTTGTAGTTTGTATATAGTCAATAAATTATGAATGACACTTCAGTGTTTGTTAGGAGTGGCTTCATTACACTTTAAAAGTTGCTGTAGATGATCTTATCCTCCTCATCCTCACGAGGAATGCTGTGGAACATAAAAAAAAAAAGAAAGTGAGGGATGGGTAACAACATACAAATTAGGTTGAGTCAACATCAAGATACTGTAAAAGTGGAAATTTTCGCGGTGTTGAAATTTTCGCATATTTCACGCAATCCGAAACCAGCGCAAAAATAAAAGCATGCAAATATTTATGCTCACCATGACTACCAGTATATGTTTGGATTCCACGAAATCAAAAACATGCGAAACTCTTCGAAAATTAGTTGCGCAAAAATATTCACTTTTACAGTACCACTATTGCAAAGTGTATCAGATTGTAATTGGAAACAGCACAAGTATATGAATCTAAATAAATCTAAAATAAATCATACTATTAAATCACTAAGTTTATTATATTAACGGTCAACCTTGCCAGAGAAAACCTTCCACAAGCCGAAAAATGGGTTAAGTTGAAGAAAAGTTTTATCCTGGATGGATATAAACTTGTTCATTCCATTGTGTGTGTCATAATTCATGTAAGTCGAAGGATTTTCTCCAGGCTCTTTGGATTCCACTTTTGCGGTTGACTGAATTTCTTCATGGACAAATCCCTGAATGTAAACAGTTGCATGAACCACAGCAATGAAATGCATGCAGCTAAGTGAAAAATCTTTGCATGACTTGAATGATGTGAGGTTATGTTATGAAACATGGCATGTTGCATGCAATCACACACACATGCACACATACACATATTAAAAAAAAAAACTGTCTAATGATAACTGCCAAAAGGGTTGATGTTAATTGAGAAAAATCCAACTTTCCAAATAGTGAGTGATTAAGATTCTGATGATTACAATGCTTGAATATCAATCTCATTTGGCTCAAATTCTCATTCATCTCTAGCTCTTATTTCTTGACAGTACAGTATCTGCACTTCTGCAAAAGTAAATTAACCCGAAACTTGATGGCCACGCATGACATTATTTTTATTTTTTTAATTTTTTGTCATCGTGATGACTTGAATCATCCCAATGACCTTGTTTCTGTTACTAAGCCCGATCATACAAAGATGAAATAGATTTTCACATCATTGTGCAGAGTCCAATTATGCAATGCCATATAGAATATGAAACAGGATTTTAATATGCAAATTGTGCAAATTACACAAGGCACTAGGAAGAATTATTCCCCAACAAAAGCTTTGGAAAAATGCTTTGTACCCTTGTTTGATAAAATGGTGGCATGATTTAAATTCAGCTGCAGCCATTTTTGCAAAATCCCCATGCCAGCACAAGCTCCATACGCTAACTGAACCACACACAATGCATTGCAATGCATTTGTAACACACAGGCAATGCAGCTGAGCAAAGACAAGTGGTCATTAAGTATGGGTCATTAGTAGTAATGCCTTGTGGAAAGTAAAATTGGGCCTTTAGGCAAAATAAAAGACTGGTCAAGTGATGGCTCTTAGCCATTCATTCAGTTAGGATCCGTATCACCATTTTTTTTTTTATTATTATTATTTTTTTTTAACCATAGCCAAGCCAACGTGGTAAGCCACACACACACATGCTGATCACACACATCAAAACAAGTTAGCTAATATATATTTTCACATTCAAGAAAAATGAATTCAATGTAATTTAACATGGTATTGTGAAGAGGAATACTTTGCACTATCGTGAATGTGCTTCATCTGGCGAGTGTAATTTACGTAGCTTCACATACCTGTGTGTGATTCCTGAACATGGTGTGGTCTGGCAAGATACTTGGGTACTTGATCAGCCATGTATTGCTCACCTGACAATAACAAAACATGACAATGAATAATGTCAGAGATGCTATTTAAGCCTATTAGATATTTTTCTCTTGCCAATGGTCAAGATTACAACAGCCTATATCATATAAGGGAGAGACTGACAGGAAGAGATTCTAGAGATACAATGGTTTACACAAAAACAAGATTGGGATCAGCAATGGTTAAAGGAGACCTCCGGATGATTTTCAGACTTTTACCTTTGAACAACTCTAAATTAATTATACTGATGAGTACAGAATTTCAGTAATTTTAGCAATTGGGATGAAGATTAAGAATGTTTTTAAAATGTATAACAAATTGCAATGAACTAGACTCCGTTTACAGTGCGAGGCTCGGCCGCGGCTCGGCCGCGGCCGTGCCCAGCCCCGCTTCAGTGTAAACGCGCAAAAGGCCAAATGCGAGGCCAAAATTGGCCTCGCATTTGGCCTCGCTCTGGAGGTGGTCTCGGCCGCGGCCGAGCCGCGGCCGAGCCCGGCCTTTTCTTGGTGTAAACGCAAACTGGGCCAAATGCGCGGCCAATTGCGCGGCCAATTTTAGTCTGGCTTCCAAACCCTCTGTCTTTATCTTTCGCTATTCAGGATATTAACCCCCTCAACGTCGAAAACTAGTATAGTTTAAGGTGGTTTTGTCCTGCAAAGGATTCTTTCCTTCGGCAAAGGCCTTTGCCCGAACGGCGACTTCGTCGCCACGGAATTCATTTGGCAAAGGGTCTGAAAACCAGACAATACCAAATTGCATTTGTTTACAAGCAGAGCGCCACTACGACAAAATATTGAAAGGTTCGAATCAAAAGCGCGGCCGAGCCCAGCAGTGTAAACGGACAAAATTGCGAGGCTCGGCCGCGCAATTGAGGCCGGTCTCGGCCACGGCCGAGCCGCGGCCGAGCCCGGCCTCGCACTGTAAACGGGGTCCTAGAATGATGACATGGCAGTCACACCATAAGAATGCGTGAGTTGGGGCTCAAGGAAACATAACAAAAGAAGAAGGCATGCACAGATTCTACACAGGTGATTTTGTTAAGCAAGTGATATTGTAATGGAATTAAGCTGCTACATTTCTGAAATATGCGAGGCTCTATGACCCTGTTTACAGTGAGTGAGAGGGCCGTGGTCGCAAACACGCAAAAGGCCAAATGCATTACCAACATCGGCCGCGTATTTGGCCAAGCTCTGGAGGTAGTCTCGGCTGTGGCTGGGCCCAGGCTCGGACCAGCCTTTTTTCACTGTAAACGCAAACTGGCCCATTGAAATGCGGTACCGAACTGCGACCGGCGCGCTCCCAATAATAGCTGCTTGTTTACAAGCAGAGCGCCACTACGACAAAATATTGAAAGGTTTTAATAAAAAGCCCAGGCCAAGCCCTCCACTGTAAACGGACAAAATTGCGGGACCGAGTACTGCAATTGAGGCCGGGCTCAGCCTGGGCTCAGCCCGGCCCAGCCCTGCACTGTAAACAGGATCTGAGACATCAACACTGTTCAGTGCAATTCATTTGAGATTTTTTCAGAGTATTGGTTACTCAAGGACCACAATAAATTCCACAAATGTATTTATGGAGCAGTCAATTTATGTACTACATGATGTGAAATTATGAAAATCGTCTGGAATGCCCCTTTAAATCTAGCAATTGATGCCTCATTAAGTGATTACCAGCATTACTTAATCATCTACATGTGTATAACCAACGACCATGCTTGGCTGTCTTTCATATCAAAATATGTGCACACAGCATTTATGATAAATATTTCTTTAATAGAAACATATGGCACTATTAGTTTGCCTAGAAAGACAGTCCTTTAATCAATTTCAGAATTTAGCTCTTTGCTCTGTTTCAACAGGATTACATTAACCCGTTGAAGACGAGTCCCGAGTATACTCGAGCAAGCGTCTATGGGAAATGCGTGTTGTAGCAAAATCAAACCGTCCTCAACGGGTTAAGCACTAGAATTTGATATATCGTCTACAATAATTAGTATTACCTCCGCCAAGGGAGGAGGTTACGTTTTCTTTACCGTTGGTTTGTTTGTTAGTTAGATTGTTAGTTTGTCCGTGTGCAAAATAACTCAAAAAGTAGTTAATGGATTGGGATGAAACTTGCAGGAAAGGTTGAGAATTACACAAGTAACAAACAATTAACTTTTGGTAGTGATCCGAGAATATTTTGGGAATTTATGAAGGATTTTTGATAATTTGGTAGGTAGGGTCGTTGAACTTGGGAGTTCAGGTTGCGCGTATTTGAGGTTTACTTGCGCGCACTATAGTGCGTGCTCTAGTTTCTGCTAGGGCGAGGCGCGCCGCGCAGCTGAGGGTTTATGACGTAACAAAGGCTTCTATATTGGGAAATCTGGCGACTTTCAGAACCGATGCTGTGTGTACGTATGATATCTCTATGGAAGAACAGTGGTGGAAATAATTAAGCTGCATGCTTGGCAGAGGTCTGCGCTCTCAGAGTGCTTTTCTAGTTAAAAATTAATATTTGGTATCTACAATTTTATGAAAACTACATTATCAAACTAATAAAGAAGCATTATTACCAATCTTGACTCTGTACAGAAAAAAAAAAAGAATTTAAAGAAAAATAAAACAATGGAAAAGAGGGGTAGTTTGATGATGACTGACCAGATGAGGCACTCTGCTTGTCATCCGCCACATTTTGTTGGTGGAGGATAGCCCCACCATATCGCCTGGCTGCATTAACCACCCATGATTTGTGGGAGACTTCAAGGACAGTTTCCATCACAAGAGGGAGCCCCTCTTTGCGCACAATCTCAGCTACATCAATGACCTGGGTAAGACTAGAAAAAAAGGTGTTTGCACAGAACATCAAGAAAGATACATAGTACAAACTGTACAAGTGCATGCATGTGAATTTACAAAAATGCATGTAAATTTTCATTACTTGAATAGTGCAATGTCAGGCATGTCAGTATATGATAAGTTTATGCTTGCATGAGTAGAAATGTAGAATGAGGTGAAAGATCATTTAGCTCTAAACATCCAGTTTCACTAGCGTCAAAGGGAACTCTACAAAATACCAGACATTCATTTTGTGATAATTGCAGTTAGTACGACACTAGCTTGGGAACAGTCATCCAACCAAAGTCGTAGCCACTTGCTATTATTTGACTGTACAATATTTGCAGACTTCCTAAATGAAACATGCCATCGAAGTAAACAATAGTTTTGTTTCATCTTCCAAACAGAGGCCCTTTTTACACATTACACAGACCTACACAGACTACTCCCTTTAAAACATATTTTGCATGTTGACAGCCATAGAGCCGTAACCATTGAACATAGAGACCTTTAACACAGAGCAGTATAATGACTAGCCCTCATTTAGTCTGGCAGTAAGGCTATGAAAATGTTCAGTGTCTAAAAATGGGTATATGACTGGTAACTGTGGGCATGTTGTAGATGAAAAGAGGACTTATAATACACCAACTGATTTCTATATGTGTACAGTACTTAACACATTTTTATGAAATTGACGAGAAATTGCCTCTGTAAGATATGCAAAATAATTACATGTATAGTCACACTAAATCAGACATAAGGCCACAAGGCAGAAAAAGATGGCTTCCATAATCAATACTCACTTAGCAGTGTAGATGGCCATTGCTTTGCCAACTTTCAAATGACTGGCCATTGTTGGCATCACTCTCCAGGCTTCCTCCATGTCGATAATGGCCTGTGGAGAGAAATCAAGATATCATTTAAATGGCAGCATAAACATGCAGGGTAAAGAAAATACAGGGCAAAAACTGCAAAAGACATGCCTATATCAGCCATCACATGGAGATATTTCTGCTAGGCAGTATACATGTATGATGACCATAATAAACATGCTTACATTTTGCAGTCAGAAATCCTACATTGTGTTTAACTTCACAATCAATAAGTGCACCGGCAACACATTAAACCTTCTAGTACAGTGCACTCCTGTTATAAGAACACAGTTAAAATGAAATAAAAATTCAGGCCGCAATATCATCCTCTCTATAGTTTGGTATTGTTCATTTGTTTGGTTTTAAAAAAATTTTGATATAACAAAAGAAATTTGCCGGTTCTGTCCACTGTATACTGGAAAGAAGTCCATGCCAGCAATCGGGTGTTTGCAACTACACATATGGACAAAAGCTTACTCCATCAACTTGCAGATCTCCGATGAATTGTCTGCAATCTTCCAAGCAGGAGGGATAAAATGTCACATTTTCTGGCCATTTGACCTTGTGGCTGATGTCCCAGGATGACCGCCAGTTCTTGAAATTTTTCACAGCAAGCTTCTGGTGCGGTTCCTCCCGATCAAATGAATGCACTCTCCCAGAGTGTCCAACTGCATGATGTAGAGCAGGTTAAGAAATAGCCCTCATAAAACAAGATCTCTGATTTCACCAAGTTCTTTTCGTAATGACAGTTCACACTTAGAAAAAGTGAAGTCTAAAGTACTTGAATACTGTAAAAATTGAAATTTTCAAGCACTTCGCGCAACCAGAAACTAGCACGAAAATAAAAGCACGCCAATATTTCTGCTTACTGCATGCCTATCTTTCAATAGTTGATGTCTCGATTCCGCGGGATTAAAAAAATGTGAAACTCTTCTTACTTGGCCGAGAAAAATTAGTTGCACGAAAATATCCACTTTTAAAGTACACAAACATTTTACACATACATGCTCTAGACATAACCATATGCCCTCTTTTTGTGTGCAGTGAAATCAGGTAGATTTACAGTGTATGTGGTTCTGTGACCATGAATTTCACTACATTTATGCCTTGCAACCTCAAGATTTATTTGATTTATTTGAATTCTTTTTGAACATTTTCTTGTAAGAAAGTTAATATCCTCCTACACAAAGGTATAAATAAAGAAAACCACAAATTGCTCTTCTTTTGTGCTCTGCAATGTCTGTATGAACATTACCATTTGTTTGGTGTTTTGTTTTTGCTTTTTGCTTTTGCTTTTTTTGTTAGAGCATTTCACCTACATTAGAGTTTAAATTATGGTACCTTGCTTTGCTATGAGTTCCTCACTTCACTGATAAACTACATGTTTGTGTTGGTATATATGTTGGAGATATTGTGACATTGCTCTGGTTTCTTTCTCTCTTGCTTTTATATATATATATATATATATATGTATAATATATCTATTTACTTATCAATCTATCTATTTATCTCTTTGGGGTGGGGGTTGTTGGGGCAGTCATTTCATTGTTCCTACCTGCTCTGGATAGAAATAGGGTCATAGCACCCGACCCACTGCCAGCTTCAATTATTGTGTCTCCAGGAGATGCATCAATCATCATTAGCATGGTACAGCAATCCTGTATTAAACATGGAAAAAAAAAGACTTCTGATGTGAGGTATAACTACAACCCCTATCCTGCTATGCATTCCTTAAAGGGGATAAGAATAATTCAAATGCTTTGCCCTTGCATTAGAGGTATATTTCAAAAACATAATTTTGAGGGTAAAACTGGAAATATCGCTATGGCGACTTGTATGCCTCTGCCATAATGCATGGTTCTCCTAATAGGTCTATGCACAATGTCTTCATGATGTGTGATGACAGTTTCACGTAATTGGCAAATTAAATATCAAAATGACAGGTTTGTCACAATTGTGTTAAATGTTCACTTTCCTTGAACTAGGTTTAATCTCAGATGAATGACTATACTGTGCAGGTATTTGGGGATGTGAGGATTTTTACTTGACTTTTGACCCTTTTATAATTTCATGCATAATTGAATAACTTTTAAAAGTATGGAGAAAAAGTGTAACTTCAGATTTAAATAGCAAAATTTTAGCATTTTAACCTGGCCTTTCACCCTTGACCTTTGACCCTGTAATTCCCAAGAGAATTACTGTCAGGTAGAACATGCATGAATATGTACTACAAAATTGTAAGTTACATGATACCTTGAGTCATTTCCAAGACATAGGGAAAGAAGTGAATTTTAGCACTTTCATTTGACCTTTGATTTTTGACCTTATGGCACGAAACTTCCCAGAGAATCTCTATTGGGTAATACATGTATTGGGTTTCAAGAAAAATCCTGCAGGCATTGCATAAATATGAGGGGAATAGAGAAATTTTGTATAAGAGTTGACTTTGAACTTTGACACCTGACTTTTGACCCATGACCCCCAAATTCCCTTGATAACCACTGTCAGTTAGTACATGCATATGTACTAAGTTCCATTGATGTAAGATACCTTCAACCATTTGCGAGATATGGAGAAAAAGGTGAAATTTTGACATTTTCACTTGACCTTTTGACCTTTGACTTTAACTCATGACCCACAACTCTCTGGAGAATCTTCATTTGATAGTACACATATACACTAAGTTTCAAGAAAATACTTTCAGGCATTGCAAAGATATGGGGGAAATAGTGAAATGTTGAGTATTTGACCTTGACCTTTGACCTTGAGCATGTACACCTTATGGTTGATAGGCACAACTTCGTCCACTCATACATTGTACATGCCAAGTTTCATTAGGATACCTCAAATGGATTTTTAGTTATGCTGTCCACAAAATTGATTACAGACGGAGGGACATGGTGGAGGCATAAAAAGGGTATCAATTACAGTTCTGATGAGAGATACTGTAATAAGATTTATATGGAAACCATCAAATGGGATAGTTGCCCTCAAGACTATGTCAGAGAAAGAGCATAGATACATGTAGAAGTAAGCAACAAATCAATGACAATTTCAGCAGAATTGATTGAACATTTCATTGTATGATAACTATGATGGAACTTATACAAACTGCTTGAAGTGTCAGCACTATGTCATCAGAATATGGTTACAATGTAGCTGATACTTTGAAATGATAATCATGCATTTGATCAGATGACACCAAGGGCATATATTAGGCAAAAACAAGTCTTAAATCGTCCTTTCAGGTTCTATGCCATCAATGCTAGTGCTATAAAAAGAATATAAGACTCGTATTGTTATGTATACCTTGGGGTAGGAGATAACAGGACCTCTCCTCATGTACAGTACATATTCTTCAAGACTTGGTCTTCTGACCATGAGCTCGATGTCCATGTTTGTGAGGAAGACACTTCCACTTGGATGACCGATGATGTCTGCATGCCTAATGTTGCCAAATTTGGACTTGAATAGGTGGTTTGCATCGAGTTCCAAAAGGCGCACAAGCTTTTCCTGTCTCTTCAAGTTTTCCCTGATGACAAGGATATACTCCCCATCCACAAGAGGATTACTGGGCAGTGAACAAACCGAGTCATCTTGCCTCCCATCATTTGTTAAAATAGCAGTTTGCTTGTCTTGATTTTTGTTATGGATTACTCCCACACGAACATCACTTTTCCTGTCGACACCTTGACTTTCATGGCCAGCTGCTTCCCGATGAAGTTGACTGGGAGAACTTGGAGAAGTTTCAGACTCTGCTGAATGCAGCATCCCACTAACCCTCTGCAGAGGAGATAGAATGTGCCTGCCTCTGAGAATGCTCCTGCGACGAGCTTCGAGGTAACTGGATTGCTCCTCAGCATTGTCTCCACCTCCTGCATCTTTCTCCACTCCGACATTGCTTCCACTTCTGTTTGAGTCTCTTGAGTGGTTACAACTTCTTTTACCTGGTTCATTGTTGGGGGAATTGCACAGTCTTCTTGCTTGCCATAGAGTAAGGTTTTGTGCTTTGGTAAGTTGAAGAAAAAGAGCAGCTTGTAACTTGCACTTGCCTCCACCAACTCGTGCAATGGTCATATGAGAGAGCCGAGACAAGATCCTCCTGGAGCTCATTCTTGTTCACAATTCTGCAAGAAATAAAATTATTGCCGAGATGTTAAAAACTTTGTCTTTGTGATTAAAAAGATTTTAAGGTTATTTCATTCTGATTACATATTGTTAATTGTTACCAGACAGGAAGTACTCTATAAGTATATCCACAGACAGTAGAAAATGGTGGCACGTGCTGTTCTATTCTCACATGCACATGTATTCAAATTTTGTTAGAACTCCTGAGTATTAACGAGTACATATTAATACAGCCATATTACAGCCCAGGAATGTAAAGTTTTCAGTAACCATTGGCATTGAAGTTTAGAACACTGTTGTTACTGTTACATAAAATTCTCGTGGCATTAGAGAGAATGCACTGTTCTGGGCCCCATTTAATTAATAAAAGATGTATTTGTTAGGACAGCAACTCTTGCTGGAATGGCCAGCTAGGAAGCTGAATTCTTGTCCGAGTTGTCGTTTCTAGCAAGCTACCAAGCCAAGGCAAGGGCAAGGCCAAGACTAAGAGTTAAAGTTGCGAGTTGGCTGGCTGTAGATCTAGAACCAAACTAGATCTCGACTTTTATGGTAATCTCCATAAATCATGGCAGTCAGTTTTTCTACCACTCAGAAACACATGGAAAAACGGGCGAATAACTGGCACAGTACAGCTACACTACGGCACTTTCCAGAGCTCGAGGTTGTAATCAATCACGGCCGTACAGATCGCACATGCACACAGGCTGTTGATACCACGTGATATTTGTGGGTACCAATGGAGATCACATGATCTGTTTCCTTATTCACTGTAGTGTAGTGCTAGTATTGTACGTAGTGTGACACGGAATTCGTGTGCAGTGTGCAGTTTTGCCAAATGGAAAGATCGATTGTGGCAAGTGCAAAAGTCGAGGTGGTAACTCCACATTTTCAGCTAGCTAGCTATAGCTCGCGGTAGAGTCGCCGCACAAGCCCGTCTCGATCTCGATCGCTCCGACCTCCATCCTGCGTAGCATACCAATCACTCGTCGTTTCAAAGCAAGTAGTGGAGAGGTCTGTATCTGTAATAACCCACGTTATATAAGATTTAAAGAGAGAGCACTCCAGCTCGTCGGCAAACAAAAAGGAGGCCGAGGATCGAGGACGAAAGACAAGCGCGTGAAGCGGAGATATCGTTTATTGGTGATAAAGTAAGGTTACAATACATTTATAATTATTAATACATGAATAAATTATAGAAAAATAGATAAATTTATAGGGTCTAGGTCTATAGAAACCTATTTACATACGTCACGGATTGTTTACGTGTGTAGCTATCTAGTCCGTGCCCCCTGTCTGTATAACTCTATAACCCCCGGGGCGTTACCCCTGCCAGCAACTCCAACCCGTAGAAACTACTGGTTACAGCGCCCCGCGCCGGGGCTACCCCTGTAAATTGGCTGTAGGATCTCCTATTTGACTGAAAGATCGGTCTGTATCTGGTCGTCGGGGAAATGTTCCGCGGAGACTGCGTCTGGCTTCACGGATCCCCTCCTTGCCGGCTCCTTATACAACATACAAGGAGAGCGATAACGTCAAAAAAATAAAAGACTCCTCCGTACAGACGGATCTTTCTGTTACCCCTGTATTTACATTGTATGTTATACTATGTAATTGTATGGTGGCCTCTAATAATAAATAATAATAATAATAATGATAATAATGGGTTCCATGTGACGTTCTATAAATAATTTATCAGCTGTTTAATTTTAAATGTACAGTTCTATAACACAGTGACCATCCCAAAAGTGAACAATTTTTGTTCAGGCTGGTCGAAGTTAAATTTATTAGCTATAGTGGATGCTTTTCATGTTGATGACGTACACTGTAAACCTCTATAGGCTCTATATTCAAATGTTAGATTCAAATTTACAAATGAAATTGATATTCGACCTGCATGCCAAACTCAAAACCAGGCACAAAGAATGGATGAAAAATGCTTCATACAGTTCCAATTATGAAAGAGAGATTTATAAAACCGGATTTGAATGAAACTTGCAGAAAAAGTTCATTATGACACAAGGAAGAGATTATTAAATTTTGGTAGTGATCGGGGAAATTTAATGGATTTTCTTTTTTAAGGATTTTTAATCCTTTGGCAGATAGGGACAATTAACTTTGGAGTTCAAGCAGCATGTATTTGAGGATTATACATCCTCTAAACCACATGCTCTGCTCCGAGGGCAAGGTGCTGTAGAGTAGCGGTTCCACTAGTTTGCGGCAGGTTAAGGCCTTTTCAAGGGTATTTAGTAGTATTCTGGTAAAACGGGTAACAGAAATTAAATAATTTTTTCTTTTATTGGAAGAAGTACCAAAGGCCTTTGACACTGCATCACAATTTTGTATGGTGGACAATTACCCTAGTCATTATAATCAATTTTATGTAGAAAATTTGCAACCACCAAGAGGACCCGGTTTGCGGCAGGGGGGTCCAGTTTGCAGCACCCCACACCAAAATGTCCCCTGGTTTCTTCAAACATTAAAATTTTGCAAAAACCAAATATTTTCTGATGGTCCAACTAGTTTTCAGCTTGTTAGAACACTTCATTTCGATTCATTATCTCGATCCTTCACGATTTCATAGTTTTTCAAGATCACATGTACATATTTCATCAATTTCCACCCATTTCGACATGTAAAATAGCACTATGTGTGTAAATCCCAAAGGGATGCCGCAAACCGGACCCATCCCCGACATCATGGTCACTGTTGCAATCCTCAAAACTGACAAAGGAAATGAATTTTAGAATATTTAATACAATGCAGTTACACGAGGAATTCTTACCATGCCAGGCCTCTTTTCATAGTAAGATTTTGTATAAAGATACAAACAAGGGATGATGGTGGTTGCCTAGCAACAGAACAAAATCTTAATGTTTTGTTAAGAAAGTCATACTTTTTTAAAAAACAGTGTGACACAGACGGTTTAAATTAGAATTATGAAGGCCACCATCCGAGTTATTTCATGATTCTGGTATCAAAAGAAAGCTCTTCAGTTGCTCTTCAAATAAAACAATTTAGAAAAAAAAAATACCCTTCTACTTTTGAAGATATGGTTAGATATTCCTAGGGGTGCCGCAAACTGGACCCGCAGCAAACTGGTGCCCTGGCTCTATAGCTGGAAGCTGATGATGTAACAGAAGGCTTTTCATATTGGAGAAATTGAGCGATTTTCAGCATGCGTTTATCTAGTTAAATAATTGTTTACGTCATGGATTTTACTGTAAAACTAGATAGAAAATTTGAAAAAGTTCCTGGGCTTCAAAGGGAAAATATTAATGGTAGTTGCATAAATACATGCTTCTTTTCTCTTATTCCTGTTCTTATTTTTCTTCTGTTTATTCTGCCTCCTTCAGTCCTGAAGATTATTGCAGTTAGTCTTTATTTATTTTCTGCAGGGGCTTTCACAGTTGAATGTCTGGTGGTTGTTGACATGGAAATTCTAGTCCGGCTCATGCAAACCACACTGCTGTTACTTGGAGCAGTTTCAGTTCAGCAATGGTTTGGAGTGTCTGCTGCTAAGGGGAACCTGGAACTCCAGTCTCTCACTACTAGTTCCAGCAGTCTAGCAGCTGTCTACACATCTGGAAAGCTTCAGTTTGACCTAACTTGTGGTTTTCAAAAAGATGTTCCATCTGCTTGGAGAGAACCTGGTGTGGTGTCATACATCGTTTCAGCAGTCTCGGTCACCAGGTTGAATGGAGATGAAAGAAAGTCAACCGTAATGTCACAGCTCTCCTTCCCAGAAAAGTATCAGTTTGAGAGAAAAATCCCTGGTAAGAAAAAAAACAAACACTCAAGTCTTTTACATGATTGTTTCATAGTTACTTGTGGGCATTTCAATGTATGTTGACTTGTTCTTATACCTGTGGAAAATTACAGTTTCAGGTCTGTGCATACTACTGAATAGTTTTCAGGTCTTGTTGTTTAGAGTGAAAGGAAGTAGGCTTTTGATAATTGAAGAAGATTGGTAGTGACAGCTCTGTATATGTGGGATACAGTGTATTTTACCATGTTCACAAACATTATACAGGCCTCCATAGGAGTTCAAGAAAACAAGTTTTTCAATGCAGTGACGTTGCATTCAGCATTGTTTACTATTCTATGAAACTAAATGTGCTCACAGACTTTAGCATTGGACTTATAATGCCAAACAAGCTTGACCATTGTGATTGTATGGACTTTGAGTCTGTTTTCTATTTCAATTGGGGCAGAGGTGGCCATTTTTTTTTTCAATTGTGGTTATACTATGCTCGATCAGCAGTGTTGTTACGGTTGATTTAATGAGTGCAAAGTACTTATTTACGTCACGTGCGTTGTTTTGTTTGCTTGTGACAGATATGGAAAAGAGAATAGTTCACGCAGCCAAGTCTCTGCTGGAGGCCATCCAAACATCAGGATTAAGGTTGCCAGACCTGGCTGACCTCTACGAAGACATGATCGATGACCTGGTTCAGAAGGTGGACCTGCAGAGTAATTTCAACCAAGTGCATGCATCTGCCACATATCATGTATCAATCATCAAAACTGCCCAGCGCCTGGCAAAGGGAATTTCACTGGAGTCGGCGTGCCCTGCCCACCAAGCGTACAATCATGCAGGACTTTTTGTCTGCCAGCAAGAGTACAATGAGTACATCTACAGGGTGTTGCCCAACCTGCTGGCAGCATGCAACAATGAGGTGTGTAGGCAGAGCTTCATTGGCCGTCTCATGGAGAAGATGCTCTCCCAGCTGAATGGTAAGCAGGCAGCCGAAATGGCGGAAGAGCTGTATACCACCCTCGGGAACAACTCCAAGCTAGCAGAAGAGATTGCCCGCCTTATAGCATGTGGAAACATCAGCTGTGTAGAGCCAGGCTGTGGCATGTGGTTGGTAAGTGTTTTATGGCTGTGCCAAGGATATACATTTATGCTAATACAGTGTAGGTTGATGTGCGCTAAATGTCATTCTGTCTACAAGTAAATCTCTTTCCAGTAAACATTCCTTAAACTGTAATTGATCACCTTCTGAGTGACCTAAAGTTATTGCTGTGGGCAGAGTAAGTATGTAAGATTGTTCTTTACATTCCTCCTTGTTTGGACGAGTGACATAATTATGCTTTGCTGTGAGCAATTTAGCATCAGTTCTCTACAAGTTTTGGTGGTTGCACATAAGTGCAAAGTTCACATGTAATCAAAAGATATTATAGAATCTATTATGTATATAACCTTGCCAGTAATTCCACTCAGAAATCAGTTATAACAGTGGAAAGGTCTTATTTTCCCTGGATAGCCTTTTCAGTGTTTGGACAGATCTGCCAGAGGGCCTGCCTTTATTACTACCGTCCAGCATTGCCAGGCACATGTACCAATTAAAATATACCTGGGTCAAGAGAGTCATCATGCCCAAAACATCTTGTCCAAGGATGGAAAGCCTTATTCAGTATACTATTACCTAAGTTGCCTCTATATAATGTGCAACCTTTCTGGAATCTTCTGGAATCTTATCTCTCGCTCTGTAGTATGGTGATGGCTGGCACATCTATGGTGCAGACTGGGGATGCTGTGGCGACTATGCTGGCTGCTGCTACCTGGCAACCGAGGTCTGTCTTGTCCATGACGCCATTTGCACCTGTTGCTCCTTCCCAGTTTTCTGCATTGACCCGTTCTGCAAACCGGATGCATGGTGTTCCAACGTCACCAGCACTGCTTCTGTTCCATAAACATTCCCGTCCTCAAAGGAAAAAACACTTGTTTTCAACATCAGAACGATGCAGATGATGTAAGTATGCATCCTCATGTGCTATGATTTAATCATTGTGTTTGTAGTGTCTAAATCACTTCATAATTAATGTAATGGGACAAGTATGACTATCATGGGCCCCATGTCTTACATATTCGCTAGAATGAATTAGTTACACACCCATCTTGATGTGGATTTGGTGATATAAAAATTGTATGAATAACCTGATGAGTAACAACCTCATACAGCTCTCAAGCTCTATTTGATTAAAGATAGTCATGTTCTGAATGAGAATAACAGTCAATCTTAACCTTAAACTGTCTCATATCTTTGTATCTCTTGCTTTCATTAATGTAGATGTAGCATACATACACACACATGCTACTGAAATTTTGTTAAATAACATGGAGCTATGTGATATATGAAGAAGGTTCCAAATACGTAAAGCTGTAGCCTGTGAACAAAACCTAGTTTAGCAAAAGAAGTAGGACAAAGTGGAAGAAAGTGGGCAAATGTTGATGGCAGTTAAAGTGTACCAATACCTTGGAAATCAAATTTGTGTACAGCTAGAATACACAAAAAACAGCCGTAATTCACCTGTGATAGCCCCAGAAAGTGTACATATTTTGATAAATCAGAACATTTCTCGGTAACAATTTGACACTTGTGCTCCACACATTTAAGTTCCGTTCCGTGAGCGCCAGTACTAATGTGCGCTCATTATAGCTATACATGTACATTTTTACAAATAATATCAAGATACCACATCGACTGGTAAACTGCATTGTATATTACTATCATTCAAGATGTGTTTGTAGAAAAATATCTACAGCAGAATCGTTCAATTGAAAGAATTGGGTGATCAACAAGTCTATTTCAAGTCGTCTTTGTTTTTGTATACTCTTTAAATTTTCTATTTAAACCCCAATAAATAAAAATGAGAGTGACAAAAAACATTTTGCAGAGGTCTTGTCTCTAGTATATTCTACAAATGTAGCAAACATATACTTAGGGTATTGGTACACTTTAAATGAAGCTTTATTAATATCAGTGAATAATTGTGCTGAATCTCATTGCAGTATCTATAAACACCTTCATTGGTCATGTGACTCATTTTTCTTGTACACAGATGTACTAGTATTCAAAATCACCTGTAAATTCTTACCATGGGCTTACTTAATTTGTTATGGAGAATGGATGAAATGACTCTGCCTTTTACCCATCCATTTGTTTATTTCAACTTGTTTGCTCAGTCAAGCAAAGTGGTTTTACATAAGGTTCACACTTGTCGAAACAAGCGTGTATTGGATTTTTTTGAGTTGTTTTTGCCCACCAAATCTGACATTACATAACATGTCCTTTAGAAGACTAATGAGGATTTTCAGGCAAGTAATGCTATGCATAGTCACACCACAAAGCTGGCGTCAGTTAGGTGCACATAGAATATCATGTTAAATGATGTTGTGTCATTCAAACTTTCAAAGTGTGATATTTTTCATGATATTTATCCAAATTTGCTCAAACTTTGACTCATATGTTAATACCTTGTATGTTCTGTTATCTGCTTCTAGTGACTTTTTCTCTTCCAAAAATTCTGTGTGCCATGGATTTGCTTCTTGTAAATCATATCTGAAAGCAACCTTGTTGGGTCTGTGAATGTGCATTTTCAAAGAATCCATGACAGCTTTTCATGCAAAATACAAGATGTAGATGATTTGATGTAGGTAATATATCTGTAGAGGGGTTAACAATATCATTAAGGTATTTCACATTTTTCACTAATGTGCCAAATAACAGTAATCTCTGCCCTTATTTTGGATATATCAGGATTATGAACATGTTAATGTGATATATTCTCATCTTTCTACATTTATAGATCTACTGTATAAGCTGTTATTTTCGTGAATTTTGCGAATTGCAGTTGGATCGCAAATTTAACAACACACGAAATTGTCTCCATGCGCTTTGTTAATAGAGCATTAACGTAAGCGTCGGCGTCGATTCGCGAAAACAACATCTCGCAAAAATGTCTATGATCTCGTCATTCGCGAAAATATCTGTACGCAAAAATAACGGCGTTTACAGTATCTGCAGCATTGAGCTACCATATGAAAATATAATCTATGCACAAAGTCGCATATTTTTCTGTTGCTTGCCAGACAATCACTGCTTCTGATAATAAATGTACCGATTACTTTCAAACATCCAAGTTTTGTGAGTACCTTTCTGTAAAGGGAAAGCATAGTTACATATGCGAGTGTCAAGTTTCTGAATGAACATACTGTGTTTATTCAGTTCAAGAACATTATCACAAACCATTAATTCTTCGCAATCCTGTATTCTATTCTGTACTAATTGAGCACCTAGCTGAATTTGTAAATTCATTTTATTCCCAAACAGTGCTGAAGTGATAGTAAATAGAAATATACATTGCAATTTGAATAGTCATTTCGCAAAAACAAGATATCTGATGATAATACCCAACCTTGACAATCAAAAGAAGAGAAAGAGAGTCTATTTTTTTCCCATTCTGTGGGACATGTGTTGCTCTATTAAATTCGTAATAGCGTGTTTAGATACCAAACCAGCCATGATGACTTGGGCCAGTTATTGGACTCAAGTAAAGTTGCATCTGTGGCACTTGTTATTGAGGCACTTGTTATTATCGCAATGTTATTTATTATCCACATGAAGTGTCTTGAAGTAAAATGATGAAAAGGATCCATCATGAAACATGTCGGACTGAAAGAAATATGTCATTAAATATTTGTTATCATGTACAGTGTATGGTGATGTCACATTAATTTCGGGTGTAAAAATGCAGGTGTAATACCATACAATGTATGCTTATGGTACAAGCATCATTCCTGTATCTTGTGTTAAGAATTTAGAATAGCAATAGTTGTTATGACTGAGGTGTATTTTCCTTGTACTTTCTCTGTAGTGATGTGTTGTTTGTTTTTCTTTAAATATGGACATGATAACTGTATGGAAGACTTCACCAAGGTCCATGCTAACTCACAAATGATTTTATGATTTTGCATTTTATATATTGAGCACATGTAAATATGAGATCTAGCTCTTGAGCATTGTAATTTTCTTGGTTTCTGATATGTGAAAGCAATCTCTGAACAGAAAGAGATAAAAGAGTTGACATGTATGACAGTCTTTATATCATTAGATAACTTCTCCTTTTTTTTTTTACACCCTATAAGGGTTTATTATTTATTTTGATCTTTATGTACCAGTATGTGCCGATTTGATGGAATTGCATGGTGCCACAACACCAGTGAAGAAAAAGGTTAATCTCTCCTGTTGAGTTACCCATTTTGTCTTTATGTTTTGATGACATGTATTATCTGTGGTTAATGATAGACTCGCTTCTTAAACCATGCTTGCAATATTCATTCCTTATTTACATTATACTTTATCATCTAAATGGTTGCAATGTAGGGCAAGTCCAAGCTATTTTGCACCAGTAACGCGTGGGACATCACAAGAAGATTTAGCCGTATATTGCACTGTTAAGATTGAAACTTTCATATGTTGGGCTGCTTTTGATAGCTAGTAGGTATCTTCATTCAAAACAATAGAAATAATGAGAATCACGCATTCTGCATTTAATTTATGCAAATTTATTCTCCAGTAACGCGTGGGACCAGAAAGATTGTCCTTTTTTTCTTCTTTTACTTTTATCTCAATTATTGTGAAAATACTTGGTAAACTATAAAATCATTACAAACATCTTTTTCTACAACAATAACTGTACCTGAAACAAAACATTTCAGAAAAAATCATGAAACTGTTTTCTCTCACGGTCAATTATAGAAAGATAGGTATAGTAACGCGTGGGACAAGTAACGCGTGGGACATTTTTGTCACTATGAATATTGTGATGTGAATTGCACATTTGCTCAGAGAAACTTTAATATGGGGTACTAATTATCTAAATGGATGTATTTCAAATAAATTCTTGCAAATTCAAATGAATTAGACCCACCAGAACAATAGATATAATAAAAAATATGAAATGCCTGTGTTATCCTTTATTTTTTAACATTTGACTTTCAATGTGGCCTTGAAAATAGCATGTAATGATCTTTTGTGAATCATTTATCCAAAGTGGAACTTTTCACCAAATTTCAAGTCAGAATTCAGAAAATTACAAAAATTCCCTCAATAATGTACACATTTCCCATAGAAGACTAAGATTCAGTACACTTCCATTGACTTGTACACAAATCGTCCCACGCGTTACTAAAATGTCCCACGCGTTACTAAATTTAATTGCAAATTGCAAGTATGAGATTTATCGGACTAACTTTTTATCTCTTGGATATGATTAGGTCCATTGTGAATTTGGTCATTTGAAAGTTTCAAGTCAATTAAATCATTAACTTTTATGCAAATGAGAAATAATGACCTAAAAAAGTAACGCGTGGGACATGCTAATTTTGACCCATCCCTCATTTGCATATTTAATCAGTTGAGAAACTGAAAATCACAGTCATGATAACTTGTTAGTCAGACTTAAGGTCACCATACTTAATTTCATAAAAACTTGTAAAAATTAAAAGAAAATATTTTAAAATGCAGAATTTTTGAATGTCCCACGCGTTACTCTAAATGTTAATTTATGCAGATTAATCAATTTATTGCTGGTTATGCGGAAGGATTTTTACTTTTTCTTTTTGAAATTCATGTATTTTAACTTCTTCGCTTTAGAATGATACCAAGTTTATGTAGATTGACCCATTTTGAATTTTCAGTCTTGTGTGATCAAATAGCTTGGACTTGCCCTGTAATCTTATGATTTATAAGAGTGGTGGTGTCACCCTTCCTTTGAATAGGTAATTTATGTATTGTACGTCCACTCTTCATCTCAGCTGTCAAAATCATGGATGCTGTAGGTTTGAAAAACAACAAGAATTTGCTACATTTATGCCATGTTGGTATAACACTATCAGGGAGCTCATTGTTTGTATCATAACAGTCCTGAGCAACAAAGGGTAACTTTTTGGTGAGCCAGATAGAAATGACCAAAAATAAAATGTCTGAGAGGAAAATATAATTTAATCATATCAACTGAATATGTTAGAGGTAATAATATCAAGAGGTACAACCATGTAGTTCTGCTGGAGCCACCAAATTTCATTGTTAGGCCTGTTACGACCAAAATCGCTCTGAGAATGATTGCACAAAAGAAACAATCAACTAATGTTCAGGCGGTTTATTAACAGTGATATTGTGGGTACAGACTCGTAATCGGTTTTCACATCAGTACAATAATGATCAATAGAAACAATTATAAATTAGTAATAGAATCACTTACACGCATTACATGCAATATCCCTGGAAATGTCCCAATACGATGCTCGATGCACCGATGAATGATACCTCCGACGTAAATCCAGAGGCGCAGGTTACGATACTCCACGGTATAGATCCAGGGTATATATCCACGTTATAGATCCACGGTATAATGTTCACAGCGAAATGTGCAGAATCCACCGTTATGACGACCACGTCCAGTGGATGCATTGAGTGATGATTCACTTTATATTGTCCAGCTAGGAATCCAGCCCGTCACAGCTTTGCCGTAGCAATGTCCGTTGACATTAAAATATGGAGTCTATCTCCAATGAAGGCAAATTAATTCTGTGCAGGCAAAATGTCTCCCAGGCCTTATCTCCACAAACGTAACAGGTCAACAGGTAACACAGGACTGACTATAACAAGTCGCTTCAGAGCCAGAAGTGACGTAACTCTCAGAGCAGAGGTGTTGGGTACTCTGCCTACTGCAGAATTTCTCCGGCTTTTATATCCATTCACCCCTTTCTAGTACATTCTGTAATTTTCTCCAACCTGGGGCCACACACTTGTATGTACTAGCAAGTCCAAGACTGTTCCAGAAATCCTAGATGACTCACTGCCTAACTATGTGCATAACATCCTATCAAAAATAACTACCAATCACATTGGGCTACAAGGACAGTGCCTCACTCAGCCAAATATGTTAGCACTTCCTAGAACATTCTGGAATGGGTGAAATCATTCTAGATTGAGTGAGCTATAATGTATTTCCTGTCACATGCATGTACTGTAATTACATTGTATACCACCTAGAAAATTCTCCATCGATCTGGTTAGCCTGTATGTACTATATCTATATCATATAGAATGTTCTCCATTAATCTGGTCCACCTGTGTACATACACATTAAAACAACCATGCATGCAGTACATTATACATGTACATAACTACTAGTGTGTACATTTGTGACAGGCCACCAAAAGAAAAAGTTAATATTGAGCCTTGGCTGTATTCATTGATGTCAGATATGAAAATACAATGTGTGGTCAACCTAGCCTAAGTCTGATCTATACTGTGTATGTGGACTAGAGACGTTGCTTCGACTTTGAGAAAATTCGACTTGTGAGAGATTAAAATCAATAGAATATAAAAAGAAGAGGACTTAGAAAGACCTTTGACTTAGGTCATCATTTGACTTATGCAAGTTCGACCTAAGCAAAGTTGATAGTATATCGACTATCTGTATGTCATAACATCATGTCATTTTATCTACATTAAAGGACAAGTTCATCTTCATAGACATGTGGGTTTAGTGAATGCAGCAATATTAGTTGAACAGATCAGTGAGAGTTTGAGGAAAATCGGACAATCCCTTCAAAAGTTACGAATTTTTGAAGTTTCTGCTCACTAAAGGCTGGATGAGAAGACTGCTATAGCTTGTGATGTCACATGTGTACAACGATATAAAGAAATAATAAAGAAAATTCAAAATATTTTCTCTTTTCTCGCACAACAAAAAGAACACTTGACTTCTCTCTTTCAGAAGGCAGGGGGGATAATATTACCCTTAACATATGTCAGTAACAAGTGGAAGAAATGTGCACTTTATTCAAAAAGGGAAGTTTTGTGAAATTCTCTTTTTATTTTCTTTATATTGTTGTACGCATATGACATCATACACTGTAGTAGTCTTTTCTTCCAGCAGTGACTGCGCAGATACTTTAAAAATTCATAACTTTTGAACGGATTGTCCGATTTTCCCCAAACTTTCACTGATGTGTTTTACTAATATTGTTGCATTCACTCAATCCACATGTATATGAAGGTGGACTTGTCCTTTAATTATGACTTCTGCCCATATCTCTGTTTTATGAAAACATGAAATCTAATATTTTGTAGTGTCCTTAAATGTAAGTCTAATATTTGATGAAATCTCTCCCATTTTCTTTGTTTTCATTTTACTCTGTTGAATATTGCAATCTTTATCAGGAAATCACCATATACGTGATGCTGTGATTTGATACCTTTTCAAAACTTATCATTTTTGAGGTTTTTGTGTATATATTTTGTGGGTTTATCATCAGTACTATCTTTCATATTTCCGGCAGCAATCATACTATATGTACATTTCCTTTTTCATCTAATCAGATGAAGGAAATAACATGAGATTTGGGACACTTGATATTGTGAATTGTTAAGGGATCTACGGTATAGTATTGGTGGAGATGAGAATTTAGCGTTTAACTTTTTGTAAGATACTTAGAAACCACTTTATAAAATGCTAAAAAGCTGTGATTTTAAGAGCAATGCAATGTTTATTTGATGAAAATCCTTTTTGAAATGACTGAGATATGAATAAAACTGAAACAAATAACCCTAATAAAAGGTGGTCCAACCTTTAATTAGGATTGCTTTGTTTTGGATATCTCAGCCACTTCAAAACCAATTTTCATCAAATACACTTTGAATTCTTCTTAGAATTATATGTTCTTTCATATTTCATCGGAGGTTTCCCATTATCTAAAAAAACAAATCATCATCAAAAACATTGGAAACCTCAAGCGCCATCTCAACCGAAACTGTACCATCCCATTAAGGGTAGGAGCAAATGCATAATGGCATATCGAGGTTTTATACAATTTGAAATGATCTGATTCTGAGATTTGTTTATGTGTGTAAACCTCAAACCCCATCTCAACCAAAACTGTACCATCCCAGGGTAGTAGCAAGTGCATAAAGGCATATTGAGGTTTTATACAATTTGAAATGGTCTTCAGATGTGAATGCTGAGATTGCACATATTTAATTTATTTTTTTATGTATATGCGATGTGATCATCTGTTTCAGTTTCAAAGGTTGCAGAACAGCATAACTTTACAAATAAATGTTTATGCAAACCTGACTTTCCCTTATATGTATTGTATTATTTACATCCCCGCCCACACAAAGTGTGTAAGGGGGTACAATGTGTACATAGGATTCACTGTGTGGTTGGTTGGTTGGTTGGTGTGCACTCCTTTGCAATATATTGTCTTTCAAATTACTTTTAGAAATTGACTTAAAATTTGACATTCATGTCCACCACAAATTATGTAGATGTGCAAGACATTTTTTTTTTTTTTTTGTCAATGCCAGACAATGGGTTGCCATGGTAAGAGCATGATTATTGCCACTGTCTCTCTTTCCCCCTCCCCCTATCTTTCTCTCTATAAATACTATAGTAGATAAATATGAGATTAAAACCTAAAATGGCATTAAAACGCTTTATCCTGGCGAGGAAAGCGCATGTTTTTGAAACAAGACACCAAACAGGTTAGTCATCGCATTCTTCATCAGCGACCAGGATGCGATGTGATGTTAGATTAAAAATCCGTATATATATATATATATATATGATAGATAGAGAGAGAAAGAGGGGGGGGGGAGAGAGAATTGTTGTAGGCCTACAGAAATCTTAGTTTTGGAAGTTTTGATGTAAAGCTTTGGCACATGTTAATGCTATATGGTTTAGATGTGTGAAACATTGTTCTGTGGTGAAGTTGACCCCACCTATGATGTATGTACATTTCATTATTACTTTCCACGTTGGTGGTGATATTAATCACATTCTCAGTGATATTTCTAGTCTGTTTTGATATTATGTTTGCAGTGAATTTTTGTAAAATGGGTCACCTTCAACTACATTTATTGCTTCAATACTGCATGCAATGACACCTCATTAGTTTGAAATGCATATGTATACACAATCTTATAATCTGTCAAATTCGGTATGGAGATAAAAGGTGGGAATTACCCACGTATACTGTGAAAGTGGATATTTTCGCACAACTAATTTTTCGCACTTGGCCAGTTAAGAAGAGTTTGGCATGTTTTCAATTCCACGGAATCGAGACATTTAACTACTGGAACATTATGGCGAGCAAAAATATTTGCATGCTTTTATTTTTTGCGCTAGCTTCTGGTTGCGCAAAATGTACGAAAATTTCAACACCGCGAAAATTTCCACTTTTACAGTAGTCATTACAATGTTAGGCTGAGGGTTTGATTTATAATTTGAAATTAGTTTATGAATTTATGTTTTGGTAATTTACAGATAAAACTTTAAAAAAGAAGTAAGTGATAGACTATATTTGTGTCTTTGATGCATGTCTGACACAATTTCCAATGTTTTATGGGTTTCGTAAGTCTATATATTTAAGAAATCAGTAAGTCATCAAGAAAAAAGTTAACACAAAACATTAAAAAATCAACAGGTTGCTATTATATCTTTTGTGACATTTGCATTGTATTGAGTGAGCTGTGAGAGAAGGTGAGTTTTTGTTCCTCATCTTGGTTCAGTCAAGGCTGTCAGTCTAATTATATTTCTAAGCTTTTATACCATCCTTGAGCACAAGTAGTTCTCTTCTGCTTCATGGTTACTACCATGCATTGCTCGTGTGGGGCAGTCACCCCTTTGGAACTACTTTGTGCTGCCAGTGTATGATACAGTCCCTGAAAATTCAGAGCATTAAAAGCAAGTAAATACTATACGTTAATTGATGCTGGAACCCATCCTGCTAGGACAACACCCTGGGTACAACATCAAGTATTCTAGAGTCACATCTATCAAGTCTATCTCACGCTCACCCGCCCAGCAATCATTTTCTCATGACTCCCATTAAAAAAAGACAACAAAATCAAAAATCCTTTGGCATCTAAAGCAATAAATTATTAACATTGGATGGGAAGCCCCAGCTTATGTAAACTTTTTTTTTTTTTTTGTACAGGGACCTAAAGCCCACATGGCCGCATCTTACAAATTACAGCAATTAATTATTCTAAATAAATAATCCAAAGGAGACTCAAAATTGTGTCATACATTTTAGACTCATTTACCGATTGAAGGGAAGGGGACCACCCCCACCCCCAAGTATAGTCACTCACACTTTTAATCTAATCCCAGCCTAGCCCGTACCATACCATGTACCACACAGCTGACACGACGAGCACCAGCGTACCAGCGTCGCGTATCCAGGAAACACGACGCTATCTGATCCGATCCGATCCCTCGATATGCAAGACGGATGATGCGATGGTTTCACCAGTTTAGTTTAGAGGTCTAGTTTGGTTTTAGTCGAGGACGCATACAGTCGAACAAGCCTGAAGAAAATGGACTCGGGCTGGTTAGAAAGGGAGATCGAACTGAACAGGAGACACGAGGAAATGTAAGTTAAAGAATAGTAGGCTAAAATTCTGACAACCCGACTTATGAGCGTTTGTACATAAAACCTCTTACTGGTCCCATTCGTTCATTTCCATGTAGGGGCCCTAGGGCCTAAGTACAGGTGTTTCTAAAAGGAGCTCTTTTGCCGGTAGATCTCATTCTCAATTCTCCACGCCCTTCCTGAAAAGAAATTCGTAGCTAAGACTTTGCTTGGAAACAAAAGGTCTAGGCCTACATGATTTCCAATCCAAAAGAAATGGGACGGAAATAGTAATGTTAAATACTTAAAAAATAAACTTGAAAAATTGATGGAATGAAAAGTCAAAAATACGAATAAAGTCAAAAGTAATATACTGGGCCTAAATGCCATTGATTCAAAATGCATTGTGTAGATGAAAAAATGCATTTTACTTTTGCAAATCTTGCCTCCCAAAATTCGCGAAAGCTTCATGCACATGGAAATCTCTGGTTTTACCATATCGTCCTGCATGTCCGTAGGCCTACTCCTGAGTTGTACAATTACTGGTAGACTCTAGTATGTGGTTTAGGCAGGCCTACTGTCATCTGTCGGGGTTAGAATTAGGGTCTGTTGTGACATATGATAAAGTATGAAAATGCCAATTAATGCCATATAGAGTACAAAACTGCATTAGCTGTAGGTCGATATTTTTCTTTGTTATTTTGGAATTTAAGTTGACAAACCTATCACTGAGTGTCAGTGCTATTAACAATAAGTGATTTTTATCTCACATGGATCCCTGATCTTTGCTGAATATTTTAGTTCACCATTCTAACATACCTCCCTATCATGACTGTCATATATACTTCGTAGTCACCTTTTCTCTTGAAAAATTGTTGCATAATTACGAGACCAACTAGTGCATTTGGTTTACCAGTGTGATATTTATTTAAATACAGACGGATATCCATGCTTTGATACAAAATGGCTAATTCCTAGGGCCTGAAGCAGGTTTGCAGTGAGCTACTTAGTACTTTTTTTCTTTTAATTTACAGCTTTTAATATGGTGACATTTAAGGATGGATTGATGTTTGACAACTGTGTGACCGTTTACATTTTAGTGTGTCAAGGAGAGAGCAACTTTTAAGGAAATCATACGACAACCTGGATGACAGAGAACTGTTCAACTCATCACTGGCAAGCCAGAGAAATAATGCACTGAAAAGGAACAAGAAGTTGCTGCAGGTAAGTGTGTGCATGTTCCTAGGTGGATTCTTCTCCCTTTCTCTCTCATTTATCTACCTGGACAAAGTGTCAACTCTCCACTACAATTACCAAGGCAGTGACAGTGAAACATGTCCATAGCGTGGTCTCTTTATTCAGGGATACATCAAACTTATTGCTGTCTCTAGACAAATGGTTACAACAGACACTTTGGCAGCTACTAAATCAAGTTTGATATGTACTGGTGGATAAAGTGCTCTCAGGATTGTTTTGTTTACTCGGTGCATGTGATTGTTGTATCAGGAAGTGTCTCCTTAGATTTGAAATAAAAGTTTCCTGTTGAAGACTGAACTTTCTATATATCATATCACATTTCAGACGTGTGTCATATATATGTGAGTGCCTTTGAGGAAGATTAACGTAAAGTGAAAATTGTTTAAATCACTACATGTGACTGCACAGCTTTGAAGATTAATGACCATAAATCCTGGAAAACCACATGATGTGACATAGAAAAACATTTCATTCTTTGTCAAACCCACATAACTTACAGTATAGGGCCTGTAGTGTAGTATAAAGCAAGATATTTTTGTGGCATGAAATTTTTGTGAATTGGAGCCAACGGCCTTTTTGGCAGCATGAAATTCTCACGAATTGCCTCTGGCATTCAATACATATAGTGTAGACAAGAGCTTGTGCGTGCATTTTAAATTTCACAAATCTTGGCCTGTTAAATTTGCAAAATTAAAATGCACGCGAACATTCCTCGCTTTACAGTACAATATACTTTTGAAGTTGTCGAAGTTATCAGCTTGTGCAAGTTTGAAAAAGAGTTGCTTCTGCCTTTTTTGTTTTTTCTCATCTTGACAACTTAAAATTTGATGATATCTGCAGCTATGGCTTGGAATTTGGTAATTGCTCTATACAGGGAGTTAGTTACTTTATGAGATGGAGTCACCAGCCCTGGTGTCATTTGATGCGATGTAATATTTTGCAGAAAGGTACAATATGAAATGGGCTTGGATGGGTTTCCACAGACAGTGAGAAATGAGATGATACCAAAGTATTTCCATGCTTCGATTCTCTTTGTGTCTCCCAGGAGATTGATATGTGCAAAGACGGTATTCAGCAAAGCCTTGGCAGGCCACAGTCAAGTGAACTGGTCACATTGAAGGTACAGGCAGTATCAAAGATTGCTCTTTGTAATACATACATGTATATACATGTATTTTTCTCTTTCATTTTTCCTCATAATTATGAACTATAATGCACTACTAATGAGCTGTTTAAAAAAAAAGAAAGAAAAAAGAATAGAGTCATGTATAGCTCTGAAATGAAGCTATTCCTGTGGTCTTTTATTTTTCTTCTTCTTTTTTTTTTTTTTTGTGGGGGGGTATAAAGTAGCTACTACTGCTTGGCTAGAGGCACACTCCCATAATTTTGATAACACTATAGATGCAACAGAAGCATCAACATAGCCAGATAAATCTGAGGCTTCTTTTTTTTTTTTTTTTTTCATGTACAACAAATACGTTAAAGACAATTTTTAGGGGGCTCTATAGTACTCCAGTATCTAATTTGTTGTGCATATGTACGGATGTGTTGTGCACTCTCTGGAGGGATTGTGTGGGGAGTTAACAAGTCACAAGTTAACCTGCCTGAATTTTATTTATTTTAATCTATTTATTTATTTTTTTTTTTTGGGGGGGGGTATTGCAAGATAGATTTTGAGTTTAAAAATGTGTAGAAATAAAAGGAGAATTTGTGTGGATATAACAAGGAAAATTTTTGGTCCTACACCAAATGGTGGGCAAAACCAGCGAACTACTGTTGAATTATCCCTCTCGATACTTGTCTGCATTATTGCTGCGTGCCTGTAGCAATGGTATTGTAAGTGTCTACCCTAATGACTTGTGCCACGTACATGTATGCTCCATACTATCTGATCGCTAATTTGCTTAAATTGTTGAAGACTTGTCCCACGTATACCCAGGTAGGTGTCTATGGGAAATGTGTGTTATAGGAAAATCATCTAGTCCTCAATAGGTTAATGGATACAAATAATGGTGGCCTGTCATTTACAGGTCCTGTCTGTGAAATTATTGTCAAATCTAAAGCATTTGACAACTTGCTTCAAGAATAAGATTCTTTTCTCTTTTCTTTTCTTTTTCGTGCAAGAATATTCTTAACACTTTTCTGTTGGATTTTCTGTTCATAAATATTGTGTCGCACTCTGTATATAATCCTATCATAGCAGAACATGTTCATGCAGTGTACATTTAATGATGTGTTCAAAGTGTACAAATATGTGGGTCAGGATATGAGGTGAATTACCTTGGCAAGACAATCTCGTTATAATGAGATTACCCTGTACAGTGTACAAATGTATTTCCACTTCTGTGTAAGATGAACTTTTTTGCTTTGTTCTGCACAAAATGATAACATCAATTACAAAACATGGCTCTTTGAGGAGCTTTAAATCTGTTTGTTTGTTTGTTTGTTTGTTTTTTACTTGCATATATAAGTTATGATCTCCAATTTGGTGAGCTCTACACTTCTGTGGAGTGCATGGAGTCATTGTACATTTACTTGTACATTCATTTTCTTTGTCATTTGAAAGGTAAAATACTGGGCCATGGTGGACAAAGAATTGCCAGCATGGAAATCAGACGTGAAGTCAGCTGGAAGAAGCAACCCTCCCAGCGCCAGATGACCTTTGACATACTACCAACATGATATGGACATCTCTATGTGATATTTTCTGAAATCAAATGAATCAATGTCAGGTTCATACTGAATGTGAAAGGTGCTGTCAGCAGGCAATACTTGCAACAATTATGATTTGGTCACTTCCAATACTTGGCCAAATTCAGCCCCATTGGGCTGATGGCTGGCAGGGTGGAAATCTGGGTCTACATGGTAGTGATACATGTAGTATACAAGGAAACCACATGTTGGTCCCATTCGATTATGCGAGTTCTCAATGGGCGTATGGACAAAGTAGCTGTGACCATCACAACATCATGTGACTCCGGATACTTGCTATCATTCTGTCGTGCTTCAAGTACACACACAAGCCACAAACTCAGCCTCATCTGGAAAAAAATGTTTAGCAAGTGGTTAGAAGGCAGTGACTTGATTTGGTAGCATGTATCCAAAGCCGGAAGGGAAATCATTTTTTATTTTAATTGTACAGTATTTTGGTTTCTGTTACAGTAGACTGGATTAATTTCCCACATCCACTAAGGATATCTTGTGATGCAGTGAAACACAAGTGGTTCTTTGGAATCATGCCGCATATGCAAAGTGTTATTGTAGTTCCCATTAACCTCCCCCCCCCCCCCCCCCCAACAAACACACACAACACAACACTTATGTTGGTTCGATTGCAATAACACCATAGAGAGGTCTCAGAAAACATAATACAATGTACCTGATGTGACAAAACCTTATCTTTGGTCCAAACTGGGGCAAAGTCCTATTCTTGTTATAATTGTTTTTGGTATTAAACAGACAGAATAAAAACAAGCCTATTACAATTAATGCATTACTTGGTTCCAAGGACTTCTTTGTTAATTGCCTCAAGTAAGCCAAACATTGTTTTTTGTTTTTTTCACAGCACTGTGATTAAATTCTCTGTAGTGTTGACTTATGTCCATAAAGCAGCATGACGCATGTTGGTGCACTGTAAGTGTGGTCAACCTCGCCCAAGTCTTCCTTGCACAAGTCAAAATATTGAATAAGTCAAAGCAAAATTTGATCATGGATGGATTTAAACATGTTGATTTTATCATGCAAGTCAAAGTTCACACAAGTTAAAGGATTTTCTCCAGTCTCTTTTGATCTCTTTTAGTTTGACTTGGGCGAGGTTGACTGTGTAGACTGTGTATGTGTGATATTGTCAAATACATATGTGTGGCTATGTCATTCTCTTGACATAGCCTGCTTGGTCTGGTGTTAACAATTCTTCTTAAGTCCAACATCAGACTAGATGGATTGTGATATTTAATTGCATAGACCCCTCTCATTCTTCATATCCATCTTTACCAGCAACTGTGAAATGTAATGCATTTTAACAATTGCAGACAAGAGTGTATAGTTGGAGTGATTCAATTGCATGTTCAGCTTATTATGGTGTTGGGAAAGCATTACGTGATATACATTTGTATTGTGGTAGATTCCTCAAAGTCCAACATCAGACAAAAAGGACTGGGATATTCACATAAATTCTCTCATTCCTCATATCTTCCTTTACCAGCAACAGTGAAAAATGATGGATTTCAGCAATTGCTGACGAGAGTAGGCCTGTCTGTACAATGTATAAGACTTACAGCTAAGCGTGCCTTTCACTTTCATACTTGGGATGAACATTTCCGAGATCAATTAACTTCAGGAAGTCACAACATCAGTAGTCACACATATTTCATCCAACAACCCATCACATGTTCACTAGTGACTTAAAGTTACTCACAACACTGCTAACTCCATGTTAAAAGGATCGTATAGTTTTGGTTGAGGTCTAACTTCAGGTTTCTAACATTTTTGGTGAGATAATGAGAAACCTTGTATAAAAGTGCATGCAATTCCAAGAGGGATTCAATGTTTATTTGATCAAAATTGGTTTTGAAATGGCTGAGATATCTAAGATAGAGCAGTCCTAATAAAAGGTGGGACCCACTTTTTATTAGGATCGCTTTATTTTACTTTGTTATTGGCTATTTCAGCCATTTAAAAACCAATATTCATCAAATAAATTTTGAATTCCTCCTTAAATTGTATGCTCTGTATTATTTAATGAAGAAGTGGTTTCTTGGTATCTCGCAATAAGTCCAATTCTCATCTCCACCAATACTATACCATGCACATGCTGACTTTTGTTGACTTACATGAATCCAAGTCAATGGAATTTCTCCAAATCAGTGTATGCCAACCTTAGAGAAGTATACTGTAGTTTGTTTTATCCACTAGGAATATACTACATGTATATACCGTAAAACATGATAAATTCGTGGCATGAAATTTTCGCGAATTGGAGCCAACGGCCTTTTTCGTGGTATGAAATTTTTGCAAATTGCCATTGGCGTGCAATGCATATAGTGTATACAAGAAATTTCACATGCATTTTAATTTCGCGAATCATGGCACTCGCAAAATTCACAAAATTAAAAGGCATGCGAACATTCCTCATTTTACAGTACATACATATCATCAGAACTTCAGGGCTGCCAACTCTCACGCATTGAGTGTGAGACTCACACAATTCAACCAATTTTGACTGTCTCACTCTGATAAACAAAATCTCACGCTAAACCCCAAAAATGGAATGTACATGCCTACAAAAATAAATATATCTCTAAATTCTCTGATATTCTGAATATCGATATGCCCAAGCCCAAAATTTCGAGATTTTCCCACGCGGGTGTAACCAATAATAATCGCTTTCGGTTCGCGCGCAAAGACGAGCTACATGTATTGGATTACGATTGGTTTCTACCTATACCACGTGAGCGTAGCTTGTACTTTTGGCAAATTACAGTACATGTATGGCTATGATGTGTGCTTTATTACATCGCTTTACATACACTGACTGTGTACATAGTACATACGGCCGCACAGCAGGCCGCCAGGCGCTAGCCAGGAGGTCGCTCCGCTCCCTCGCAGTGTCTCACGCCAAACTCTCACTCAAGGTTGGCAGCCCTGGAACTTTGACCTGGCACTATAGAACTGGGCAGATGTTGCTACATTGCAATAAGACCAATACCATATCTTAGCACCATAATGTAAATGTTAAGTGTACATGTACCAGAATGATGGCAGGAAGACTGGATTCTATCAAAGAGAGACAATCTACTCTTGCATTGTCTGTGCCTTCACAGATTTCAAGAAACCAAGACTGGTATTAAAGATACCATGTGTCATAATTGATATCCCACAAAGTAATCTTACGCAACTTGCATGGCATTTCATGGAGCAAGAGTTCCCATACTTTTTAACAGAACAAAGTCCTAGGATTGACAGTGAAGGCAGGGAGGTGCTAGAGAAGGAGAGGCAACTAAAGCTCTTCTTAGAAGTCATGCGCGGCACCGCCGAGAAGTTATGCGTTCAACTACAGGTGTTGCCCATGTGCTTTGACAAAAGAAATCGGGACTAGCGCTCTCACATCTAGAAATATTTGCTCCTACTGCAATTCGCTCTCTCTTTCAATGTGATGGCAACAATGAATTTGTGTACCTTGAATTGGAGCAGCGAATCAAAATGCAGTGTAAAACTGACAATTTTAACAGCAAACACGCTGGAGTACTTTATTTGAAAGATTAAAATATCCCCTTATTAACAGATAAAAAATTAATATGCGGAAATGTGCGCATTATAGAAAAAATTAGGTTTTTAAGAGGGCCTAATTTTCATATCCTTTCGATTTGTGAATTACAAAGAAACTAGAAATACATGTTAATAATATTGAATTCTTTCCCAAACTATTCTAAATCAATTCGAGTATTTCAGTTAAAATTTTGCGGTGAAATAAAGCTTGTAATTCAAAGAAAGGTGAAATGCGTTCTTCGCCTCTGAACTTCGTCTTGCAACTAGAGCAGTGCCGAGCATGACTTCAAAGCGTAATGGAATGCTAGACATCCCATTGTAACGCCTTGAACCCAAAGATGTGTTTGCATGAATTACAAAGAGTTGCCACTCCATCTCTGTAACACCTCCCTGGTGAAGGGACTCTTCACTTACTGTCGGTTTTATTTATGATTTTTATCACTTTAATGACTTCTCTCAACTTTATCCCTTATCAGAACTTGGATGATATGTTAATGTTCACAAGTCGGGTTTCTTTTTCGACCACTCCCTTTTTTGTGAGCAAAAGAAGAGGGACAAGGTTGCTTATCTGTAGCTCTACCAGGTGTCATTTTAAAATCTGTTTGGTGGGCTTGTTTTGTCAGTTTGCTTTCCTTGTTTTGTTACCAGTGTGTCCTTGGTCATTTCAGTATAGTCGGATTCAAGCACAATACAAAACTGCTCAAATCAGTGAAAATTCTGTGGATTTTCATCCATATTGCCCACAATACAGAGATAGATGGGTATTAGGTTGTTTGTCACAAAATATTTCCTCCACTGAATTGCAGCCTAAATGCTACCTCTTATGGAACGACATCAATTATGACATGCCGTTTATATGTGTATCATATTTCATAAACTGCATCCAACAAGAACAACACGAAAAGTGTCACACACTGATTATGCTTGAGCTTAGGGCTCTCATTTATTCTGATGTGGAATGGAAAAGAAAAACCAAGGGATAAACACAGTACTCTCTCTTACACAAGGTAAATACAGCACATCCTTGGTATTATGTAATGCAAATGTAATAATACAGATTACACTTGACTCATAATGTATGATATTGACAGAGAGGGGAAAGTCTAGCTAATTTTCACAACACGGCCCCATTCCCACATTACATTCTCCATTGATGCATCATTCAAAGATTAATTGCTTGAAGAATGAGACAGCACAGCAACCTCTTATACAGTGCACTCCCGTTATAACGAACACGGTTATAACGAAATTTCGTTATAACAAAGTAAATCTTCTGGTCCCAAAATAATCACCATAAAAGTCTATGGTAAAAGATTCGCTTATAACGAACACGGTTATAGCGAAATTTCCGTTATAACGAAGTCTTTTCCGAGCGCCATAGACAAAGAAAAACAAAAGAAATGTGCTCCGTTATAACGAAATGCGAATCGAAAATTCATAGCGGAACAAGCATTTATAGCTTCTCTGCATGGGTGAACGCTTCACACCACTGTGTGTTCGCTCTTTGTGTCACGCACAGTTTCTGAGGGGAACTTGCATTTATTATTGTGATACAGTTATCCCATCACATTTCACATAGCTTTCCAGTGTATGATGAGTATTCAGCAAACATAATATGATATATATACGTGGTTTTCTTGTTTTCATTATATATTGTATTTGTTCAGTTATAACGAAATTTCGTTATAACGAAAGAAAACTGCCGGTCCCGAGCATTTCGTTATAACGGGAGTGCACTGTACATGTGTAGTATTCATCATCAGTAAATCTCAAATGTGACACGCTAGCAATACTGGGGTTTGACAACTGCCAGTATGGGAGTGTTCGGGTCCATACGTGTGCAATGAAAATGATGCTGGGCACTTCCTTTACTGTATTGAGTACATCAATAAATCAGTCTTATCTCTCCATCAAGAATTCACAGAACATTTTATGGCACTACGAGGCCAACAAGGAAGATTTGTTATCAAAACATAAGGCCACATTCATTTTTTTTTTTTTTTTTCTTGCAATGTTCTGTCACATTCGCAAGCAATACTTGCCTTGGCCACTTGTGCTCCATACAACAATCCCTTCAGGATGTAGTCAAATGGTAACTCCAAGTCTGATCATTATTAGGGTCATGAGAAAATACTTGAACCATCATATTTACAAAAGGGCCCACTACAGCAAAGAGTGACATATTGGTTTCATGTGTCAATGGGGAAAAATCAGTAATAAATTTACACCCCATTGTATTTTTACAGCAGATGGTAAATGTAACATACTGTATTTGAATAAGAGAGCTTTTGATTCGGGACTGTAGGGCATACAGGATGGAGAGTTAACCCACCATGACCATCTTGCTCTGTTCTGATTTCTTAGCTGTTTTGATTACTGAGGACTGGGATGCTTACATCCACTGTACTGTGTAAGCTGTCACACAGGCACTTGATGTACCTAAATGTACAGCAGCTAGCTATTCCCTCTTGTTTAAGAGACCAAGTGTTATTCCAACAAGAACAATCCTGAAATTAACAAGATGGAGAGATGTTCAGTTTCACCACTGCACAGATCAATTCATACTCTGCCTCCTGTCCTCTGCCTACCGACTTGAACTCAAAAGCTCTCTAATGATCATCAGGTGACATCCTAGTACAACGAAATTTGGAGTGATAAGCACTAAAGACGCCCCTTTTATATACATAAAACAGCCAAATGCATGAACTGCAAATATATCTACATATTTACAAGTGTTACAAATTAGATATGCGACCGTGATTTACTTTCACGTGCAAAAAAGAAAGAACAAATACTAAATCTAAAATACTATTATCTGTAGGAACTGTGATTGCAGGATTTATGATCTTGTACTGGAATCAAATATCTCCCCTAGGATGAGTCCCTAGCGTCACGATTACTAGGGTACACATGTTAAACAAGTCATTCTGCCAGTATTCTGCCGGTACTTTGACATGCCTTGCTCTTAAATGCAATCAAATTCACGACTCATAGTTTGCCCACTGTCCCATTACAAAAATATTTTTACATATTCCTCATTGGTCATTCATTCATCAAATTAAATAGAATTAAAATCCACATGCTGCACTATCATAAATCACAGCCACTAAGGACCACAAACATTTTGCATTCAAGTTTCATTTACATCCGTCGGCAGCTTCCGTGAAATATTTCCCCATCAGTCACCAGCAGTTCAAAACCTTCTGTGAGCGTTACAGGAGAGGTGCTCGAGGCTCTAAATATCACAAGATCCCTATCACTGATTATCCCTTGTAAGCTGTCATGAACATGCCTTATTCGTCCACCAAGAACACTGCAATTGATGCACAAATGCTGTGACTGCCAAAACTTCTCAGAACTTGAACTCCTTGTACTTCTTGGCGGCTCTCCCACTATCTTGTGTCTGCTTTTTCCGCTTGTTCTGGAAAAGAAAAATCAGGAAAACATTGAGGTCTGAGAGAAGTTGGTAGATCATTTCTTCTCTTGTTTCATAAGAATTATACAGAAGCCATCACTGAAATCATACAGGTTTAGTCCAAGGTACAACTGGGCTGACAATGATGAATATATATTTGTTACAGTATTTGCATTACATTTCTTCTTTCTGGAAAGAAAAGTTAGTTTACTTTCACTCATTTTCCTCACCAGTAATTAAACTCAGTAATGAGTAAGTGCATCCTAAAGAGAGTTTGAGTACACAATTTTCATAGCAATAGCAGAACAAAGTGCAGGAACCGTATGACATTACAAGCCTTGTCCACAGTAAATGTTCTTGAAGAGGTCACGGCATTCATTCTACTAAAGTGTGCACTGGTTCCTGATGGACTGACATTGATGACATATATATGTGGAAATAGTCTTAACAAGCTCTCCATACAACAATGTGGATAGCCTTTGACATTGAATCATGCTAGCACAGGAAAACAAACACTTTTTGGGGGTTTCTTTCATTAATATATGATCAATAACATTAAAAATGTGCTAGCCTACTCATTAAAAAGAAAAATCCACATTGTGATATACGGGTACCTTTAATGGTAAGCCTTGAACCAAAGATAAAGCACTTGACAGCATAAACTTGATGAACACAACACCCAAACATAAGCACAAACATTATTACTATGTGATGTGTCATGAAACCAAGTTGTGCATCACTTTATCATCAGCTAAAAACTTGTGTACATACACTTTTCACAGCCACCTCTGTGCACCTGGAGTATTGGTTGATCATACACACTCTAGTTACTACATGATAACATGCATATTATTATCATTATCATCATCATCATCATCATCATCATCATCATCATCATCATCATCATCATCATCATCTTACCTTCTGCTTGGCAGCATGTTCTGCAACCATGTCGCTGAAGTCCTCTTTCTCCAGTTGGCTCTGCTGCTCTCGCACCTGTTCCTCATACCTGATAGGAGAGATAAAACCTTATATTAGCTCATGGAGTTTGGAATGTCTATAAAGAATTATTGTCATCATCATATTAAACATCATCATCACTATATAATGATCGCAACAACAATAGAGAGTACTCCCGTTATGAAGTCTTCAGGACTGGCAGTTTTCTTTTGTTTTATCAAAATTTCATAATACTCGAACAGCTTAGTGTATAAACATGTATGGATGATGATTTTGGGACCTGAATTTTAATTTTGTTGTAACAAGAAGTTTGTTATGACGGTGTTCTTTATGACGGGAATGCACTGGAATACAAATATCACAACATCACTGACAGCCACACAGTACGCACAACTGCTGATAATACAGCATGCCTCTATACTCACTTTGCGGCCATAGCCTCTGTTCCAAGTTCCAATTCGCTGGGATCCAGAGCAATGGCCACTCCTTCACTCGCTGTGCCTGGCTGGTTTTTGGCAGCACCAGGCTGTCACGGGGAGAAAAAAAAATGTATATCTTATATTTTCATGTCACTATTTGAGAACCATATTAATGATCATGGATGAATAATATGGCAGTAATTTTGACATATCACACTGCATATGTACCACACCTAGTATGGCATAATATTCTACTAAGTAAAATGAACACATTTTTTCTGATATTTAACCCATTGAGGACGAGTCCCGAGTATACTCTGGCAAGTGTCTCTGGGAAATGCGTGTTGTAACAAAATCAGCCCGTCCTCAACGGGTTAATGTAATCTCTGGATAAGTGTACAAATTGAACAAAAGCTTTTGTAGATCTATATGTCATGAGCAAAATTTGTAGCTCATTGTCAAAATATCAGTATGTGAACACCTTTCTTGTCTTAAACCTTCCAATGCATTATCTTGATGATTCTGCACAATTTGTCTTGCAATGCTATGACATCATCAAACTGTTTCCAAGCAAAAATGCCAATTGAGGAGCACTGCTCACCGCCGGGAGGTCGTAGACGTGGGCGGAGCCAACCATTGCAGCACCCACGGCCGCCTTCTTCTCGGGAATGACAGTGTAGAGCTGCGGCGTCTCTGTCCCTTGCTCCATGGCGTCCTCAATCTTCTTCTTACGAAGCTCGATCATGTCTGGTGTCTCCATGCCGGTAGGGATGGATGTCAGACCACTGGGGGTTATCAAACCTCTGTGTGCAGCAAGAGCAAGGGGGTTTGGGTTAATACAGCTGAATCCTGTCATCTGCTGGTCAAAGTGTAATATACACATCACTTCTCATCAAAATAACTTTGGTCCCAATCCCAAAAGAACCCCCTTCATTCCCCTCCCCCTCTGCCACAGTATCTAAAAGACAAAAGTGCATGTTCATAGTGATCAAAATTTACTCTCCTGTTTCACTTGCTTCCTTGTTTAGTGAGGGCTGTACAGATGGTGTTACATGCATCATTAAGAGCTCTCTTCCATCAACCAAAACATGACATGACAAATGAAGAGATATTACCCAAGTTAACTGCAGGTAGTTAGAAGTGCTAATATTTCACTGGATATGCCTTACAAGTATTTTGTTAATTCACATTGTTTGATTTGCCATTCAATCACAGAATTTACCATCATATAGTAGTCAGACTCTTATGATGGTATTAAAGGGATGGTACAGTATTGGTGGAGATGAGAATTGGGCTTTTAACTTTTTGCGAGATACCAAGAAAACACTTATGAAATAGTACAGAGCATATCAGAGGAATTCGAAGTTCATTTGATGAAAATCGGGTTTGGAATGACTGAAACATCAAAAAACAAAGTAAAACAAAGCAATCGTAATAAAAGTGTGGGTCCCACACTTTATTAGAATCGCTTTGTTTTGGATATTTCAGTCATTTCAAAACCAATTTTCATCAAATAAATGTTGAATTCCTGATGGAATTACATGCTCTTTCATATTTCATAAGAGGTTTCTCATTATGTCACCAAAAAATGTTAGAAACCTGAAATTTAGTCTCAACCAAAACTATACAATCCCTTTAACTTGGTCCTTCTTCAGGGTAGACTCTAGTACTGACCACTATTGACAAAACAATTCAACAAATAAAGAGAATGCAAACAAATACACAGACACACACACAGACACACACAGACACACACACACACACACACAACTTTGACATAGACACTGTACCATTTCTGTCATGTTGACACTACAGAACCCAGACAGTATAATGGTGGTATGAGGGACGCTGGCTTACCCATCTGCCGGTGTGATGAGACCTGTCTCGTCAATCTCTCCTGGCTCCCTCTCTTCCTCGCTCTCCTCCTCTGAAGATGACTCTTCGGATTCACTCTCCAGCTCACCCCACTGTGTCTTGTCGACCTCCTCCTCCTCCTCAGCCTTGAATGAGACAGAGACAATCAGAGAAAAACAAATTGAAGAACTTTTGTTCATTACATCACCAGAATTGAACATATCATAAAGTGATTTTAACAGCTCTATCAGATAACCTTTTAATTTGAATGGGAGATAGGCTACAGGTGACATACATTAAAGTAGCTTTCCTATAATGTCTGCATGTAAGCATTCTTTTTATAACATCTACATTAAATCCTCTTTCATCCATGAACAATTTGAGAAAATCTTATATGACTGGAACAGTCCGGCTAGTCATTGCAGCATTAAGGCAAGGGTAGTTGATGATGAGAAAAGATGAGGTAAATAATTCAGATTTCTTTCCAAATTATGCTCTTTTCAATCAACGGATATCTGAACTGACAGGAACAAACCTTCTTAGAGCTGGTATGAGAGCTGTTTAAGAATTTTATGGGTTAACCCTAACAGGGCCAGGGGGGGGCCAGAATCTGCCCCCCTTCGACATTTCGCGTTATAATTCTGTAACGCGAGAAGGCCTCGTCGCGAGGCTTCTTGACTTTCTTTGTTCAAGTCTCGCACAACTTTTGAGACCAAATATGCAACGTCCGCGCATACTTTTTCAAAGCCACGCCCATTTTTGTAACTGCATGTCACCCCAAAACGGGCACAATTTTGTGATTTTGTGTACATTTCCTATGGAAACCAGTGCTCTGTCATGAAAGTCATATAAACCTGATAATTTTTAAAATTGATCACTTTAATTGATTAATTTTATGCTAATTATGGTAGAAAAGTGGTCAGTGACAATTTCCACAAAAAAAAAACAAAGAAAAAAAACAAATATAAAAAAAAGAAATACATAAGAAATTCCAAAAACAATAAAATATGTAAGAATTAAAATGACTTTTGGAATTTTTTATGATATACAATTGTTCAATAAGCTAAAACAGATATACAAACCAAAAAGTAGACTCACAATGCTTTTAATCAGGCTAAAATATTATCTTGGGCTTAATTTGCATAATTAATTAATCAAAATAAGAAATGAATTGTTTCAAACAATTCGCCCCCCTCCAGTTTTAGCATAGCCAAAAAAGCCCGGCCTGATTAGGGTTAAAGCAGGGAATCACTAATGAGACTTACAACACATGATCAGATAAAAGTCAAGTTTAAAAAGTTAAAAATCCTGAGTAATGCCAACAAAATATTCTGCACAATGCATGTCAAGTCTTACCTTTAAATCCTCTGTTGCTGTTCCAAAAACGTTTCCATACAGTGGCTTCCCATTCAGATCGACTGGTGGCTTGCCCCATCCTCCGGCATGGTATCCAAAGGAACAACCCTGGACAGTGGTAGATGGATGCAGTGATTACTTTTATGAAAGAATGGATATTTCTACTTCACATTTACATACTTAAAAATCCTCATTCTTTTCTTTAAATGGAATTCCTTGTTCTTCATATCTATTTCTGTTTCCTCTAACCATTGAATCTTACACAGAGCTGCTTTGCCCATGACCTTCAGTGCCATCGATCATAAATATCTGCAGAGTGGCAAGTCAGACACTCCAATATTGTCATCAACTTTGCACACACCAATCAATGGGAAGACATATGAATCACATATGAATTCATGAATAAAAGTCACTCAAAAAGGGTGCATAAATAGGCATAAGGTGCACAATCTGTAAAGAAGTTCATATCTTTCATCTCATAGTCATCAAAAAGGCTAATTGTTCAGCTTTGATGAAATTTCAATATAACGAAAGAAAACTGCCAAACTCGAGGATTTCATTATTAAACTGGAGTCACCTGTACCAGGTACTCACACATGAGAAGCATATACACTGTCAGGCCTCTGAAAAAGGAAGCAACCCACTAAAACAAACCCTCCCAATTTCCTACACACTTAATCTGTATACTGTATTTCCAGCATACACCATATACCTGATAAGAACAGATAAAAGAATTTCACCTCCAATTTGAAAAACAACTGTTTATTGAATGCACAAGTACGTGGGAAAGATTATTCCTACCTCTGGAATGGGTGAGTTGAGTCCTGGGATCTTGAGGTGTGGGTACGATGGAGGAGGACCATACCTCTGCATGGCAATCAGCCAGGGAGGAGGGTACTTGTCAGCATTCTGGTGGGAGCAAACAGGGGTATGTTAAGAGTATAGTAAGAAAGAGAATGAAAGCTGAGGCAAAACAACAGGTGATTTAACCCTAACTTACCTGGGCTATTTAGCAAGCTTGAATTCCTGGGGGGGGGGGCCATTATGGCCCCCCCATCAGATCTCGGCCGTTGATCGCGCGATCGCTGCAAAATTTTGCATGAACATAAAGCCGGATGTAATCTACAAGACTGCTCAGTTAGATTTTCAAAAAATTAGCATTTTCTATTTTAAATCAATTAATTATGCAAATATATGCAAAAGACCTCATTTTCGTCTGTAATTGGCTTATAAAAGCTTATGGAATGCTGATTTTTGGTGTAAATATTCCTAGTGACATTCCAAACATTTGCGCGTAAAAAAAAATTCAGTATCAAAATTAATTTCTTATGTTTTTTATTGTTTTATCAATTTTTTATGTATTTCCTTGTTTTTTCGAACTTTTGTTTTTGTTGTTTTTTTCAACAGAATTTGTCATACACATTTTTTGAAGCATAACTATACTAAAATGAATTGATTTCAGCCATTAAAATGAAAAATATGAATCTTTATATGAATTAATTGAAAAAACACAATTTGTATTGACTTTGTACACAAAATCACGTTTTTGAGCGATTTTGGGGTTGACGAAAATTTTTTTAAGGGGCGTGGCTTCGGAATGGTATGCCCGGACGCAATAAATTTGGTCTCAAAAGTTGCGCGAGACTTGAAAGTAAAAAGTCAGCGAGCGGCGCGGTCAAAAAATTTTGCACGCCGGAATGGTCGCGGAATTTGTCGAGGGGGGGGCCATTATGGCCCCCCCCCCAGGTAAGTTAGGGTTAAGTGTAGGTAATTCACATTTATGTGACAAAGATCAATTCAAGCACATCTAGCTATGGCCAAATCCCCTTCAAACTTTGAGGTAAATGAATGACTTCTGAGAAAGTTTGTAATAGTACCTGCCACGAAAAAGAAAAGAAAAAAAGTACACACAAAAAGCATATGTCACTTTTATATCAAATGCACATCAGGGCCCCATTTCATAAAAGATGTTAGGATAGTAACTCTTGCTGGAATAGCAACTTCCCATAGCAACAGCCAATCAGGAAGCTGGATTCTTGTCATTACCATGACAATTGCTATTCCAGCAAGAGTTGCTATCATATCAGTGTTTTATGAAATGGGGCCTGAACTTGTCAGATCAATTCTCATGACGCTAAACTGCATGATAGAAAACAAACATAACATCAAAATGAGATATGCATGTAATCCACGGTCAAGAAGTTTGTGATTATCTTTGAGATTATACACATTGCATGGGTGTCACAGTAGCCACTATTTTTGTGATTAATGAATATCAGTTGTCTCCTCAAAGTTCCCAAAAATACACCATCCTGCATGTCTACCGTTTCAGGATTGTAGGGATGACATCTTACCCCTCCAGTGGGCATGCCCAGGGCTGTCTTGAGCTCATCTGTCAGTTCCCCTGGCTTCTTCTCCTTGAGTTTTGTCTCAAACTCTTTGCCCTCGTAGTACAGGTCACCATGGATGGTCATCTTTGGCTTGGTCTGCCACCTGGTGAAAATGTTTGATCAGTGGTCATTACTACTTTTTAATTCACAAGACCCATGCATGAATGTAAAGACAAAATAAATCACTGGCTACAACATTAGTGTGAAGACTGCAACTAATTACTCTGGATGATCCAGGCAGTGGTAGAACTCATTTTACAGTCAGTGGGTGGGGGCAGTAGCTGATAATTCTTAAATACTAACCTTTGCTATAAACAAGTTGATGACTGGGAAAATTCATACAGACCACATAGAATTGCCTGCACTTATGGAACAGATGTTTATACAATCTAATCAAAGAAAATCATAATAAGCATTAACATGAACAGCACTTTAAAATCATGCTGTAATGCTCATTGACATTATTATCTTAGAAGACGCAGAATGAGATCATTCGAATGATCAGGAAGAGTTATCATAAAAGCAAGAGCTTAATGATTATGTTGCTCATAGTCATGCATTTGCCGAACTTCACTTCTTTATACAACTTCAATTTCATATACATACCATTGATACTCCTGGATATCTTATCTGCAGCATCTTTTCATCCACTACTCTTATTGCTATAGAATTACAGAAGGGCGAGTATTTCCCAGTTTGTAAAGTCCAAGAACACATTGTTTATTTATTTTTTCTGCTTACTGCATGCAAAAGCACACACACACACACACACACAACAACAACAATTCACAATGTGGGACATGTTACTGCAATCCTCTCAACATTAGGGGTAAAGTGAGAACATTTCAAACAAATATATGAGTACAACTAGAAACACTGCAATACAGTGTGCTAGTTCGATATTCCAGTATAGAAACAGTATTACAGTAAATTCAACAGGTAGCATCAGCAGTGAAAACTGTATAATCCTCACCTGAAGAAGGCATCGTGGAGCTTCTGGTAGTCGATATCGATCTTGCCCATCTTGGGCCGAACCTTCTGCCGCATCTTAGTCTTCATGGTCTGCTGCTCCTCCTGTCAAGCCAAACAGACAGACAATCAAACATCACAGTGGTACAAAGGCATCTCATACCCAGGACAGTGCTCACAGCCCTTATATCATCTTGAGTTTTCAATAATTCTCTTCAGTTTCCAAAGACTTGCGAAGAATGTTTTAAAAAAATGTAAAAATTCACAATGGTATTTTATCAGTGAATGGTTCTACTCTACACAATGGTATTTTATCAGTGAATGGTTCTACTCTACACAATGGTATGTACATGTGAACTTCAAGACTACTGCACCTGATTCATAGTAAGGCTTAACTTCCTTCAAAATCTTCACAGCAAGAATTAAAACTACACATGATCCATTGTAACTTCCTCTTGAAGAACTGAATCATCACATCAAAACTTTAACATGCTAGCTAGCTATTATAGCTTTCTTTCATACCCACGGACTAGAGGGGAAAACAGCTGCATGGGTTACCTCCTGATATGTTACACATGGATTATAAATATATGAAAATTTAAGGTTGAGAAAAACAAAGTTACCTTTTCTTGCAGCGCCTGTCTCATCTCCATGATGCCTGTTCTCTGGATGAACTCTGGCAGCTCAAATGGTGGTTTAATGATGCCCCTTTTACCCTGCAGGTACTTGCGCTTGAAGCACCAGTGGCGTGGAACAGGTACGGTGTTCCTGTAAGCCTGCAATATGAGAATCACACATAACAAAGAGATTAAAGCTGTTTTAGCTTTCTCTGTTGAGTGGGGATAACAAAATGACATCTATTTTTTTTCCTTTCTCTTCCTCCTCCAAGTATGAGCTGAAGCATCTCAAAGCCTCATGGTAAAATTTACCCCCTGCAATGTAGATACACTTGAGCATCAAAGCTCTTCTCCACCATTAACTCTCTTTTGTACAATAGCAAAAGTTTGAAATCCTTCCCTCGGCATCCAAATGCGATGTACAAAAAGAATTAAATCCATGGTCAATGAGAGTATTATCCACAATTGCAAGGAAAGAAATCATAGCATGCACTGCATAAGTCTCTGCCATCCAATATTTCACAAACCATCAACTCCAAAATGCTGCTTCAAGCAGTTTTATTTTTAACACAAGTACAGAGTACATGAAATCAGCTGACACTATCACCGACTCAAATATTCTCTTGGATGATGACTAATGTGACATAACCACAGTTGTAAAATGATTACAAAAAGGAGCGTGAAAATGACAAAACACAAACACACTTACACACAGATACTGAGTACTCTTCCATAAAAATGTGACACTACGCAGTGCTGAAATTCAAGGGGCAAGAACACATAATCTGGACTAGATGGAGAGACTACCGTGACAACATACCTTGAGGTACACTAGGAGCTTTGGGTCACGAGCCGTCACATCGTGCATCTCAACGACATCCGGCCTGATGACCAGCTGCTTCAGTTCAGCCACGCTGAGACGGTTCAACTTACGAAGCTTCTTCTTGGATATCTTTGGCTTGCCCTCATTGTCCTCATCCTGGGGCAAGAAAAAAAAATTCAATGATTTTAAAGTGAGTTTTAAACTGGAAATCATCAAATAGGTGGTAAGATTTTTTTTTTTTTTTTTTAATGTCATCATGATGTAATGCACTGTTTATAACTTGTGCTAGCCAACCAGTCAACCAACCAATGGCTGATGATACCGCAGTGTATTACCTGAAATGAAAAACTAGCCTGGTTCACTGGTGACAATGACCTACAAGACTGCTGCAAATAAGCTCAAGAGTGTCATTTTCTTTATTTCTCCATACTGTCAAACCATTCAAGGTATACACTGACCAGATGACCCCAATCAGAAGCAAAGAGTACATCAGTGTGAGGGCCTTCTGAGATCTGAGACTTCAATCACTGTTCATGGCTGGGAGAACGACTAACTCACACACCACTCCTAACCCACACACCTGCATAATTTGATAATTGAAAAATTCAGTTAGTCACTTCCATCAATATCATTATTTGATAGGCCTATTGGCTTTCAGTGTAAAACATATATGCATGAGCTCTTTCAAGCAGCACTCTGCTGACCGGTTGTGATTTTTGCTACCAAATGCTGCCAGCAAATTTCTGTAATTAAAAGATATTCGGAGAGATATCCGAGTGCCCTCTCACTTGTGCCTCTACTACCGTAAAAATGGAAACTTTCGCAGTGTTGAAATTTTTGTGCATTTTGCGCAACCAGAAAATAGGGCAAAAATAAAAGCACGCAAATATTTTTGCTTGTCATATGTTCCAGTAATCGAAGTCTTGAATCCGCAGAATTAAAAAACAAATGCAACTGTTCACCCCACCAAGCGCGAAAAATTATCCACTTTTACAGTAGTCTCATGGAGCAATATATTAACATGCACCTTTTAATCACAGAAATCACAATCATTGCATAGGGATAATGCTTGACTTGGGACTATGTCAATACAAGACTGAGGACCAGACTTACCATATCACTGTCTTCAGAGTTGGAATCATCCTCCTTCTTCTCCTTCTCCTTCTCCTTCTCAGCTGCCTTTTTCTCCTCCTCCTTGTCCTTGTCCTTTGGCTCTGGCTTCAACGGTTCCGACAGCTTCATAGAGAAAAATAAAAAGACAGTCAGCTCTGGATTCTTCAGCTTAATCTGTCTTACTTCTGAGTCTTACTATGACACCGCAGTTCATCCCCATCAAATGTGTTAATTCTTCCGCCATAGCAAATACACAAAATCATTTCATAGAGTAGAGACGGATGATACTCGACATTCACATATGGCTGGCAGAAGGCGGTTAGTAAACAGAGCAACTACAACCTCATGCCCTTTAGTTATCATGCAATAAAATATGGAAAGTCTTGATGATACCAACAAAAGACTTCCCAGCTGACAACTGCAGTTAAATGATAATGTAAAACTGACTTGCATGGATAAATAATTTATTTCCTTTTTTAATTCAAAGCACATTTGGCAGCATGTATTACTATATAACTCTAAACGTGTCAACAGCAGTAGTGTCATGAACAGATGGGGATAGCTGATACTAACCTGAAATGCTTGGAATATCCTCTGGAAGTGTCTGAATGCCGGATCGCTTATCTCCACCTTCTCTGCCACGTACTCCACATCCACTTTCTCCTCATTCTTCTTGCCCTTCAGTTCTTCCTTGAGTTCCCTCTCCTTCTGCTCCTCCTCCTCAGCCAACTTCTCTTGCTCTGCCCGCTTCGCTGCTTTCCTCTTCTTCTTCTTGAGCTTCCTTCGTTGGTTCTTGCTCTTCACATGGTACAAGGCAAGGAGAAGAAAAACAATCGTTTTTTGAAAATCGATGATGACATATTAATAAATATGCATACATGCAAAATCAATGTCCTCTTCATAAACACAAGCAACAACAACAAAAAATCATTGAAATATTGGCTTTATAACAAAATTAAGGATAAAGTGAAAGAATTTCAGTGAAATGACACCATTAGCATTGAGGACAAGTTTTCTCACCATCTTTTGCTTGTTTGCTTGAGATTTCTTAGCATCCTCCCTCTGTCCCTCTTCGTTCTCCTCCTCATCATCCTCTTCCTCCTCCTCTTCATTGTCTGCATCCCTGTCAGGGAGGTCGTACTCTCCCTGGGGTGGGAAGAAGTCCGTTTTCACAGCTTCCCCTGGAAGTACAAAATACGTGGGTGACTTTGAAGCATGGAGTGTGATGAATGACGAGCAAACACGAGAAACATATTAAGAAGCTCTAATGAAGGCTATTATCATTAGTATTTTCATTATTTAACCCTATTTTAACTGGGGGGGGGGGGGTCAATTTGACCCCCCCCCCCCCTCGACATTTCATGCCGCGATTCCGCAACACGCCAAGATTTTGCCGCGTCGTTTCATGACTTTTTTCTTTGAAGTCTCCCGCATATTTTCAGACCAAATTTGCGATGTCCAGGTACACCATTCTGAAGTTACGTAATGTTTTGCGTATGCATGTCAACCCGAAAACAGCTCAAATTCATGATATCGTGTGCAAATCCTATGCAAATTGTGTTTTTTGGTTAAATTGATATAAATTAGATTATTTCAACTTTTAACCATTGAAATTAATCAATTTTAATGTAGATAAGCTTGAAAAAGTGCCTGCAACAAATTTTGGCCAAAAAACGATAGAAAACAAAAGGTCGAAAAAACAATAAAATACATAAGAAATTAACAAAACAATATAAAACAAAAGAAAATGATTTCAATTGTGCTATTTTTTTACAAGAAAATTGTTCAATGTGTCTTGAGGAACTCTTACAAAAAAATTTAGCAATCATTCAGTCTTTTTAATGGAGTTATAGGTGAAAATATGATTTAATGCATACATTTGCATAATTTACTAAAAATAGAAAATCAAAATTTTTCTTTTGTATGACTATGTAATCTTGTAGTTGACATCCGGCTCTATGTTCAGGCAAAATTTTGCGGCGATCGCGTGATTGGCGGCCGAGATCTTGGTCTCAAATAGCCCAGTTAAAATAGGGTTAATCATGACACTAACCACATAACTTGATGTGCTCATACGAGGTTTTGGGGTGTTTTTTTTTTTATAATGTTAACTACAATTTGCTGTTAAACTGCCACTGACTGTACAATCAAAAGTGTTAGAGACATTAGGAATCATACTTCGCTGTTACAACTGAGCTCTGGTTAATGTTCACTAAATTTTTAGTCAGGAGTCACCTAATAAACTGCCTTATTTTTTAATTTGGCCCTGAACAATGACTAGAGAAAGAAGTATGTTAAAGCCATACATCACTTCAATACATTGCTGTCTAATTTTTGCCTCCCCATTCATCACTGCAATCAGCCATGCATTTTTCAAATACATAAAAGTTACTAAGTTTCCATTTCATCTTTCACTGTCAGTAAATCTATCCCCAAGTCAAGCAGGTCAATTGCCACCTTATCGCACAAATTTCAGACTTATGATCAACCAGGTGACCTTGACTTTCAACATCACAACCAAAAAGCATAATCACACAATCTTCGAATGGGCACAGGAAGACCATGGCCAGTAGCTTAAATGTAAACTAAATCTTTTATACATTCTGTGAATTCTGAAGGATCCACTTCATACCTTCATCTTCCTCCGCACCAATCTGCTGGGCTCTCTTGTCCTTGAAAGCGAGGACTTTCTCCAGTGCCTGAGGTAGCTTGATATCTTTCATATCCATGTCATCTGAAAAAAAAAAGAGTAATAGTGATAAGTCAGAACATGGTATGATTTCACACACACAAGATGTCAAGTGTGTAACAATAATGCAATCATTCACAATATATTTGCCATTGGCAATGTCCAAACATACCTCACAAACTGTCAGACTTTATCACATTCTCCTTAACTTTGATCACAGACTTATGGATACTCATATATGCACATATAATAACACTCATGTAAAATCACAAATACATACACAGAACAACAACTGAATTAAGACCAGTTTAAATGTGTGTTTGTTTGTTTGTTTGTTTTTTTTTTTGTTGCTGTTGTTGCTTTGTATTTGTTTGTTTCCAGTTGCAATCTTGCAATAACCGGTGTACCCGACTGCCTTTACACCTCTTTCAATCTATGCCTATCAGGTAGACACCACATCAATTAAACAAACATGCACATACACGGGCATGTATTTCTGAAATACAATGACAGTCAGCTCACCTTCCATTGGAGGTGGACCTCTGCTATCCATAAATGGGGGAGGGCGCCCTTTATCCATCATTGGGGGAGGCATCCTCTCAAAGCGACCCCTTCCCATTGGTGGTCTTGGCTCTGGCCCCCTGCTGTCCCGAATGGGCATCCGTGGCTGGTCATCTGGACCCCGATCAGGGAACACCGGCCTGGGTGGTGGGCCCCTGAGGTTGGGGCCTGTGGGCCTCTCAAATGGTGGGCGGGGTGGGGGCGGTGCCTGAATGTCGGACTGCAACAGGTGGCGAGGTGGTGGAGGGCCCCCAGATGGCGGTGTCGGCAGTAAAGCAGCCATGCCTGTTGAAGAAGAGATCAAGTTATTGCAGTCTTACACATCCTTTAAACTTTGGTCAATAGTTGTATGTTTGATAAATGGGAAAGGGATCAACAAATATCAGGTGTATACTCTCTGGGTCAGAAAACCACCATTCCTCCATAAAAATTATTTTCGGCTTACAGTGCACTCCCGTTATAACGAACACGGTTATAACGAAATTCCGGTTACAATGAAGTAAAAATTCAGGCTGGAACATTATCTGCTTTATGTATTTTTATTGTTTATTTGTTTGGTTGCAACAAAATTTTGATATAACGAAAGGAAACTGCCGGTGCAGAGGACTTCGTTTCAACGGGAGTCCACTGTACTTTATAGCCATGATGACCTTTTGTTTCACATCCATCTCCTTAATTCATATACACCAAAGCTTATGGCAGTGATTAAACTTCTCTTAGAATACACTGACAAGTCTACCTCTAGCCTACATGACTGTTTCCAATGTCCACTGAAAGAGACACTCATCTTTAAGATAGCTCTCTGCCAACATTGCATCTTCCAAAGACTGATTTGTGGATAGGGTACACAATGAACCACAACGAACTCCACTATATCCTACTGGTATGAAAGCAATGTACATTGTATATAGTAGGGAGATTTTTATAAATGTCCTGGCGATTGCAGTACAGCACTGTCATGTGGCACGCATCAATTGTACCCTTGTATAGTGCATACCTGAATCTTAGAAGTAAATGTGCACAATATCTTCAATATATAACATTTCGGTATAACTGCTCTTCCTTTACATCAACATCTCAAGGATCTAAAACAGTGCACTCCTCTTATAACGAGAATGGTTAAAACAAAATTCTCATTTCAACGGAATCAAAATTCAGGTCCCAAAATTATCATCTAGATATTATTATACACCATACTGTTTGGTAATAATGAAATTTTGATATAATGAAAGAAAACCGCAAGTAACAAGGACTTCATTATAATGGAGTGCACTGTACTAGCACGCTGCAATATTTAAACTGACTACCAGGTGTCATTGAGCGTAAAGGAGGTAATATGAGGAAATAATAGTTACTTGTTTGTGGCCCTCTCTGTTGTTCAGCTTCCCTCTTCAGCATTTCCTGCTGCTTTCGAATCTTCTCGTCCTCCTCCTGCTTTACGACAAGTGCCCTCTGTTGTTCCCTGAGCAAATCAGCCTCTTTCATGACTGTCTCTGCAACACGCTGCTGCTCAATAAGTATCTGCGGCAATCAAACGTGACGCAAAAGAAGAGAATACTTCAATGCACAAAAGGTTATCAAGACTAGTACTACATATCATGCACAGCATATCCAAGATCCACACAAGAGGGGGTACTCCTGGGCCCCATTTCATAAAAGATGTTAGGATAGCAACTTTTGCTGGAATATCAACTTCCCATTGCAACAGCCAATCAGGAATCTAGATCCTTGTCGTTACCATGACAATTGCCATTCCAGCAAGAGTTGCTATCATATCAACTTTTTAGGAAATGGGGCCCTGAAGTTTGTTGTGAGTTCATCCAACATTAACAGGGCATGACTGAAATGTGACCCTAAGTGTCATGTATCTTGATAATCACAGCATAAAAGGTCTACAAAAGTGATACAGAAAGATACATATCATGACAACAGAACAATTTCCATATTACTTGACAATACAATACAAAATACTTTTCCTTTAATAACCTCCCATTAGACTTTTTATAAAGTGTGTGATGGATATGTTTATCTGCACCTTACCAACATCTTCAACATTCAGATGTGCTCTCTGAATAATTATATTAACTTGTATAATGTCATGTCATGGCAACATTGGAATCTCACCTGCTGCTGCATAACTTTCTGTCTTGTCTCCTCATCAAGCAGCTGCTGTTTTCGCTGCTCCTCCAGCATCTTCTGCTGCTGCATGGCCTTCTGCATCTTCTCATCCTCCAGGCGCTGCTGCTCCTGTCGGTGCCGGATCCGCTCCTGCTGCTGCTGCAGTATCCTCTGCTTCTCCCGCTCAATCAAGTCCTGCTGCTCCCTGGCAATGCGCTCCACCTCGGCTGCTTCTGCCGCAATGCGCTCCTGCTTCTCGCGCTCCTGCACCTGCCTGATCTCCATCATCTCCGCCTCGGTCATCTGCTTTGGTGGTGGTGACTGACTGGGCATCGGTGCTTCCACTGGCAGGGCAGGAGATGGCACACTGACCTGAGGGACGGGTGCCACTGGAACTGCTTGCATCACTTGTGGCTGCCCGGGAGTCATGGATGGCATCTGGGGTGGCATGCTCGATGGTTCTGGTGGTGGCGGTGGCTGGAAGCCCATCTGTACCTCGGGTGGTGGTGCCGATTGAGTAGGCACAGGCAAGGCAGGTGGTTGTTGCATACCACCTTGCATCACAACCACATGAGAGGGTTGCTGGGGCTGAGGAGGTGGTGGAGCCTGTATAGGAGGTGGCTGTAGAGGAGCACTTGAGGTCTGCCCCTGGATATCCAGCTGAGATTCCATGTCAGAAATCACTGGGAGTTGAGATGAGAAATCTAATTGGCTTGGGGACATGACAGTCGGAGGGGTAGGAGGGGGAAGTGAGGTTAGCATTGGCATCTGTGGTGGATCTATTTGTGATGGGGGCATCTGTGCTGGGGGCATCTGTGACTGGGAAATCTGTGATTCAGCTATCTGTGATTGGGCCATCTGGGATTCAGTCATATGTGCTTGGGGCACCTGTGACGGAGGCATTGGAGACTGGGCCATTTGTGGCTGGACAATCTGTGGTGGTTCCATCCGTGGCTGGGTCATCTGTGCTGGTTCCATTCGTGGCTGGGACATTTGTGATGGGTCCATCTGTGACTGGGATATCTGTGGTGGGACCATCTGTGATTGGGCAAGTTGTGTTTGGACCATCTGTGACGGGTCCATCTGTGAAGGCTGTGATTGAGCTATCTGTGATGGAGGCATCTGTGATGGAGGTATTTGTGACTGGGGCATTTGCATTGGGTCCATCTGTGATTGGACCATTTGTGATGGGTCCATATGTGACGGGGCCATCTGTGAGTGGGCCATTTGTGACTGGGCCATTTGTGACTGGGCCATTTGAGATGGTGCCATTCGTGCTTGAGCCATCTGTGGTGGAGGCATCTGGGTTTGGACCATCTGGGATGGGTCCAGTTGTGACTGGGCCATGCGCGATTGAGCCATTTGAGACTGGACCATGTGAGATTGGGCCATCTGTGCTTGTGCCATTGGTGATGGGCCCATTTGTAACTGAGGCATCTGTGAAGATGCCATTTGTGGTGGGATTAACTGTGATGGGCTCATCTGTGCCTGGGGTATTTGTGATGGGGACATCTGTGGGGACATCTGTGTGGGCATTTGTGTTGGAGGCATCTGTGAAGGGGGCATGTGAGATGGCAGAGGGTGCATTGGAGCCAATGTTGGAATCTGCTGGGACGGGGGTGGAAAAGGTGGAGGCTCACTGCGTTCTGTGGTAAACTCTACTGGAAGGGGCTGCATCATGGGCGAGTGCAGTGATGGAGGCTGCATGGGAGGTGACTGCATTGGAGGTGGCTGCATGGGTGGTGGCAATTCCCCCATGCCCTGTCCTGACAACATACCAGGTGGTTCAGCATACTGCTCCTCTTGTAGATCTGCTAGACAAGATGAGAATACCAATATCAAATGTGATCATAAAACAGCAAGAGATGCCTGATGGGCATGGAACTGGCAGAGTGAATTTATTCTCCTCAGATAAAGCAAACTTCAGCTGAAGGCAACTTGCATGTACAGCTGTATGTGTACCATGTGCAATGGTCATCTTTGTAAAAAATCAAATAAGACAGCTCTGCAGCTGATGCAGGTTTATGCCACTGAAACATGATTATTCATTTGACAATACATTTGTTCATCCTGCATTTACATGTTTTAATACTGCGATAACTAAACAAGATACAGGGAACAAAATAAACACCAATGTCTTTAAAAAAAAAAAAAAAAAATGAGGATTACCTTGGCTCTGTGCTTGAAGATAGGAGTAGAGTCTGTCTACCAAGTCTGCCTTCAAGCCTAAAAAAAAAAGACAAAGAGCAAGACAAAGAAATAGTAAACCAAAATACTGCAATCTGGACAACAGAATGTCAAGATGCAATTGTAGCATCTACATTCTTGTAAATCACACTGCATGATTGACACTGTCGTACCTCATATCTTGGTCCCTCACACTCGTACAATTAGCCTTACTTCAGAAGAGGGTACAGTGTAGTTTGCCCAGCCAATACAATGTACATCGTACCCTCAAAACACATAATACTGATTTTGCTACAACACACATTTCCCATACTCAGGACTCGTCTTCAACGGGAAATATTTAATGTTTCAGGATGTCATTTAGGATATTTGTACGGTACCATTTGTACATTTTAAGGTAGTGCCTAACTTGTGGTACCTGCACTTTCTTCACATGTACATGTTTTGCATAATCTTGTACACCAGTACATTAATTTACTTAATCACTGTTGATGTATTTATGTGAACTGCACATTGCCCCCAAGCGAATATGATATCAGTGGCCCACCCAAGTGGCTACGTACATATATGTGACTAGACTACTTAGATTGTAAAGCAAGTCGCCCATAATTCGACCATGACGTGGCCCGAATTGGACCGCAGGCTAAATGTACAAACCTATGCTTTTGATTACCACACAACTAATCACATATGAGTCTTTTGTGACAAGGAAATGGGGGTGACAAGTGCTGCGAAATTGGTTTGTTTGTACAAATAGCAGTAGTCCCTCCACTGATGCCTAAACAGTATCGATTCTGACAGAGGATGATTATAGGGCATCAAGATGGCACCAAACATGCGTAACAGAGATAGTAGAAATTTGATGTAGAAAGAGCCCTGTAAAAATTTCTGTACATATTTTTCTCATTTTCAACTCTCATCTCGTTTCTTTTTGTACATTACATACCTTAAGTTGTATTCTAATGCATTTGAATAACCAAGCAGAAAAGGTGATATTTTATGTGAAATTTCCCTAGAGCAGAATACATTTCATTTTACTTCTTCATGCACTCATCGATATTCATTGCAGTAATTCTATTATTCTGATCAAAGTTGAACCGTTATGACATATCAAAAGCTGAAACATGTGAGAATGAAATCCATTGGCCCGAAATATCTTATTTAGAGGACAAAATTATGAGAGATTTGAGAATGTTTCACGTCGTCGTATGGACAACTTAGCTGCACTGCACCTTCATTTTCAACAATAAAAGGTGTGCAGAAGTTTGAAATATCCTTGTGTCTGTTGCTGCAATTCATAGAGGCATGTCATTCATAAAAGTAACCACGTAATCCCTGTAAATTCACCATTCTACCTCCAGAAAATAATATAGGCTGAGATCTATGACAATATGAAGGAAGACCTTGAAATCAGAGTAGACTAATGTTACATTAACGCCGACCCTGTATAAATATGTGTATAGTAAGTCTATTACTCATCGACCATCTATTTTTTAAGATCGACCACCCTAACGCAATGGCTTTCTTGTGTATAAAATAAGTACACGTACGTAAAAGTACACGTAGGACGGGGCACAATACGCTGGAACATTCGAACATGAATGCAAATTAAGAGAAATTAGGGGGACACAAGTAAATAACCTCAGGAAACAGGAGGGGAAAAAATGAAGAAAATCCTTATTGATAATACACATAATTATTGTTAGCACATATAGTGTATTTGTCCATTCACTGGATATTCATACGTGCTTTTCAGTGGGAAAAGAGGCGGTCAATTAAATTGATGCGCTCGCACCGGTGAACAGTAAAAAATGTCACTTGTGTTTGTCGTCAATAATTCCGCGCGTATGGTATACATGTAAGTCAACAATCTGAGCCTGGGATATGAATCTGCGGTATTTTCTGCCTCGAGTGGAATGAAATTAAGGTGAAACTGAGGGATATTTTCTAAGATACAAGGTATTTAATAAAAAAAGATGGTTGATGAGTAGTAGGTCTAACTATACTTTACGGCACTAGCTAGCAACATCGCTTGTCCTCTGAGGGATGGTGCCCTTCAGTTCTAGGGCTGCGTGACATCAAATGCATACATTGTATGCCTAAGGTCTGATTAAACTGCTATCTGCCTTTGATCTTTTATTATTTGGAGGAGACTCAGAATCAGATGCAACTATTTTAGGTTCTTCTTCTTCTTCCAGGTTAGTGACCACATGAACAACTTACAAGTTGATTATTCTGTCACTTTTGTAGAGAGGGGTCATGTCAGATCGGCAGTGCACTTTGCGAAATGTTTAATGATTAACTTTGATGACAGTTGATAATTGCAAATAAAGAACACAATTTCAATAAACTTGGAAGAAAAAGTCACAAAGTAGTGAATGAGTAGTCACTAACTAAGTAGAAATATGCATAAATAAATTAATTAATTAATAAATGGCAGCACTACGAGTGTAGTTGCAGATGATCAGCTACCTGATCATATGCTCATAGTGATGATCAGGTTACTGAGATAACTAGGGCAAGTTTGATTATGACTTGTGCATGTTTAGAAATCATTTGACGCAGTGGTGCAAAAGTACACAGGCGCCTAACCCCAGGTTGCTCCTTGTACACAGTTATACTGTGGGAGCGCCCTGAGTCAACAGAGTGCTGTCTCTATATGATGAAAGCCAGAGATACACAAATTTTCGCCCCTCTATAAGTTACATATTTCAGCAGCGAAAGGCTTCCTTTATACTTTACATACGTTTCCTATCTACACTGTACTGTATACACCAAATATTTCGCGAGGTGTTTACTTTTGCGAATTTCGCGAGTCGGGTACTATTCGCGAATTAAAGGCATGGGAAAAAGACCCTAGGCTTTGAGAGATGCAACCTCAAGATCTCTTCCAGGAAGATAAGAGTCAGACCAGTGATGGAGTATGCTACCATCATCTGGGACCCCGACACTGTACACCAAGCAGGCCATCAGACGTGCAGCTCGCTTCGTCATGAGACGATACCGTGACACCTCGTGTGTATCAGCCATGATTGACAAACTGCAGAGGCCATCACTCGCAAGGAGCGATGCTGTACCCTGTACTGCCCGCCTCATCATGCAGTACAAGATTCATCACAGCCTTGCCTGCATGGAAAATATCAAAGAACAACTCCATCCACTTCCATCAAGACAAAGAAGGGGCCACAATCAACAATTTGTCATCCCACAATGCCACACACATTACCATCTGAATTCATTCCTGCCACACGCACCATCAAGCAGTGGAATGGACTCTCTCAGGAAGTCGTTGCGGCCAATTCCATCAACACTTTTGTGTCAAGGGCCTCAAGACGATAGGAGTTGATCATCTGCAAGCCATTTATTAATTCATTCATTTGTTTCTACTTATTTCTGCTTATTAATTACTGGGTAATTTTTTTTTCAAGTTTAAACTAAGATTGAGTCCCTTAGTCTAGAGTAGGGCATCTTGTAGATTCCTGCAACTGGAGAAATACACGTCATTTCACACAAAAACATACATATCCATAATGTCCATAGTTAACATAATACATGTGCAAAATTTCTCACCATAATCATAAATAATGGTGAAGTTATGAGCAAATAAAAACAGGGTATTTTTCATCCTCATGCTGTTAAAACCTTGGCAAAAAAGTGGGTCGCGAGCGTTATGAAAATTCACTGTCAAGTGCACTCCAGTGGGCAGTGCTATTCACTGCGTTTATCACATTCAAAGCGCGCGTTTCTAAGGCTAAGCGCGCATCCTTGTCAGCTAGCACACACCTACTCAGCTAGCTGTGCGAGGCCCGCTTCGATCCCGCGGCACGCACTTGTACTTGCACTCGCACGCACTGGTTTTCTCTGTGATGTCATACAGTATACATAATGCCAGCAATACATATTTGCATGGTACTGCGCTATCGCACTAACTACCGTACTGCACTTACGGTTAGCTGGGAAAATACAACACAGAAAGTGAGCAACCGAGGTCGTATACAGAGAAATTTCTTGGTCTGGAGGAATTTTTACTCATTTTTTACATTCACGGTTCTCTTCCACAAGAAAGGATTCCGTGAAGCTAGACGTACAGTGTAGTCTCCGCGGAACATATTCCCGGCCGCCAAGACCGATTTGTACACGGGTTTACGAGACCGATGACCCAGCATACAGTACGTATAAACGTCGGTCTAACAGCGCGGCGGAGTAAAAGCGCACACAGTAGTGGTGCATGTGCATCGCTATAGCCTAGGATGAGAGGAATGAGACCACCACAAGCTTTCACATGATACCAAATTTATGGGGATTTGTTCCCAGGATGAACCCGCGTAAATGCCTGAAAGGTGATTTCAAGCCAAAATTGTGGGTCCACTTTTCAACCAAACGCACGCCCTACGTTTGCCTATTGCCCAACACGCACTGAACGCATCTGGTAGTCGTAAGTTTATTTGAAAATGCTAGCGCTTTTGCAACCAAAATGTGACTTCCGTGATATCATACGTATCAAAAATAATATGATAGATTTCTCTTATTGTAAAAAAAAAAAAAAAAAATGTTTTGAAGTAGTTTTATGCTCTGTAAATGCATACAGACCGAGGTCAAAGATGACTTGTGAACTCACAACTACGCATCGCGCTACTGACGCCCTATCTAGAGTCTACTAGCTAGAAGATCTAGAGTAAAAGCCCCAATTTTCGGCCAGCCTCCAAAATCCGGACACTTACCACTTATCACAAGCCAGCAAATTCTACTGTCACAACACACGCATATCACATCATTTCACGTGTTACTGGCACACTCATTCACCACAAGAAAGTGCCTGAGTCACCTCCAAAAATCCATCTTAAATCCCAAATTCTGCCGTCAAAACTGCAGAATCGCCGCAACTTTTCAAAAGCGCCCGCGAATTAGGTCCCGTGCAAAGAATGAGGGTCGCTGAAAAAAAGCGCTAAAAATTGAAAAATCATGCCGTTCTGTTGCGAGATTTTTTGCTTGTCGCAAGCTCAGAGTGTGATGGTATCCTCCAAAACACAAAAGAAAAACAAAATCTCCGATGCAGTGAATAAATGTACGTACAGGGGCTGAATGCAAGTGCAAAGTCACCAAAATTCAGACACGAACGGGCGGGCGCGACAAAGTCCCCGATGCAACCTTGCGCTAACGAGGTGTGGCGCATGCTCATTTTTCAGCGGCCTTTGTATGCGTATTGACATTGCGCGCATGTCCGAATTTTGGAGAGGCTATCCGAATTTTGGAGAACTGATAACACAAGGTGATAATAACATTGGGGATTCTGTGAAATTTGATGATGTATTTAACAAAATCAATATTGGAAAAAATAGGTTGATATATTTTTTAACATACATTGTATTTTGTTGAGTATATTTGAGTTGAAAAAATATTGCAAAAAAATCTTTGTGTCCGAACATTGGGGGTTTCTCTAACTAAGTTAGCCTAGTCTCCAGTCAATCGTAGCCTAGACTAGCCTAGATCTAACAATGTTAGACTATTTTAATTGCAATTTATCAATCTTCAAAGCTAAAAATATTAAAAATTTCTGCAAAGTGCAATGCAAACCTCTCTCCAAAAGTGACAGAATAATCATCTTGTTGACTGTGGTCGCTAACCTGGAAGAAGAAGAAGAAGAGTGTTCATCCATGGATACGGACGCGACGCGACGCGCGACGCGGACGTCGACCCTGTAAAACTGTACTACACTAACTGCTACATATGGGACTACACTAGTCTATTACAATCCCAAACGCGTGCACTGCACCCATACACTAATTCCAAAACTCAAGAACCTTAACACGATACTCCTTACCGTTAGTGGGAAGACCAAGTTCAGCAAGCCTTGTTCTAAGTACAGCAACCTTCAATTTTCTGATCTCGGTTATGGTAACGTCCATTTTGGCATTAAAATGTGACTGATTTCAGTGATTCCCAGCCACCTGCAACAGATCGACATACAGACTTTACAGTGCTTGCATGTATTACGTGTAGTTAGTATGCTGAACGTTTTTGCACAACACATGACCTCTCTGCTCCACACACACACATTCACACACACACAGTATACACACACACACACACACACACACACACACACACACACACACACGATCCAATGTGGCCTGCTTGAACTTAGAACACAGAACTAGGTTCTGTGACTTGGAACAGCAGGTAATGATCAAAAGAGGTACATTCACTAGTTTATTCTTTGCATTTTCATAATTATTGTTTTTTATTCAAATACTAAATACAATCGATTATATCAAATATTTTTTTCAATTTATTTAGATTACTTTATTTTCAAAAGGAATATTAGTAGACGATTTTTTTTTTAATTTTGATGGTAACACCGCTGGGTAACACCACCGAACTAGCATGCTGACTCCAAAATGTGCACTGCGTGTGTATGTGGTGCATTCCCAATTCACCGCACTTTTTGCATAAGATCGGTATTTAGTGGCCTAAAGACGCAGTGCAGAACCTCCTCCGGAACTTCTCCCCAACGACCGGCCGCGAGCAGCACCGCCGGCTTCATCGCATACAACGCGCGACGACCCGCTCCTGCCCGACATCCTCACTATCAGGGCTCAGGGCGCGGCAGATCAGACGATACACACGCTGTTCCAAAGTGAGTAGTATAACCAAAAGTTAAGCCTCACCCAGTCAGTATATCCGATTAATTTCTTAAGTATATCGCCATGATATGATAAGCCTTTAGGCAGGCAATCCCGGAGTTTAGGGTTGCAAACTTGAACCCTACTTCAACTTAAATTAAGTTAAATTTACTTGTGATGATTTGATTTGGGTGTTTTTTTTTGTGTGTGTGTGTGTGTTTTTGTTGTTGTTGTTGTTTTGGTTTTTTGGTTTTTATATGCATTAACTTACCCTAACTGTTAAACTTAGCTGTCGTGCTGTCTATTCGCAACGTTAGAACAATGAATTGTTCTATTGATCACGCAAGTGGAGAACAATCCAGGGGCGGATCCAGGAATTCTGTAACGCTAGTGTAAAGGGGGGGGGGGGGAGGCGTGACTACCGCATACTTGCCAACATTTTCATTTGAGAAAGCGGTAGAATCCAGGATGCCTATGCGAGCAGCGCTAGCTTGAATGCTAATGACATCTTTCCAAAGCGGTAGTCTACCGCCAAATGTGGTAGAGTTGGCAAGTATGCTACCGGTAATTATTTCTGGTGCCACTTCTGGCCGGGTTTCATTTCAATTTTTTCTTTTTATTTCTTTCGTTTTTAACGAAAAATAAAGGGGGGGCGTGCGCCGGTTGCGCCCCCCTCTGGATCCGCCACTGCAATCGGGTGAAGAATTACAGGCCCATCTTACTGACATCAGCAGTTAACCGGCTGGTAACCTGGGGGGTGCTTCAGCAACGTTTGTCAGCACTGACAAGTTGTCAGCGCTGACAATTTCATTCAGCAAAATCCTTGGTTTTGATTGGATGAGATGCTCTGGTCACTGACTGTTACTATGGTGATTGTCAGTGCTGACAAACATTGATGAAACACCCCCCCCCCCCGGACATACGTTTGAGATGCTTGTGTCTTGACATGCATTCACACAATTCTGTCGTCAGGTGCCCAGCATGGTTTTCGCTTGACCGAAAGATCGGTCTGTATCTCCAGACTGACAGATTTTTCTGTCTAGGTTTTTGCAATCGCGCAAGAAGAGAAGAGATCTTGCAGATGTAGTTTCGGGAAATGGTCATGAATAGAAACAATTAGGACCTATAGATGCTGTTCATACAAAGAAAGTAGTTGATGTTGCCATATTAGTTCTAGTCTACACTCTTGTTTTGAAGGGAGCAAGTATTAAAAAAAAAAAAAAAAAAAAAAAAAAATTAGCAGCCTTTCCAAAGTGGCCGATGTCAGCCAAAGTCAAGTCTAGAAATCCATGATGCAAATATTGTAAAATGGTCTCGTTAAAGAGGGACTTAATATACAAAATCTGGAGTGATCATATTTTAACCAACCATTGCTTCCAATGATACAGAATCTGGAAAGATTTGCTTCACTGAGCTGGGAAGTAGAAGACCAGCCAAGAGAATGTCTCGGACAACAAAGACTGCCAAAGCTGCTAAAGATCTGACAAAGAAAGCGACCCAGGGGAATGTCATTAGGACCTACATCAGGGCAGGGCAGGCAGCTCCTGGCCCTCCACTGGGTCCAGTCCTTGGACAGGTGAGAAAATCAACGTGAAGTGGTCCTAAATGGCTCCTCTATCTCTTGCCTCACACAATGCATGCTACCCTTTGTATGTCCTCGCAACTAATGTAAACGAAGACAACAAACAACCAGATGAGCTGTGTTTCTGTTGATGTAATGTTGTCTCATTGCTCTTTAAGTGGTATGAGGTAAATGAAGGGGTATCTGGGCTCTCAACGTACCCCACACCACTCACACACTAATCTCATATTTACAACAACAACAAAAAACAAAACAAAACAAAACAAAAAACAAACTCAGGGACCCTCTTGGAAAAAAAAATTAGGTTACCCTCCAAAATAATCAAAGGGAAATGCTTAAACAGAAGAGATGAAGAAAATGTCTGGTGCCAATCCATTTCTTTCATCTATACAAACCCCCGCTCGGTGCAGCCACCCAGTAGTTGCTTACTTTGCATCCTATGATATACACAAGAATTTGTGTATTTATCTTTTAATACAAACCCTTTCTTTTCACTTTTTTGTGCATCCGCCCGAAGGGTGCCAGAGGCATTATTTTTTTATGACATGAGACATCCCTATAGTCTTGCTCTTTTACTGATAGTTATTATGATTTTAAGAGTAATCAATTGAAATGACTGAGCCCAACCCAGTCATTAACATATTTCACAAGAGGAAATGCATGCTTGAAGTATACCTGCCACTATCATTTGTAAATTAGAATCAACATCTTCCTTGACAAAATGATTACAGTGTGTGGAGGTGCCAGTGAAAATTCCTTTTGAATCCTTTGTTGTGTCAGTGAAATGGCAGTCAGTTTGCCTTCTTTTGTAGTCTACTCAAATGAAAGTTTCATTTTCTGATTCATTTAATTTTCTTTCAGAGGGGTGTTGCCATAGGACAGTTTTGCAAGGATTTCAATGAGAAAACAAAAGACATAAAGGAAGGGATTCCTTTGCCATCCAAGATATACATCAATGTGAGTATTTCCACATTTTTCCTTTCCAAAGTCTGCATAAAGTATTGAACAGTTGTGTAAAATGAGGACACAAAGTATAGGATATCTGCCAGAAGATAATTACACATATAATCATTCCCTTGCCATTTCTTTCTGAATGTAGGTGACACTCTATTCTATCAGTTCAAAAATGAATAAATTTTAAAAAAAATAAAAATTCTTGTGTTGCCAAGAGAGTTTCATGTATATTGCATGTAACACTTCATTATTTCACACTCTTCCTTCTGCAAACTACAGATTTGCAGCATAGACTAGTCAAGCAAATAGAGATAAAAGCTTGCATTTGTCCCAGGCCACATCGCTGTAGCAATTTCGGCATTTTATGACATCCTATACTGCTTTGTGTTGTGATAATATCACATTATTAGTCAGAGTGGTAAAGAAAAGACTGAAAAGATGAACACGAACATCAGCTTATCTTTGCGCCTGTGTTCAAATGAGTTTGTGTTTTAATTGTTTCACAGCCGGACAGAACCTATTCCATCAAATTCTCATCACCACCAATATCCTACTTCCTGAAGCAGGCTGCTGGTATGAAGAAAGGAGCACATTCTCCAGGTACCTTACTCCCCTCAACACAACACACCCTCAACATCAGCATCTTGCAACTGTAAAAATGAAAATCTTCTCACATTTTGCACAATTTGCATGAAAATAGAAGATGCAATTTTTTTTGCTTGCCCTGTGTTCTACTACTTCATATTTTGATTCCACAGAATTAAAAACATACAAAATTCATCTTACCAGGCCCAGTGGAAAAAAGTACTTGCCCTGAAATTTCCACTTTTGCAGTAGTAGTGTCATGTCCTAGGATAATTTTGCTGCCACAATTAGCATCTTGTTGTCTATGAATTGGCAACCCTGAAGTTTACTACAAATTTTACATTGGAAAAGGATTAAATGGAACTGGTTGCATTATAAAGTCTGCACAAATACAGAAGTATACTGTTTTGAGAGAGAAAGAGAGACTGATCTTCTAAAATTTGCTGTCAATGTGTTTGGTGGTTTTAAAGATAATATAAAGTTTTGGTATTACCTCAAAAGTTTCCCTGAATTTCCTCGTCTTAGTTTGTGTTTCAGGTTAAAGTACCTTTCATATAACTAACACTGTGAGACTTACTCGCCCCAAAGTGCTCTCATGTCTTAGTAATCATGCAATAATGGTTTCGTACCAGAGCCGCCGCCATACGGCGGCGGCAAGGTAGTACACGTATTGTGCGAATATCACTGCGACCAGCAGCGTGCAGCCCCATACGCATACTGTGTAGCTAACTGCGACCAGCAGCCCCATACGCATAGCTAAATGGGGCTTCGCATTGTAGCTTACAGGATCATGACAGATTTAGTATCGCGGGTAAATATCAACTTAAAATCCAAAAATTTCTTCAATTTAAAGACTTACCAGTTAAGTTGAAGTATTGAAAACAGGCTTTGGGCACCGTTTGGTTTTGCCAATTGTCCCTTTCTGTTCGAATTGATGACTGAATGTGACTCGGTCGAGAGGACCTTGGGAGAGCTACACTGAATTGACGGCCAGCGCATGCGCACACAAATATCTTATCCGTTCATGGATTTGAAATTTGTTCGCATGTGATGTGTGCGTGTGCGCTGGCCGTAGTAATCAGTGTATGTAGCTCTCCCAAGGTCCTCTCGACAGAGTCACATTCAGTCATCAATTCGAACAGAAAGGGACTATTGGCAGAACCAAACGTTGCCCGAAGCCTGTTTTCAAGATTTCAACTTAATTGTTAAGTCTTCAAATTGAAGAATTTTGTGGATTTAAAGTTGATATTTGCCCGCGATACTAAATCTGTCATGATCCTGGATGCTACAATGCGAAACCCCATTACGCTATGCGTATGGGGCTGCTGATCGCAGCTAATTGCATGATTACTAAGAAATGAGAGCTCTTTGGAGCGAGTAAGTATCACAGTGTTAGTTATATGATAGATACTTTAACCTGAAACACGGAAATTCATGGAAACTTTTGAGGTACCAAAACTTTTTATTATCTGTAATGTTTGTTTTTTATTGTAGAGAATGCTTTCTGTAGGTGTCAATTCAGGCAGAAATGTCTTTGATGTCCTTTTCTCTTTGTATGAATCATAATCAAGAGAATGTTTTTGTGGCATTATTGTCAAAAAAAAAAAAATTAGTGTGTTAAATAAATGTAAAAATCTATAGTGAGTACAGTATTAAGAATGAACTAATTTCCAAGATATGCATTAGAAAATCAAGTCAATCATAAGGTCAAATCAATCACAGTGTGCAATTTAGTCATTTTAATTCAAAACTAGTAATTGCCACTTTGCTTAGTATAAGTACATGAGGCCAGTTGATGCATAAGAAACACATGGATCACTATAGGAGGAGAGGGGTAGTGTGTATAAAGTGAGTATAATAATTCTTGGTCTGTTTCAACAGGTAAGCAGGAATTTGGCATGCTGTCCCTGAAACACATCTACGAGATAGCCAAGATCAAGAGCCATGATGAGAGTTTGGAGGGGAAGCAGCTGGAGAACATCTGCAAGCTGGCCATTGGTTCAGCCCGTTCCATCGGCATCAAGGTTGTGCCACGACTGGAAGAGGAGGAGATGCGGACATTCATGGAGGACGTCGCAGAAACGCGGCGGGTGATCGAAGAGGAAATGGCCGCGGAAAAGGCGAACGCAAAGTGAAGACACCACATGTCATCCCCAGTGTGATGGTAACATGGCTTCAACGAGTCCTCCGCTGAGGAGAACTGTTGCCAGGCAACGAGACTGACATGATGGCATGATGAGTGTTTAGAGAGCTGATCAACAATGCCTCCCCCTCCTAGGGTTCAACTCGGGAATTTGATATGAAGAATAAGTGTGGTGGTTTGTGAGCATCATTCATTGCGCGTGCAGATGGTCTTTGTATATCATAGCCTTGCAGGCTTGAGAGAGCTTCCAGTAATGACTAAAGGAAACTGAATAATGCATCGGCCCAAAGTGTTTGATGCTTCATCTCCTGAAAGGAGAGCCGTCATTTGGATTTGTTTTTAGTTTTGTGTGTTCGGGGTTTCTTTTTTTTTGGGGGGGGGGGGGAGAAGAGGGGGATTTATTGGTTTCTGTAATAGGCCGTCCAAAACGAACTGATGCAAGACAAAATTTAATCGAGAAATAATCTTGAGCCACGGTCACAATGGCAAAATTTCTTGAAGTCAACCTTGAGAACACTTCATGAAGTTTGCTCGTCCAATCTTGATAACTTCGTGAGGTTTGGGTCACTAGTGCACATCTACAACAAAGACGAATGCACACACCGCCTGACAGCATCAGAGGCCCCACAAACAGGCAGTGGACTGATCACACGATAGACTTAATAAAGTTTTAGTTGCTTGCGTTCAGACTGCACAAACTTTGAAAAGATATGCGGAGGTTCAGAAAATCTTCCTTGTCTGGGTCTGAAGTTTTGTCAATGTGGCGGCGGCTTTTTATGCCTCCGCCACGAAGTGGTGCCGGAGGCATTATGTTTTCGGGTTGTCCGTCCGTCCGTCCGTCCGTCCTTCCGTCCGTCCGTAATGAATTTTGTGGACAGGGTAACTATCAAAACCTTTTGAGGTATCCTAATGAAACTTGGCATGTATGTGTATTAGGGGGTGAAGTTGTGCCTATCAACTTTTGGGTGCACATGCTCAAGGTCAAAGGTCAAAAGGTCAAGGTCAAATGCTTAAAATTTCACTATTTCCCCCATAGCTATGCAATGCCTGAAGATATTTTCTTGAAACTTAGTGTATACATGTATTACCCAATTAAGATTCTCTGGTAAAAGTTTGGGGTCATGAGGTCAAAAGGTCAAAGGTCAAAAGGTCAAGTAAAATGTTAAAATTTCACTTTTTTCTCTCTATCTTGGAAATTGTTCAAGGTATCTTTATGGAACAAAGTATATATGCATGTACTGACTGGCAGTGGTTATCTAGGGAATTTGGGGTTCATGGGGTCAAAGGTCAGGGGTCAAAGGTCAAGGGCAATACTTCAAAATTTTACTATTTTCCTTATATTTATGCAATACCAGCAGGATTATTTTTTTTTAAACTTGATGTATGCATGTATAACCCACTAGATATTCTCTGGGATTTTTTTTTTACTTTTGCCAAGAAGGTCAAAGGTCAAAAGGTCAAAGATCAAGTGAAAGTGCTGAACTTACTTCTTTCTCCATATCTCGGAAGTGGCTCAAGTTAGTATGTATGTTCTGCCTGACAGTGATTTTCTTATGAATCAAAGGCCAGATGAAAATGATAACAATTTACTGTTCGATACAGAAATTGCACTTTTACTCCATACCTTGAAAATTACTCAAGTGTGTAAACTTATGAAAGGGTCAAAGTCGAAGTTAAAGTTCTTAAATCCCCAAATACATGCTCTCCTATTCATCCAATTAAACATAGGTCAAGGAAGGTGAACATTTGATACATTTGTGACAAACATGTCATTTTAATATTTTGCCAATTTTGTGAAAATGTAATCACACATTGTACACATGTACTATAGACCTATTAGGAGAATCATGCATCATGGCGGAGGCATACCAGTCGCCATAGCGACATTTCTAGTTATACTTGACTTTCTTCTGTCTTCACCATGACATGCTTTTGGTCTGATACATGAACAGTTATATTTTGTGAAATCATGCGTAAAAGTCAAATGAAGCATTTACTTGCTTGCTTTTGTTTCAGCAACTGAAATTTGTTTTTAGAGTACCAAGTAAAATGAATGACAACTTGCCTGAAGAAAGTGTGTGGTCTTTTACTTGAATGTCAAATTGAGCAAGTGGGAGGAATATCAAGTTGTTTGCATGAACAACTGTATACCAACAATAAATATATTACCATCATGTATAATATGTAAGAAACTTGACACATACATTACTTCAAGGCTGCTGATAGATGTCCGAAACATTAAAAAAAATTATCAAAGAGTCAAACTCCAAATTCAACACTTTTCTTGTTTTAGATGTGAAAAGAAAAAGAAAGGGAAGATACAAGTAATTTGTACCGGGTAACGGTATTGTCTTTCTTTAGTCAGTGTGATTTTTTCATTCCTAATGAATTCCCAATACATACTACAACATGCATAACAAATTTGCAGAAATACTTCTTACACATTTTGCATGATAATAGTATGAAGTTTTCTGCTCTCAGGGCCCCATTTTATCAAAAGATATAATCGACTATAAATTTTCTCACCACACAGGCTGCTATAGACTTACCATAGAAGTCATCTATGACGTCAATTATAACTTTTCATAAAACAGGGCCCAGATTGTGTAAATTTGTACACACTTGTTAGTTACAGCATAAATGGCTTTCTTGGATGCCTTGGGTACTTTTTCATGGTAAGACAGCTCCACAAAGAAAAGCTTTTAAGGTTAAAAATTATAGCAACAGAAATTTTGGTAAGGTTTTTTTTTTTTGTTTTTTTTTTCTTGGGACAGAAATGATGCTATGCTGAGAAACATGATATAGAATTATGTATCGTTGGAATCATGACATTGTTAGATGGGCCATTGGAGGAATGGGCAGCATGGCAGGAAAGTGATGCAATAGCAAAATATATGAACAGCTTGGAGTTGCTCTCGGGGTGAAAATTATGTCTTGATATACTAAGGCAAAGATGGAGTGGCCTGACGACTTGGCTTGGTAATAAAAATGTCTGGAGTACTCATACAGGGAAACCTCGTTTACTTGAGACCACTGAAATTTCCTGTATAACCTGAATTCATAAAGGTGGTTTAAATTTAAACCATCGTTTAAAAAAGCGTGACATAAGCGTACCTCTGACATGCGCTTATCAATACCTGTTACTGGACATCTATTGCCGTATGCAGTCTGCCGATCATATTTACCCAGAAGAAATTTGCGTAAACCATGGTCGAGATTTGAACCACCTTCATGAATTCAGGCCATTATGTCTGGTATCTTAGTTATATCAGGGATGAAAACAAAAGAATATTAGTGGAATGGGACCTGCAAAATAACATTGTTATATGAGGTATCTCACATGTCTGAACTTGTTGAATGAAGGCTCTACTATATTTAATTCTCATTTTCACTATCAACCATTTCCATGCTTTTATCACACTGAATTATGTCAAAAATATTTTACTACCAGTCACTGAGGGTCGTTACTACTGGTAAGTAGATAGAACATGTTCAGACTTTTTGTACATGTAGTCGCTTTACTTGTGAGGCAGGACTGTTGAATATTATGTAATGAATAATTTGCCTCATATTTGCCACAGATATGAACGAAAATAGAATTATGAGGAAGATTGGCTTCCTTGAATGTTGGGAAAGTGTATGCATCATAAAAGTGCATTTCTTGGCTGTGTCTGTGTGTCTTGCATTTTTGTATGCTGCATGTGTGAATGAATTTGGTGTGAATAGTGGCATCCTTGAAAAATGAGTGGATTTTATGCAACCCACCCGTAGCTGCGTGTGTATGCATGTATATGTATACATGTTTATGTGTGCAATCCTTTGCATATATGCATGTGTTTATCCTATATATTTGTGTTATTGTGTGCATATGTGCATGTGTTTATACAATGCATGTGTTTACCTGGGTGCTACATGATAGTACTGTATGTTGTGTTGTGAGAGTTATCAATTGATGGGCATTATGTGTTCCCAAGATATATGCAATACAACAGGGCCTGATCATGTGAAGAGGATTTTCACTCACTGTTGGTAATATAGGGTTTGTAAGGAACAAGAACAACTAAAGTAGCTGGGTGATGATCAGTTGTTGTTCATGTTCTATTAATCAAACAACGTATTCTTTGTTACAATTGTTGCGCACAGCCCGATGTGCTTGCTGTTCCACGTCTGATTCAAGTTAAATGTGATGGAGTGAAATGAGACAAGCAATGGTAGGAAGTTTCAGCAAGAGACGAGAGAACTAAGAAAGTGGTGGAATTTTAATGTATTCCCAAGTTTCCATTAAATAAAGTTATTGTTCTCAACCACACATGCAACTCAGCAGAGGTGATAATGTCACTCAGATTTATTTATGCATGACATTTACAATTGTTGGTCCTTTGTTTAACAGCTTCATGAAAAAAATCATCATGGCCAGGTTATTGCCATGCAAACATTTGTTAAGGATACACTCTCTCTTTTTCATTCCATGTCAACAATAAAGGAACTTGAGAGAAGGTTTTGTGTGTAGGTCAAAGGAAGATTAGCAGAGCCATGTTGTCATATCTTCGTTTCATTGGTATATGCAGTTGCTAACAGTGTCACTCTCATAACAGTTGAAAACTTTGAAATTCCACAACTTCCGGAACTTGTTAATTTGAGGCCTGGTCATGATGAAACCTTAACCATTCTATTATCTGATTCTAATTTATTTGATAAAGCCAGTTTGGACATGATGTAAAATTGAACTCTGCATGAAATGGGGTACTGCAGTGTAGAACTGCTGATACATGTCACAGGGAGTATCATCGGTCAAATATACATAGTCTTTGGAACATCACTGAAAGATATCACAAAAAGTTTATAGTCTCAAGGACATTTGACTTTGAGGCATCTGATATCTCTTGCTACATCCAAGGACTGAGATCAACTAAAAGAGTTAAAGGTGCATGGCGTCTCAGTGTTTTAGTCAAATGCGTACGCGGGAGCACGGCGCAAGTTTCCTATAGAGACCTACGCTATCGACTCCTCTTTAGCGCTTACACTTTGGCCCACTTCCCGAGTCCGAAGAAGTCCAATCCACTGTAGTCAGTGGTCCGATCACAGTTCGGCTCATGATTCGGCTGAGGGGATGACAGCTTTAGCAAACTTCTTTTGTGATGTCATAATAACAAGCACATATGCATGCACCCTGGCATTACTACAGACTGCACGATGCGCAGAGAAGACAACGAAGGCAACGTTACTTAGTAACACCTACGCACTTTACTCTTGATGACAGCTCAACGTAGGTAATCTTCGTATCAATGCTAACGGTGATCGGCAGTATCATCAACAGCGCCCTCTACACTACCGGGCCTATGCCCCTTTAATAGTACATCACATCACAATCCAATGGCTGATGCTTTTTTGAACAATTCTCAAAGTCACATGCAACTCTTTTGTACATTGGATATCATACTTGAGATGCACTGAATTCTATGTGATGCACTAACACCATGAGTGTCTGCAAGAGTGGTGAAAATTGTTATAAAGAACAAGGGCGGATCCAGGAATTTCGTAAAGAGGGGGCATGTTTACAAAAATAAAGGGGGGCGCACGTACCCCTCCCCTCATTTTTTTCTTTTTATTTCTTTTGTTTCAACAAAAAATATAGGGGGGGGGGGGCGTGTGCCGGTTGTGGTCCTCCCTGGATCCGCCCCTGAAAGAAGACAAGAGTAAGACGACAGAGTAAAGAGGTTGTTTGTTGCGACCTACTACTTGGCTTCTCTGTCTCATCTGTCATGACTTATCAAAATGTGTTAATTACATCACGCAAAATTATTTCTGCTTGCTGATTTCAAGGGTGAAATGCAGGAAAATCTCCTCTTGACGCTGGAAAATCCTTATTTGCACAGCCTGTATCTACAGCCCTCGCAGAAACGCACTGTGAATGTGTTGGAAACATAAAGATATCTTAGTACATGTATTGACATTTACGGTGGGAAATAAGGAAGTGGGACAGAAATATAACTTTTTTTTTTGTAAATAAGAGCCAGGCATAATTCTTGTGTCATCAGATTAATTTTCACTTGTTTGTCAATTCCTCCACCATCCACACTGCATCACACTTACATAAGGAGATTTTTATGTCTACATTTTGTGTGTGTGTGTGTGTGTGTGTAAATGTCAGTATGTGTGTGTGTGTGTGTGTGTGTGTGTTTAGGTATGTATGTGTGTGGGTGTGTGTTGTAACTCCTCGAAAATGATGATGAAAATGGTAATCATGAAAAAAGTATCATGCTTTTGAACCATATGATATCTTGAATGTTTATCATTGTTATTGTCATTGCATTGTCATAATGACTAAGGACCTATCAATCTGAAGACAATTATAAACGATGGAATAAAAAATGACAGAGACAAGATTTTTGGTAACCTCTGTTTCAATAGTTGTTAGATATTAAAACATCTTCCTGGTGTGAACATTGTAATCTTGCTCTCTTGTTATGTCTGAACAGATGGTTATTTATCAAACCTTATTGTTAGGCATTATGCAAATTTTGTAGATGCTCCAAATATACACACAAAAAGGTAAACCACCCCCCCCCCCCCCCTTGATTTAAAAAAAAAATAAATGTAGTGTACATTTTGAGCAAATAGGGTTTCTTCACAAAATAACTTGGCAGGGATATTAATTTTCTACACTTAATTTCTGAGTGAAAATGAAAGTGATCTATTGAGTCATGCATCATTGAATACACATTTAAGAACAATTTCACCCAAATATAGTGTGAGAATCAAGTGAATGCAGCAATATTAGTAGAACACATCATTGAAAGTGTGAGGAAAACTGGACAATCCGTTCAAAAGTTACGGATTTTTACAAGTTTCTGTCCAGCCCTTACTAATTGAGATGACTTCTAGTTTGTGGTGTCATTATGTACAACAAGATAATGAAAGTATAAAGAAAATAACTCAAAATTTCATATGTCATGAAATGCACACATTCCCTCCACTTGTTACTGAGACACCAATATTGCTCTCCCTACTTTCTGAAAGAGGTAAAGTCGAATGTTCCTCTCAGTTTGCCAGAAATATGAAAATATGTTGAATTCTCTGTGTATTTTCTTTTCAAAAGTCACATCAGTCATTTCTAGGTGTGCGTAAAACACTCTGCTTCTGGTGATTGTTTAAGTGTTGTTGTTTTTTTTTTTTTCATTCATCTTTAACAGCACGTAATCATTAGCATTTCTTGTTCCATCTTTAGTGTGCTCACTCAACCACAATACAATGGCTCCCTCTTGTGTTCACAAATTACATGTGCTGTTAGGTTGGTAACAATATCTGATGTCGATTCTCTCGATAAACTGAATAAATTTTGCAGTTATAAGGGTTGGACATAGACATTTTCCCCAGAAATTGTGCTCACATAACAAAGAAACCATGAAAAGTGTCTGGATAGTAGGCCCTACTATCTGAGAGGGTCAAAGTATGGATGACACAACAGCAACTCAAACATACACGAAAAACAGAATGTTTCACAGACTCCCATAGCATTATGACTCTTCAAACTTTTTAATCAAAAGTGACCATTTTATCTTTGATAATGTGCTCACTCATGCATGACACAACAAATCACTCTCATTTTCACTTAGAAGTTCGTCAATAAATGTAGAAATACACCCCAAAACAATTTACCTCAAAATCTACACTAGTTCTGAAGTTACGCCACTTTGATTAAGGGGGAGGGGGGGGGGTTACGTTTTTGTTGTATTGATTATAACTGTGTGATATTGGGGCTATATTAGATACATTTCTTGGGATGTTTGAATCCAGTGAGGCACAGTGTTTGTGTAGATTATTTTATGATCATGTATTCCGTTTAATTCAATTTGAAACATACAGACTTTCAACTATAGAAGGGAAAATTTTCAGAATTTCAGTTAATTTAAACTCGTAAACAGCACAAGCGCTGTTTACGTTCCACATTCCATATCGACGTTAGATATAACCCTGTAACTCGATTAGCGTCCGCGCTGTGCAATGCCTATAAAGCGGCGACCGCTCAACCATTATGGAAGGGAAGTCAAGCTGAATTTACAAATGTAGCTTTCATTCGTGCATCGCCACCCCCCAAAAGGAGGACCATGTCAGGAGCATGCTGAGAGGTACATGTTTTCGTGACAGGATAATCTCAATAACACGCCATGTGGCTCTTTGCTTCACAGCCAGCAGTACACGGCAGAACCTCAGCGAAAAAACACACGAGGTTTCCGTCAAGTATGCTTGACATAAATATTTCCTCCATTTTTTTTTCTCTCTCTCTCTTCTTTCATCATGCCAACCTGTTTTTTTTTTCCCTATCTCGATAATTCGACGCGTTATTGCTGCCGAGCTGACTCCAATGTACTAGCTTCCAATTGCATTTGCATAATTGCTCACTGTATCGAAACAAAATACAACTTCATTCCACATGAGCTCATCCATAGGAACAGTCCAAGCTGCAGTAAATTCAATGGACTTCTTGGCAGCGCCCTTTCCTGGGCACATGTTCTGTTATCTTTCTCGAACCGCGCTCGAAAAACCATACACAGAAAACAATGCAGAGTATTACGCTCGGATAAGAAAATAAGGACAAATCAAATCAATCAAGCAGTGCTGTAGCATTAGACCTAACATGCAGCAGACGTCTATGACTACATGGAAAAACAAGCCCATATTATGTGAGTTCACTCACTTTTGATAATAGCGTGTGGGGAGAATGTGTTGTTTTACGTCAAAACGTAATTATGTTGAATGAATAGGCCTACACCTTGGATCCTGCGACATGCTGGTGTGGTTTAAGTGTTTGTGTGTGTGTGTGTGTGTGTGTGTGTGTGTGTGTGTGTGTGTGTGTGTGTGTGTGTGTGTGTGTGCATTTTGTGTATGTGTGATTGTGTGTATAGAATACTGCATTAAAATTGCTATCAAATTGCAACCTTTATATATAAATGAATAAATATATATATATATATGTATATATATATATATATATATATATATATATATATATATATATATATATATATATGTATATATATATATATATATATATATACATATATATATATATATATATATATATATATATATATATATATATATATATATATATATATATAAACAGTCGTATAAAAACACCGCAGGATCCAAAAAATTGGACTGACGTTTCGGTCAAAGACCTTTATCATAGTAAGTCTAAACATAAAGAAATAGATGCAAGAAGCTATGGACACGCATAAGTCTTTGACCGAAACGTCAGTCCATTTTTTTTTTTTTTTTTTTTTGCTCCTGCAGGTGTTTTTATGCGACTGTTTTTACTCTTGATATCTATTTATTATACACCGACGCAGAACTTTCATATATTGATTATGTATACATGTATGTATGTATATATGTATGTATATATATATATATATATATATATATATATATATATATATATATATTGTAATATACATATTTATATATTTAACAGATTCTTCGCAGGTGATGCACATAATAATCTGTTGTCAAATAGGTGACTTTCTCCACCCCCTTCTCTCCTCTCCCTCTCTCTCTCTCTCTCTCTCTCTCTCTCTCTCTTTGTCTTCCTTCCTGGTATGTAATCTCTTCTATTCATATCCTAGTTGTCATGTATACAGTTATAAGTACATTTGTATACATTTTCAGATAATACTATTGTTATAATGATCGTGACGATTGATATCATCAACTGTGACAACATGATATCAATGATGACCATAGGAAAAAAAATACTGATGTTATCACTTGTTATGGTTATGATTACAGTAAAAATAGGAATGACTTTAATGCTTACTGCGGTATTGATAATTAAGAAATACAATTTTCTTGGTTGGAAAAGAAACAATATGAACTTGCCTTTTCAAAATAAAGTATAAAGCACACCAACTCTCGACGACATTGACACGCGATTCCAAACAGTTCAATAATTCAAAATATTTATTGAACCCGCCATGAATACGATTTAAATATAAAAAGATAAACTGTACAGTTTGTATTCCAGAATGGTTGTCCATACAAGAAAGTAAGATATTTTGCTGTACGCTTGCGTAGGAAAGTGTAAACATGAATACATCCATTCATTATACATTGCAGGTTGAGCCAAGAAAGAGAATGGTGTTCTGCAGATCACACAATCAATGTCATCTAGTCATACCAGCAGACATGCAGCTGAGCGGGTAAATCGCCTACTAATATTATAAGCGCAACAAAATGAGATAGTAATGATTATGATCAATCGGAACAACACAGACAAAAAGATGCGTTGTTTGAAATCGTTAATCTAATCCGCCGGTTAAATGGCAGTGAACAAACATTTTCAAGTGACGGCTCATATTCGAGTCTTGAATATCTGACCGGCTTCAAAGTAACAAAAATGGAAAAAAAAAGTAACAAACAGAACAGATATCCATTTCAATCCCAGTGACTATACATGATGCATTGCTCATTATTTTGTGCAGCGAGGATGTGTGTGATGATTGTGTGTGATTGCGTCCCTGTCCACGTTTCCTGAGATTACAATATACACTGTACGCTCGTAGTAGCAATAAAGAAATGTGTAGATTTTGAATTGTGTATTTCAACCTGCATCTTCAATGAATGTACAGCTCCTTACGATTTGATTTCTTCTCGAATAAGTCATGGACAAAATGAATGCTCACAACTTGTCAACTTATTTGGCTTCTGAAATCTATATATCCCAATTCAACATCCAAATTTTGGAGGCAATGACCTCTGCAGTACTTTTTTTTTTCCCGGCTCAAATCGGTGAAATCAGGTCTCGTGTGAACTTCCAAGTTAGTGATTACATTGTGACAGGGCAAAGAATCCGATGAAGTATATGCTTGCATGATCTTTGATGTCAAGTTTCTGGGGCAACACAAATCAGAATATTTGTGATCGATTTCTCGTTCAATTTAATCTAATTTTGTTTTCTTTTGTTTTGGGTTTTTGCTTAGGGTTTTAGTTTTAGTTTTTTGTTGTTATTTTTTTTTTTTGGCAAGCCACTTCGTAGCCAGTACATATCTGAAATGATCTCACATGCCGCTACCTCGTGGTTTTGTGGCGCGGTCTTATTCCTGTTCTTTGTATTTTCTTGTATTAGATTGATCTCGCAGCTGCAGAGGTTTGTTCAGTAATTCGGAATTGGATACTTCCATATCTTACGTCTCAGTTTAAGCGAAGTGGAGATCGGAGAAAGATGGTTGAGTGAGAGGAGAGACAGAGAAACCGAAAATGCATGGAGCATAATTTCGACAGTTAAGGAATGTGTATCAAACCATGTAAAATAGAAAACATGAATTTTTCGATCATAAAAAACACATCCTGATCAACTTATCATTAAAGTGAACAACTGATGCAAACAAATTATCTATATAGGCATATATACTATCTACTTCTCATTTCAAAACGTCTAAAGTAGGCCTAGGGGCATTGTCAAGTTAGAGGCAAATATAATATTCAGTGATATTAAAACGCAATTTTGATTAGTAAAAATAGCATAAACTTTTGATCATTCAAAACGTGAACAATTTGCAATCTGTACCATCTCTATGAATGATGACAAATAATGACAAATTCCATGTGTTTTTTTAAAGTAGTTTACACTCGTGAAAGTTCCTTGTTGTGTTAGCGTTGTGTCCTGACAATATCCATGATTATGTGTTTGAGAACACTTGCAATAAAGAAATTAACGTTCTTTTCATCTGCAGTGAAATCATCTAAAAGTTGTGTGCGGTATTTCATTTTTTTCTTCCAGTTGTATTACGGCAAAATTAAATACGGTAAAGGCGATGCGCTGGAATATTGACTTACTTCATCTTTCCACGCATGATGTTGTGAATCTTCACAAGATATGACGTCTGGAATGCCTTTATTTTTGCATTTTCACTATGCTCATAGAATGATCCATGCTGCATAATGAAGATTTTCTTCATCGATGATTATTAGAACATGGTTACGCGACTGATTCATTTTCACAACACCACTTTCCTCAAGCTCAAGATATGCTGCAAAACCAGATGCGTATTATAATACAGATCAAATGGCACACAACTGCATTTGAGAACACTACAACATTACGATCATGGTCTATTACATCCTAAGGATGATTTTGTGCTATTTCTATTATTTTGCAGGAATGACAGAACGTTTGGTCCAAGCTATACCTACAAAGTTCACATTGTGTTTACACGACATCGTATTATGTATAGAAATTACAACAGCGATTGTTTATTCGGCTTTTCTATCTCTTCCGGTCTCAGAAATTTATATACTCGGTTCGAAATATATATATATAATATATAGAAGTATATGTATATCTATAATAGAAACACTTTTGGGAAAAAAGTCTGTACAAGACACTGTACACTTTATCCATTAAAATAAATAATTATGGGATTGATAGGTGCAGACTATACAGTGACGTAACTTACATTCTCCCCGTCGATTCAGTACAAGCTAGTGTTGCCATGGTTATTTACATAATGTCTCTGTTACAGGCTGGTGTACAGTCGTCCAGGCGTGCTAAAACATACTGATTGAAGTCAGCTTCAGCACAGTCGCTTGGAAAAAAAAAATGTGTATTATCCATACGACAGGACAAAAGAAATCCATGTTAAATACAGAGTTCAGTAAACAATCATAAAAAAAAACCAAATGCTGCTGTAAAAAGGAAAATTGAATTGTACTTTACACGTTTTCTTTATTCTAATTAATTAAAAAAAATCGATTGTAATATGACGCTTCCGCTCACAAATACTGTCTCCCATCACCATTCAGGAGTGGAGTGGTATAAAGCTGCCAAACCAACATGTAGGTGCAGTTCAACCTGTCACCCCTTCAGTGGGTTGTCGTAACTTCCTTGCCTGTCTTGTCCGTCTGTTTGCACACGTAGTGTATATTGAACCAGCCCTCGGGTACCGACTCGTCGATGACGGTGAACCCTCCCGCTCGAAGAGCTGCCGTCGTCTTCTCCCGTCCCCACATGTTTCCGTGTCCTTCGCCGCCCTCGGCCGCCAGCGACACCGTCATGCAGTGGAACAGGCTGTTGGTGTAGAACGTGGATGCGAAAGGCATAGCCATGTTGTCCACGATGTCCGAATGGGCGTTGACCTCGAGGACGGATAGGTAGCCGTCCGGAGTCAGCACCTTCTGGACCATCTCGAGCGCGACACTGACGTGGGCCATGTCGTGTAGCGAGTCGCTGGCCAGTACGTAGTCAAATTTGTTGGCCCACTCGTCCGGCATCATGTGCGCGTCCATCACCTGGAAGTCGACGTTCTGCACGTCTTGCTCCACCGCCATGGCTTTGGCCTGGCTGATAGCGTAATGGCAGATGTCTACGCCCACGAAGCGGGAGTTGCAGAACTGCTTGGCCAGCAGGATGGATGCTCCGCCCTCGCCGCAACCAACATCAAGTACAGATATGCCGGAGTCTGAGTTGAAGGGGAAAAGGGAAGGGAGGAGGGTGGGTAAGGTGGCGATGCAACAGACTTGTCGACATAAGACAGCTCGCGATAGAAATTGTATAGAAACATGTGACTGGGATCAAATAAGTTTGCATGAGATAAGAACCTCGCCACAAAATCCACGTATCTTAAGCAGAAATGTCAAAGCAGAATATGTTTTATGTACACCTAGAAGCCTCCTTCTTTCAGTTGTTTTAATGTATCATTGAGTCCTGCTGGAAAGAAACATAAAGTCAGAAGTCACACATTTTACCAATTTTTAGCAATACTCGAAAAAAAAATATATATATATGTATATATATGTCTGTATGTATATATTATTATTATTAGCAGTAGTAGTAGCAGTAGTATTAGTATTAGTATCATTATCCTTATTATTGTTGTTATTATTATTATTATTATTAGCATTAGCATTAGCATTAGCAGTAGTAGTAGCAGTAGTATTAGTATTAGTATCATTATCCTTATTATTATTGTTATTATTATTATCATTATTATTATCATTATTATTAGCATTAGCATTAGCATTATCATTATCACCATCATCATCATTATTATGTTAAAATATTGCTTGCTATGATTTCATTAATGTCAGTCTCACCTAGCTTCTCACGTAATCCTGGCACTGATGGTATGAAGCTCTCGACGAGGTTTTTTCCCCACCATATATTCGAACACTGGCTCATGAAGCCGTGGAATTTGTCGAAATGATCGTATGGTACGCCTGTGAAGAAATACAAACAAAGGGACAATATTAACAACAGAAGAATGTCAAGGAAAACCGAAGAAGATGACCTTCACTACGGATAAAGCTGTCAGAAATCCAGTTGTGAGCGTGGGTTGCTTCATACCGGTGTGTGGGCGACCAGACAATAATATTGAGAAATATTTGACACACTATCATGTAGCGTTGGCGAACTGCCTTCTCTTATTTTGCTTTCTTTTCCCTTTAAAGTGGCACAAGTACAAAGTCACTAAAATGTTTATTTATGAAGGACAAGGTATTCATCAGACTCGTAAGGGTAATGATAACGCGTCATTGGTTGTATTGGATTTTACCTAGCTTTCAAAAGAACATCATGCAGAGTTCCATGCACCATTGCTTTCGAGAGTTCACTTCTTCAAACCGTTTCTGCAAGCTTCGCTTTGTTTCATTCATAGGGATAATCAAACCTACAACTATAGACATTACTTATCATATCAACTATACGGACGACGCCAGGCGATGCATTCAAACACATTCCGTTTAACAAGGAATGCATTATATTCTTTATTATTTATTGTTTCTGAACATAAGTGCACTCATGATGATACAATATAAAGCCCTCTTTATATCAACGACTGTCATGACAAAAAAAAAAAAAACCGAGTCATAATATCGTTCTTCTTTTGAACAATCTACACATGGAAAGACCACAATGCAGAAAGTGAATTGTGATAAGTAATAAATGAATTGTAAATTGTAAGCGCCGTCGAATTCCTATGGCCGAAATTTCTTCGTTTCAAATTATTGACCCTTGCCAATGGTCATTGGTTCTATTGGGAAACATGGCGTCAGATTCTAAGACCTGGTGTAATAAAATGGTGGAGGGGCAACAATTCATATATCGCGGGAAATCACGAGGAAGATTCTGAGAAAATACACTGAACCAATGGACACTAGAGGTATGTTATCACAGACAGAGGACGATTATTCATCTCATTTACAGTAAGGATATACGCAGAATTTTTGACGTCGGATTGTGAATGAGAGTGCATGTAAGCAGTCCATAATAACTATCCTTATAGCAACATTACTGCACATGACTGACAAGCCAGTATGTTATACATGTATCAACGTATATCGTGGTGTGACCCTACGTCCGCAGCTTACCTCTCGGGCCGTCTCTCCGAAAGCATTCGGTGACGTTCTCGAAGACCTGGCTCTGCACAGGAAGGGCGCAGGCGAGGATGGTGAGTTCCTCACCGGGGCCCTCTCGCCCGAGGAAGAAGGCTCGGTGCGGCGGTAGGAAGAAGCGGTCCTTTCCCTCGGCTTCGACTATGCGAGATGTGACCATCGCTCCCAACCACTCACGTACATATCTGAGTGAAGAGGGGAAATTTGAAAAAAAGAAAAGAAAAAGAAGAAGTAATGAACAAGTTAATGAGTCATATCGTATACAATGAAGAACATCCACGATATTCATGTGCTGATAACAATATACACCCACTGGTATGGTGACGAAGTACTTTTCTGCGCAGTGCTATTTTTTATTCATGCATCTATTCTCTCAATACAAAGACAAAAGAACCCTATATTCATAACTGATGTGCATGTGATGTCGAGGAAAATACAAAGGGTCAAGGAGCCCACGTGACTGCATGCTGGAGCATTAAAGATGGTCTTTTATACTCTTCCTGCTCAAGAAGGTTAGTGGGGAGAGCACACCCCACCTACTGCTGCGTACTTCTCCACGTTCAAGCTGTCTTTCCACCCACCCTAAAGATATCTTTTTACTTTTTTTTAGACATTTCCCCATAGAGTCTTGCACACATTTCTTACCAAACCGCTCCTTTAGCCCTGTCCAGAAATGACAATGCTTCTGATGATAATCATGTTCTTCAATGTTGCTCCTCCTAAAAACGTGACATACAGTGTATATTCTAAATTTTGTTCGCTTACCTGTTTGCTTAGTTTTTCGCGAATACTCATTTTTAACTAAAAATCACAAAATGAAGGGGGAATAACTTTAACTCAATTCAATGAAAATTTCTTAAGCAGACTCCAGATTCTGGCTAATATTCGCACTTTACTTTCAACTGAACAACTTACTTCTTCCTGCCGTCCAACACCATCACCCCACCGCACCCCACCCCTCCAACCCATTTCATTTAAAACTCATGGTACCTTTAAAAGAGAGTTTATATGACGTAAGGCCGGACGTGATCGTTACGCGCGGTAAAACTTTGTCCATCGTATCAAAGAAACCACTGACGTCATAAAGCGTTTGACCAATCAGATTATTGAGCACGAACGTGACGAGTGCCCTCCTTTGAACAAGACACAGATTTGGCCCAATGCGTGTTATGTGCAAATGTCCTCATAACAGTTGTGACGTAATCTAATCATTCGATTTTTTTTAAACATATTTTCTCATTAAAGTAAACGAAAGCAAACCTTATGTATACAACTATACAAGAAGTGCCTGGTGCACACAAGCATCATACACTTCCACCCACACTAATATCAATATATCAAAATTGATTTGCGCCACTGATGCGTAACTTCCTCTGTTTGCAATATTAGGAAAAGAATGTCAAAAGTAATCACAAGAAATAGCACCGCCTCAAGCTGAAGCTGGTATAGGCCCTAATTCATTGTACGTATCAAAGATGAAGATGGAAAACAAACAACAAACACAACAGAAGAAGCATAAAATGGCATTTGAAGTCACATGATTTTAGTTTTTAGTATAATCATTTTGTCAGAAATATGCTACTCCGTTCAGTACATAATTAGGAGTAGGTAATATCTCACAAACATTGACCAATAATAAATTTCCACGGCTCTTTCATTGCGCGTCTCATCGTTTTATGCGCATCTTTGCTAGAAAGAAAGAGCTATTTCTCATCTTCTTCTTCTTTTTCCCCCCTCTTCCTACTTTGATGTTCTTAATACCTTGAAATCTGTTGCATGCGGATGTCACATTGTTTCCAGAAACATTTCCCATAACAAAAGATTTGATAAAATCTTGCCGCATGGGAGAGTGCAGTATGCACTTCATCATTGTCTTTCGTTTCCCAACATTTTTAGCCTTAACAGTCCGTATGCCGCATACAATAACTGTTACAGAAAGTATGCAGAACTAGAGTTCTTCGGATAACGCAGCGTATGCGAGTGGATATTCTACTGGTACAGAATGATAAGAATGCGAAACAAAAAGGAAAGAAAAAACGACAACAACCCAAGTCTCAACAGAGCAGTTCAAAATCTGAAACGAGTCACGAAAGATGCTTGCACCACCCATGCAGCTAGCTGGAAATCATGGAGAGGCGGGAACCAAATCCTGGTCTATGAAATATGTAAACTAAAGGCCGCCCTCTTCCCATTGATTCAAGTTCAAGGACATGGTAATTAGATCTCTCTGGTTTCAATACACGTTTTTAATCCTACCCCGAGGGAGGATGCCCAGCATTACTTTCCACAAATTTATGATGTTGACAAAAAGGGAGTGAGAGACACACAAGGGAGGGGAAGAGAGAAATGCTTCAACTCTCTTGTATAGTCATGTATTATATACAGACCTTTGCAAAAGAGAGAACAAATCGTTCGCATCGAGAAAAAATTCGTATAAAAAAGGGTAGAAAATACTGGACTTTACACAAGAGAGGTTTGCAGAAAGCCGAAGCTCGTTTGTAATTTTTTTTTTACTATTTTTTTTTTTCTTTTTATTCACGGCACACGGACTGAATGGGGTTAAATCTTCCCTATTCTTGGCGGATTTGTAGCGGTGCTTTTGTGGTCCCGTGTTACGGCCTGTCCGTCAGTGTTTTCATTGCCTGTACATTCATTCTTTTTTTCTTCTGTATTTTCCTTTTTTTAACAATTGTAAAACTGATGCAGCTGCGAGAGGACTCATTATAGTGATGCAAGTATAAGCGATCAAAAATTGTCGACAAAAGCTTCCAGCAGAAGTGTGAATGCTGTATTTTTCGCTTTAATTAATAGGGAGATCGCGTTATGCTCTCTCTCACTTTGTTGATCCGGAAGTTCTATTAATTATCATCGAGTTATTTTCGTCCCCCTACCCCTTTTGGTGTCTTGTAACCTTCAACGCAACTCGCAATAACAAAGTTAAGTTGTTGTGTTTGGGGGGGGGGGGGGGGTTGGGGGTGGGAGGGGGTGGATTTTCTGGATGCCAGTCTTTCACCTGAATGAATTTTACATACATGTATGTATTCATATATTCAATTTAGTTCAATTCAGTTCAATTTATTTATTTTCATTCTTCTTTTTCCAACAAAACATAACACAAGATAAATCAGGTATTACATCATAAACAAAAACATTTGCCTTTGCAATAGATAAATGATATCGATAAACATAAGAGCGCTTACTGGCAAAAAAAAAAAATAATACAAAGTCATGCTTCAGTTGAAAAAAAAAAGAATTAAAAAAAAGAATATACATACTCATAAGAGTGCACAAGCGATTCAAATTGTTATGAATTTCGTTTGATTTTTTCCAGTCAAACCACCAATAAGATCAGGTCATGTCCCTTCGCTTCTAACAATCAATCTAACTTATACGCCATGTTCATGCACTAACAGTTATGTTTTCCTATTAACAGGTCGGAGCCCTCTTACATTACCAAACTTCACAATTATCAATATTTCCTCTCATTACGGCGATTGGTCATATTGTATGCAAACTATATAGGTCAGATTTCTGTAAAAACAAAACAAAAACGTTTACTTTTTTAATGTTTGATGCGTCTTGATGCAACGTGCAGATAAATTTGTTTTGTTAAATTTGGGTCTGTTTATGTGTGTGTGTGTGGGGGGGGGGGTAAATTTTCCCTTTTGTAACTCCCACATGATTTTCCAATAGAGGGGAGTATACTGCAGAGTATAGACAGCAGCAGCATAAAATGTAGGAAAGTAGGCGTCCCAGTGGAACATCGATGATAAAGTGAATTACAGTGTGCACAAAACCACCAAGGTTAATCTTCCGCCTGTTTCTTCCTGAATGTAATAAATGAAAGAAAGTCTGCGAGAATATTTTAGAAATATCGATTGACTTGCATTTCCATGAAAAGACATCATATTTCTCTGACAATAATCCTCTTTACCCATTGGAGGTCCATTTCACTGGCCAACTGCCTACCGCTTGAATTGAAGAAAGCTATTACAATAAGAATAAATATTTATTGCACTATAGTCACATTTTGCGCTGCCAGGAAAAAAAAAAAATAAAGGGTCACGCCATCGCTGGTGTGTTTAACATGGGTGTAATAACTATGTCTGCATCTGTCTGTACGTTTGTGTTAGCAAAACTATGACTCCATCGACGTTGAAGAAAGTCAGATGACCGCAAATTTCTTGACAAATATTTTGATTCAATACTGGCACGACTGATCGAATACTCATGTTTGCTGTGAATTATATACATTGCAAAGCTGGGGCGTTTATCCGAATTGTATACATCGTTTCTTAAAGTATATCATTATTTTTATTTGCCAAATATTCTGGAAGCAAATAATGAGTTGAGGAGCTAGCTGCTTCAAGCTGTCTGTCACACCGGTACGAGGGCAGACAAGATTTCCCTGAGTCACCGTCAACATTTTACTCCTCAAAAGAATTGCTTCTGTTGTTTCCTTGATAATCTTGTATAGGCATGCAGATATACTAAGTTTGATGTGTTGAAATATATGGAGAAAGTATATGTATTGCAACACAGTTGTTTATAATATTATGTTATGAATATTGTTCGACAAGTTTGCAGAAGTTCACTTTCTTGTGGAAAAAACAGTGTGGACTATTTTTTCTGCGCTCCTTCTCTAACGTGATAAGAAGGCACGGTTCTGATATGATTTAAAGTTTTCATTTACTATATATTTTCATTTACTAGGTCTATATATTTTCATTTACAATATGAAAGTGACATATTTAAAGTTTTCTTTTTCGTAATGAAATAGTTTCCACGGTAAGATGATGCCGTTATCATTAAGTCTCCATGCTAGTACAATAATCATGTAGTTTATCTATAGTTGACTCTGACCAGTTAGGAAGAATTTACTTGTCTTTTAACAATTTAGAAATAAGAAAGCTCGACGGTGTTCCCTGAAAATGTTAAATTTCAATTTTGCAATGTTATAACACTGATCACGCGTCGCAAGATCATCTCCTATACATACGGAACGATAAATCTGAAGATGGAAATGAAGCTTACGTTGCCCCTACAGGCAGAGGTTACACAATAAAACTATGTCTGAAAACGAGAAATTCATTGCCTTAAGTTCCTTTCCCCCTAAAAACATGTCCTTGAGGAGCACGAGAGAATTAATCACGAGTTATAATATTTTTATTGAGTCGATCTCGCACCGGAACAGCCCGAGGGTGAAGCGAATGAGGGCATTCAGAACGACAAACCGCACAAGATTCAATGCCATATACTCACATCAATATATCACAGTTTTTTGTTGTTGATTTTTTCTTTCTTATAGTCATTATATACCAGGTACCGGCTTGTTTGCCAAGCCACAGCTAAATTCACCACCGGCACTTCTTTATCGTTCCCTGTTTTTATGTGTGACAGGTCTCGAGTATTCTCCGCGCGCCGACAAAGAAGCATACGATATAAACTACGCACAATATATCATCAAGGAAAGAGAGAGAGCGCGCGAAAGAGAAGAAAAGTTGTTGGAAAATTCGTTATATTGTATTTCATTATGCCTGTGTATGTATTTTGGGGGCCACTTCTTTGAGATCTGTCGTGGTGATTACGCTTATGGGATTGGTTTATTGCGAGGTTTTTGCTAACGATCTTGGTTAGGGACCGCGTCTTTGAAAGACAACTTCAGACAAACAGGAAGAATAACAACCATAAACTCTTGCAGACGATAAAGATATATTTTTGCAGATTTTTTTCTCTTCTTTGACGACATAATCGCGACGTATTAGAATGACAGCCAGGGAGAAGATTGTTTGTTCAGTATAGAATCATTACCGTCGTCACGGGCCGAGTATTTCGAATGGAAATTACCGTCCTATTCATTTCTCGCTCATTGCTGTCCGCCTTGGGCGAAGCCAGAAGACGCTGGAAACACCACAAAAATACAAGTGAATGCCCGTTTGTAGCCCAAATGGCCGCTGTGTTCGTCGACAGCGATTAGGGCTCTTGATCAATAATGTCGTTCCTAACTCACAAAACGCACTTTGCAAGTAAAATATTGATACAAATTGCAGTTTGATGGGGCTCCTTTATCTGGGAATCTTTTTTGGGGAAAAAAAAAAAACTGTGCTCGAAGTGGGTTTGTGTGTTCCCCCTTACACCAGCTCGCTCAATCAAAAGTTGACACTAATGGAAAGGTAATAATCTTTCTTCCTATCGGCCCACCCTTTTCATACCTGTTGCCTTTTGATGGCTTGACTATTCACTGCCGATAAGACGGACACCTATCAAGAAAACGACAAGCCATTTTCCATGCTCGTATATAATAATCGCATCGCTTGTGATATGAATATCAACGGACAACATTCAAGCTGTAATATTGCGCTTGCTACCAGCGCTTGCTCTGATATAACTATTCTTCGATGATTACTAGGCAACTCAAATCTTGACAAGTTGGATCACATCAAAGTTCCCGGTAAAAAAAAAAAGAACAAAAACAAAAACCGAAGATGACACATCATTTTTCAGCGTTTTAGAAAGAGCTGGCATATTATGCACATATTACACACATATTGGAACCCCCCCCCCCCCAAAAAAAAAAAAAAGTGATCATGTATTCATACATAATATGTATATGAACATGCTAGCATATGATGCCTGTTTGACACTGCCCATTGTACTGCAGTATACGATTTGGAAAATGGCGTCACTTTTTACGACGGCATTTCCCCATGACATCACAAAGCAAATCTGTCGTCGCGCGCTGCTTCGTGCGGTCACTTTGTGAATGTATGTAATAAAGCATTAACCTTTGTGACATCACAAAGCAATTATGACATCGCGCGCTGATCCGTAGGGTCACTCGGTGGAAATGCAATGAAGCATTTGTGACATCACAAAGCAAGTTTGACATCGCGCGCTGCTCCGCGGGTCACTGTAGGATCCCTCCACAACATCGCACCCACCACACGACTTCTCAGTCGCCTCGAATTTTCCCCTTCTTTTGTTTCATTTCTTTTTAAATCCAAAACGTAATATATATATCTGCTCTGCCTTATTTCGAGTTTCTGGTTAAAATTATGGCCCCAGTGCCTCCAGTGATACTATACACTTCGGCGCTATGCTTATGTCCCTCAGGGAATAGTGATGTTTTGGAGTCGCCACTACTAGTAGTGTTGACCAAAAAATTCAAGACACAGTAGATTTGTATAATGTACAATGTATGTATGTATGTATGTATGTATGTATGTATGTGGCGATATATATATATATATATATATATATATATATATATATATATATGTATATATATATATGTGTGTGTGTGTGTGTGTGCGTGTGTGTGAGTACTAACATACACAAGTACACATAGTTGACTTGAGCCTTTTCAAATAATACAATGATGGCTCCTTTTGTCTACTTTTGACAAAAGCAAAGTATTCTGAAAATATTCCCCATAGTTCGTCACCTGTACCTTCTGTTTTGGTCTAATGATGATACGCTGTTTGATTCATTGTTCATGTCATGATGAATGGGCCTACCTGGAAGTACCTGATCAAAATTGCTCCTCATCAGAATTCACGCACTGAACGCTGAATGTGTCATTATCTACCATCATGCGTACATACACCTCTGACAATGGATGAGAATATGACGGCAGGAGTGGTAATGCAGAGCCATTTTGTCATCTTGCGAGTGATGTGGAAAGCACTGGGCGTGTCCACGTCATCATCGTCATTGCCTTGTGTAATCGATGTTGTCTGATCAATGGCAATAAAAAAGTCATGCACACACACGACAAACACACAGCATAATGAATCTGTAGATGTGCTGACATAGGTGTACTCTAACTAAGCATAATTCATGTAGATATTCGTGAGGATTGTGTCACGGTACGACAGATTCAGACTTTATAATCATCTAAACTTCACGGTAACTTTTGTCTGGATATATATATATTTTTGTCAGATGTTATATACCTTCTTCTTATTATGCTATACACAGTGCTTGAACCTGCCTATGTATTTTAAGCGAGAGTTTATCTGTGTTCGTTTGTTGCAAGAGGTACAAACATTATTTTGCAGTTTCTCTTGCCTTTTAAGAGATCGTCACAAATTCGGCTTCGTCCGGCTACTGGCGCGTCCGGCGACTTTTTTTCCTTATGCCGACTTGATAGAGAACGCGCAGTCCACGCCAACGGACGAGGATGCACCCGCTCGGCTATACGACCCGGGAAGCACGGGAGAAAGGCGATGCACTGCAGCAACGGGCTTCACTCGCAGAAGATGGGGGAAAGGCGAGGCAGCACCATCCCGCATCTTGCGATAAGGAGCCGCAGAGATGACCGAAGAACTCGCAACAGACAAGGAATGACAATCTCTGTCGCGCTCTATATAGCTGGCTCTACAGTTGGTTTACAATGAATGATAATCTGACATAACGTTTGAATATCCTGATACACTGATGAGCGAAATTTCATTAATAATTATAATAGTAGTTATTTTAAAGCGCCTTTTCCACTGGATACAAAGCGCTATGAGATGTCATCCCTGCATGGTCGCCATAGGAGAAAATATATTAAAATAAGTTCAAATATATCTAAATTACCAGGCAGCGACAATACAAGTCCAGTGCACATTTAGTGATATCAGAATAAGTAGGTCTTCAAATTATGTTTAAAGTGATCCAGTGTTGGTGGTGATTTCAGGAGAGGAGGGAGCTTATTCCACAGCCTGAGAGCTGTAGAGGAGAAAGCTGCATCGCCAGCTAGTTTGTTGGTGCGTGGTTGAGTGAAGGTAACTGACGATGAGAGACGAGTGTGCCTAGAGTGTGAATGTCGCAATTGTGGTGTTTGTTTGTTTGTTTGTTTTTTTCGTCAGGTGGTGTTTTGTTTTGTTTTGTCTTGTTTTTTGTTCTGTTCTGTTCTGTTTTGTTCTGTATTGTTTTTGGCTGTTCGACATCTCGAGAGAGAGGATAAAAAAGCCCTATGATTTTTATATCGGCCACAATCGTACGTGAAAAGTCCTCGTCCTTGTATTATGCATAGTAAGTACTGGTTTGTCAATAACGTTGTGTGGTATATCAGGATATAGGAATATCCAAATCATTCAAGTCCGATGAACACACCCCCGCAAAAATGATTAAAAGCAGACGAAATTTCACCATCATTCTTTCATCATTAGAAACTTTTATGCTTTACACTCGTCTAAATCATCATGGACATACAGTTTCATTCGCAGATCTCATCTCGAGACAATGCTGATGTCGAAGGTGATGAGCATCTGGGTTTTGTCTTTAGTTGTCGTTTGTTTTTTTCAATTCTTCTAGTCTGTCGCGCTACCCGCAACAATAAAAGCCATGGGCGGTGAAGCAAGTAGTTTCCTTTGAAAGCAGTTGTTCGTAGGAGAAAACCATTCGGCACTGGTTTATGTGATGGTGGTGTTATCAATGAATTTTGCTATATACTAGAACGCATGCATCATAATAATACTCCTAATTGCTTTGCGCGACAACAGCGACGTTATGATTGATGGACTTGAGCCAGATCACAGGAGACTTAACCATTTGGAGGTAAAGCCTCCGAATGGTTAAGTTAGGGTTGGGGTATGATATCAAAACAAACTGGAATAGACACAATCATGAAGGGAAAAACGCTATAGCAAGGCTGCAGTTTTGAATTAATAACACGGCAATTTCTCAGAATGTGTAACCACGCCCACCACCTTTCTTCTACAAAAACGACTCCCTGCTCCTATACGAAGAATAGGATTTTAGTTATACTTCGTAATGAGTGATATCCTCCGAGTCCCACGTCGGACACGAGTGGTACAATGTCTCATTGGCCTCCGAATTGACAAAGTATGAGGCCTATAACTGGATTACAGTTACAAACACGGCGACACGATAACACTGACATGCAGAGGAATTCCTTTCAAATAACTAAAATACAGGTTTGGTCTGTTTTTCGCTATACCGGATCACATTCAGCCATTTCCAAGAAAAGACAAAGAAAACATGCCACAAATGATCATGACAATGGGGGAAACTACACACCTTATTCATAGAACACGCACACACACACACACACACACACACACAAACACGCACACACACACAAACACACACGCACACACAAAATGAGTCACGGGTTAAAAACTAGTTCAAGAATAAAGCGTTTCCGATCACTATACATTGTTCCGGAAGCAAGATGCCTTTTTTTAAAGCCAATTTGACTGCTAATATATTGAAAAATAACCTAAATGCCCTAAGCAGATCTTTTCAATAAGTAAACTTCCTTTTTCATGAGCAGATACATCATGGTCAACGGAGATAACATAATAACCACATTGAATAAACAAAATAATTTCAGCCTGTCATAAAAATGCAGACGATCGAGCCACACACGATGTGATGGATTGGGCCGATCTATGGTCATGATCTATAACAGCCATAAGATGGCGTCATTAATGTGTAATCACACAGATCACCCTCTATTTCTACTCGCAGGCTGAAGACAGTTCGTTAAAAGCAAAATGTTAGCAATTCACTCCTTACAATACATTAATTACGGTGTTACTATGCGACATTGCGACTATGCGACATTGTTGTACCCGTGCTCCCCTTCTCAATCTTAAACTCGTTTTTAACCGGGACCTACGCTCAACAAGCTCACTTTTTAAGTAGGTTCCTTCATATTTCTTTAGCATTCATTCACAGATTCCAAACTGAACAGATCGACCACTATTATGTTTTACATATTTGCAATATTCCATGTATGTCATGTATTTCATTTAATTTTTGTTATATTTGATGTAATTTTTCATCGAGAAATATGAAAATAAATTGAAATTGAAATTGAAATTGACAAGTACGCTGAATAAAACATTCAATATGAAACAATCGTCAGTCAGTGCGTAGATTCGCAGACTGACACAATAAATATGATGAGAGTTCAGAAGTCTTTACAGGGCAAACAATTTCCGCGAGGCCCCTGCAATTACAATTATTTCAGAAGTGCTAGAATTCCACCCATCTCTGTACATCTTGGTCAAAGAAGGGCGTCGTGGGTCAAAAAAAAAAAAGACATCGCACAAGATGTATGCATTCACCGAGAAAGATTTGAACTCATGGCCTCGGCGTTCAGAATCCAATGTCTTATACACCCTTTGTATACCTTAGCGTTTCCCAATAAACATGAAACATACCAGACTGGAAGATTATGATGCGATTATGATGTAAATTATTGTCGATTTAGCGCAGTAATTACTATGTGAATTTCACATATTTTTCACAGAAAGAGACGCTGTTTCTCAACAATTTCGCTGAAAAAAAAAATGACAAGGTAAGCTCTTCCGCGCAGTCAGCTTTCTACTTGTAAACATGACAGCGTTAAAGACAGGTTTCACAGAGATAACGAACATAATATTTGTCGTTACGTGAAATCTTTTGTAGGATGATGGAGTGTGTTTGAGGTGTGTAGGACAAATTGATTCCATCAGATTACCTGCGCGGTATGCAACGAATATTGACAATCTCATCTATGGACGGTATTATTTTTTTTTCTTTCTTTGTGGGAAACTCCAAATTCTATCAAACACTGATCGTGATAATAGGGAGCAAATTTGAAAGATTCCTGATAGGCACCCAACCATGGCGGGTAAAGAATTGAGCGGATGAAAACACAAAACTGATTTATTATCTCAAAATCCAAAGAGAACATGAATCGTTTATATTCCACTCCGTACAGAGAAGTGTGTATTATGCATGATGGCAAGAGATATGCGAAACGCGTGTTTAATAATTATGAGTGACAAAGTATAACATAATTCTCTTCATGTTGGCGTGTCTGTATGTTTGTTGTCAGTTTGTGCAATGTATGTTTGTAGGATGTATGCAGGGGCCGCGGAAAGCTTGTGTATGTGTGTGTGTGTGGGGGGGGGGGGGCTGCGGGCTGTGGGTCGGGTCAATGCCCCCCCCCCCCCCCCCCCCCCCACACACACACACATCCGATTGGAAGAATCTCCGGATGCCTCGGAAAGTAATGGATTTGCTTGTGATTTTTTTTTTTTCCGTGCAGAATCATGGATCACCTTCAGTATTTGTAGGAATTCTTACTTTCTTTAACATTATTTTCCAGTTGTTTTGTTTATGTTTTGGAAAAGCCAAAGGTGTGTTTGTTTGTGTGTGTGTGTGTGTGTGTGTGTGTGTGTGTGTGCATATTATGGAGTAGTTCCCCTCCCCTTTCCGCGGCCCCTGTATGTTCGTATGTGTTAGATGTAATACCCTAAGTGCGAATATGTATGTCAGTGTGCGAGGTCCTATGTGTGTATACGTGTATGTATGTATGTATGTATGTATGTATGTATGCATGTATATGTATGTACGTATGTATGTATGTATGCATGCATGTATGCATGTATGTATGTAGGTATCATTACTATTATTTATTTATCTATTTACTTATTTGTTTGTTTATTTCTTGGCATTTTCAACATAAAATACAAAGAAAAATCATATTACGTGATACAAAGAATGTGGTTATAGGTGCATACCGCTGGTTGCCAGGGGAGGAAAAGTCAAATTTGATAATTGAAGCTCGAGGCCTTCCTCCCCGACCAGTGGATGCACCCAGAATCAGCTATATCAATGTAAAAAAGTTACAAACAATGTCAAATGATTCATTATTGCGTGTATGTATACATAATTATGTTTAGACATGAGTGGGCGGCGTTTCCCTGTCTGCACCAGTACGACGTCAATGTGTGTCCCTGGTACCTTAGATTATACCCTAACAAGCGATCGGCGGTTGAACGTCTTAAGTTATTTGGTATATACAGGAAAAATCAGTCGCTATCTCTTTTAAATTTTCATCATATCTTCTTGCTTTATAATGCCAAATACAATATAAATGTTCTTACACCTTGTTGTACATTCCATTGTGACCACTGCCCGGCCGACGTAAGACCGTTTTACATCTACGTGAGATCGCTGGCGTCCAACTGGCGCCAAACAGCGCCATAAAACACGAAGATAGATACTTGCCCTCTAATAGATAAAACTTTTGTATGTGTGTGTGTGTTTGGTGTGTGGGCGTAAATGTTGGTATGTTTCTTCCATAAGATATCATGCTGCTTCAAAGGCAATATAGACGCTGGATACTTGTAAAAGGCGGAAGTTTATCAAACGGTGACATGCGTTTGTGTGTGTGCAGATGACGAGTGTGTTTACGCAATGTGTCTACGGATATTTGCTTTTCATGGAAACAGAATGAGCCCAAACCAGCACAGCTCATGAAAAGTTAGGCAAATGCTGATTAATAACTATACTTGCAAAGACCAGTAACGTAAGGATAGTATAACTGTGCATTTTCTTTGAGAATACAGTGAGCAGATAAAAGCGTATGGTATTGATTTATAGTCTGTGTTTAATAGTGTGTGCCCGCATGGATGTACGAGCACTTGTCTTGTGTAAAATCTTTGTGAATGAATGGGAAATACTGCTGTGTCACGAGTTGTTCTAAGTAATACATTATCATCATTTCGATTGCTCTTGGGAGTGGGTATTGTCTCGTCAGTGCTCTGTCATTCTTCACCATGTTCCACGCATGACGGGGCGGGCTAGTTTATGCTGGTTGCATTCACATCCGCCTGCTCACTCACATCGTGCCATGTAGCTCATCTTTGCCGCCCAAGGTTTATAATCCTGCCCAGTATAGTGTGACGCCGTCTCGCGGCTTTCAGCATGAGTAGGTACATTTAACAATAAACACTTCGCCTCCCAAGCCATGGCATGTTATCAGTCTTGTGCGCACATTGTTTTTGTCATAATCGACGATCCCATTGATTTCGACGGGTACTTGTGGGAATGAACTATATAAGAAGAGAGAGAGGGAAAAAATATATGAGACTGGCATTGAACTATATCAGGCGATGGAGTCATTTGCATGGTATGAATTAAATCGGGTTGGCTCACTGCCAACCACTCCCACATCGTAGTAAAATTCTTGCGTCATCAAGGAAAAGTGCTTTGCCACAGTCCACTATAGCAACGTTGTAATTATCATGGAGCTATAATAATCATACGATCTAGAGGGCTGATGTGCGCATGTCACTTAATGTCCTAAACATTCTCGAAATTACGCATTCAGAGGCGTCAATAGATTTCTGCAGACATCATGGACACACCATACTCCTCATAATTTTCATACTCCCTCCCCGCACTCAAATGATAACTTGGACATCGCATATACAATCTCATGATACGACCATGATTTCACTTTGGCTGCATTTTTATTTGAAGTGCCTTGTTTCTAAAAAGTCCATGCTAATGAGCAACATTCATTGTTTATAGTTCGGTGACTTTGATTTCGCTATGGCTAGAGTTGTAGTCGCATTAACTGTTGCTGAGCGTCCATGGTGGTCACCCTAGGCATTTGAATTGGACTCGATACTTTATCAACTTCAAAAAGTCAGGCACAAGTCAAGGCCTCCTCTAGTTCGTTAGCGATGATGGCGCTTCAACGGGAACGATTCAGAGATCGGAAGAAAAGAAATTGTCAGATAATTGACATTTGATTAAAATATCTGATTACCATGTCTCTCCGCGCCACTGGCTAATCTCATGCGATCCATTGACGTCCGAGAAGAGAGGAGTCCGGGCCTTGCAATGACAACAGTTAATTTTGTCCTGTTTTGTTTTATTTCGTTCTCTCCTGTTGCTAGGGTCGTCAGGGTTTATGTGTATATAACTCAGTAACTTACCGGTATATAATATACTCAGTACTGTTATGCTGGCAACTTTCCAGAATCTACGCCCAGACAGCCTTCCAAATTTTGCAGACACAAAGGGGGGGGGGGGGGGGGGGGGGGGGAGCCACGAGACTGCATATTTGATATAGAGGGTTACCAACATTGTGAATGGCGCGGGCAGGAGATCACCCTGAAGCGGATGGTTAGCCATGCACGACTCGGGCCGTTTGCGTAAGCCTGGTCCTTATTTCCGACCCACATTCAATAGTTTAGACATGAAAAGGAACCAATTTATTCTGCATATCATTGCTTTTCCCTCTTTTTTTTTATCTGTGTACATATCTCCCTCTTCCCGGTGTATTTCTCACATGGGCTCTCCACCTCTCTTCCTGTGTTTCCTTTTACTCCCTTAAACCTTTCCAAAAGGAAAGAAAAAACACGTGCAAATGACAATAATGGTTACGAAAGACGTAACCTGCCCGTTTCCTATATCCGCTCATCCTATGCCCCTTTTGTCAGTACCAACCGTCACGGCTGCTTAACGGCTAAGAATGCAAGGGTATCTACATTGCCTCTTTCTCCCTCTCATCTTACCCCCCCCCCCCCCCCGTTCCTCTCTCTGTCTTTCTATACTATTATTTTCTCCCCTCACGGCGTATCCCAAGGGGTCCGACGAAAATCATTGAGTCCTAATTGCCATGGAGTGATCTAAGCAAGAACCCCAAGCAGGCACGATTGTCAGTGTCATGTCGTCCTCTTCTGGAGTCATCCAGCGTCCTCAACAACAAGAGATAATTTATCAATTCATCTCCTTTTTGCAAGAAAATGCCTCAAAGACGTTAATTTCGATAAAACCCGAGACAAAGTAAAGATATTATGCCGGTAATTTGATCCCTAACATGTTTATGATTGTGTTGACTTGTAACTATTAATGGCTAATTTGCTAGAATTCTTTGTATCTGTATCATTAGAATCTAGTTGAGGAGACATATTATATATGTTTGCACATTATCCTTGCAGACACAATAAACTATTGAAATCTAGACCTAATCTGTTTTCCTCCCGTATCATCCATCCCCTTGGGGTCCACTCTGCTGGCGTCGCAAGGGATGTTTTCAAAGTGTTTTTACAAAGCGCGACTGAATATACCTTCAACTTGAATCCTACAAATTTGTCCGTCATTCTTCATTCAATCTTGATATTGGAGAGTCGGGCTCGACAAAGCTAATGACAATCTATAGAGAAAAATAAATGACGCTCTTGATCCTTCCAAAACGAAACTTTATTATAAGATTCAAAAAGAAAATTGGCAAAGTTAGTAATGAGGACAACAAACTGCAATATTCGATGTAAATAAAGGTATATGAATTGAACCTTTCTATCTTGGGTCTAAAAGAACATCATAGTTAATGCGAAGGAAGGTTTCATCTGTCTGGTTTCCCTAGTTGTTGTTGTTGTTGTTGTTTTTTTCTTCTTCTTCTTCTTCTTCTTCAAAGACATTTCACGATGTAGGTTTTAATGAGCTCAGCGGGGTATTTGAGGTTTGACTTACACTAAGACGGCTCGAGAAGCCGCGAAACTGGCTGCCGGACAATAGCCGGGTTCTTTCAGCGCTGGACGCCGGATTGTGCTCGCGCTTTCATGGGGAGGAAATTCGCTTCCTTTCCTAAATAACCGATCTCCAATGGATTGGCGAGAAGATGTGACTTCTGTCCATCCTTTCACGTCGTCAAAGAAAAGGGGAGGAGTTCACTGAACGAGCTGTGGTTCCGGTATATCAGTAACAACAGTGTCTGCCCTATAAGCATCACGTTTAGATGGTCTGACATGCTCGATGTTAATGACCTGCACTAAGGCCATATATCTCTTGCAAAGTGAATAATATTATGCATGTCAAAGCTGTATCCCCGCCCACATAATCAATTAACAGCATGAGATGTCTATAAATTTGACCTATGCAAAACATAACCTAATTTTTTTAGCGAATTTATTGTTACAATCCGAATTGCTGTGTCCATTATAATGCAAACATAGATTATTCTTCCATTCTCTGATTACTACTACGTACTAATGCAAACATCGATTATACCATGGAGCTACAAACGAATGTAGCCCCATGATTATACGCATGCGCGCGAGGGCGTTTCGTCTTGCACCATATAAAATGGGGAATTCGTTATAGTCTTTACATTAACATGCTATTTTCATATTAACTTCAAGAGTTTCACTCCAGGTCTTTTCTGCTCCTGTGTTTTAAGGGAGGTATAGAAATGAAGAAATCAGAGGAGACTGAGCAATATACTTTATGATTATGTAACGAGGTTTCTATTCCTTTCATCTCCTTAATATACCGAAATAACGTTTGCCATTCAACGGTAAGAGCACAAAAGAGAGGAAGGGGTATATGAAAGGGTGCTAGCAACATGCCTTGAAAGACACGGTGTCACCTACAGCCGAATGCAATACATGGAAGAGGATATACTAACACGTTATACCTATACAACTTTATAGGACGTTCTACTATCATGGAGAGAAGCAATGAGGTTTATCACAATGTCCTTGATTCATTCACGCCCAGTAAGAGTGATTTTTGTTGTGTGTGTCTCACTCCTTTAACGCATCATGCTCTTGTTACTTTAAAGAAGGTTCTTTTATAACATTTCTCAAAATTTCCACCCGAAGGGACGCTGTTTAACGCTTGAATAGTCCGTACAAATGTGTTTGTCAACATGCTTAGGTGAAGACTTCCAATGACACCTTGTAAGAGATCAATTTGGCAATAATAGTATGACATCTTTAATATTAAAGACAACAACTGACACCGTCTGTGCATGTTAACAACATTCTTAAATTTTGTCCAGAATTCTTGGTAAGATCGTCCTACCCATAATAAAAATATCATGAACGTACACGAGTGTCCCCCATTATTTTCATGTAAGCCATGGGGTAGTGGAAATTTACCAAAAAAGAGCGAGAGAGTAAGAGAGAGAGAGAAAAAGAAGGGGGTTTCGAGGAGAAAGCGGGAAGCTCTTGTAAATCTGCCCTCAGGATTTGCTTTTAAATGTATTACTATAGTTGAATCCTAAAAAGAATCGATTGACTTGTAACCTCGTAAAGCAGGACAAAAATGTCGGCCATCAATAGGGATTCGTTACGCGCAGCTACCGTTTTGATCGACAAGAAAGTTTCCAAGCCTGGCTCATGCATGTGTATTAACTCGAGAACAAAACCTGTGCGGCGATCAGGGGATAAAATGGTGTAGATTGTCACTAATGTTTAGGCTTCGATCAGATTAAAGACAGGAGAGCTGTGGCCGTCAAGCATGCACTTAATTTACGACATGTGATGATTCAATTAAACCAGCAAGCGAAACTTTCAAACCGCTGCGACTTCCGATCTGTTGTGTGGGTTTAACCCAATTACTTTAATCGATGAGCTTAACATAAAGTCGATAAAAGCGAGCTATTGATATAGTTGGAAAGTTAAACTTGAGCACCTCGTGGTCAGCTTGTTGTAGAATGGAACGCCCCTTTGAGCCTCCCCAATCAAAGCACTTGGGGTAAAGAGAGAATCTGGGTGAGGTTTCAGGTGCTTACAAGAGTGGCGAGTACTCGGCAGCGAGAACACGCTTTTCGCAAAAGAAGTGATATAATTTTTTTTTCCAGTTTTTAAAGACAATGAACTAGAGCAAAGAAAGGAATACATGTATACCATTCATCATAACGTGTTATCTACCATAATCAAAGGAAATAATTCCTTGAACATCGAGTAAAACAGTGTACAAACACAGGCCGGAAATAGATGTGAAAGTTTAGCGTAATTTTTCTTTTTGGAAAAGTTGGCGGCAGCAGCCCTGGATGTATGAAATTTTATCAGTAGATTTCAAACTGCGAGTTATGGTAAAAAATGTTTGTCAAGGATGTATTCGCTGAGGTTACCTTTAAAGGAGGCGTAATCTATTCCAAGTAATGCAATACAAAAGATAGTAAGTTCAATGATTGATACTTCTAAATATCAAGCGAATTGAATTTTTTTTAATTTGCGAGGCTGACGAAGACAAAGCGAACAAACCTTTCATTTTCTCTTTTTTTTTTTGTCGCAAAGAAAAGTATACATTGCATCATCTCGCCAACCCGAAAACCTGTTAACAAATTACTGGCGAGATAACCTCGTCAATAAGAGAATAATTATCATAACATTGGGTATGCAAATTGTACACCAGACGAAGTCTTTGTATATGAGAAAGGCAGCTTTCACTGTGTAACCTCAATCAGTCTCGTTTGCCTTACGTCAAAATGATGCATAGAATGTGATGCACGGATGATATAGGTGATAATCGAATAGACACTCAATATTTACGTCACAGACACTGACAAAGACAGGGCATGTTTAGTGGAACAAGAACTGGCATGTGACGGGTATTGTTGGTAAATCGAAGTAACGCATGAGCAAGGTCTTTATACACGGTTAAACTACCGTTTCACCCATTATTCACAAACTTAAATTTGTCGAAATCAACACAGACAGCCTTAAAATATAATAATGGAAACGTGATGCCAATTTCTGCCACTTCAGATTCTCTGCAGTTAAAAAAAAAAAGAAAAAAAAATCTGCATTATTGTATCAGAAGTCAAGGAAGGTTAAATTTGGCACATCATATTCTGCATGTGTTGCTTTCATTCACTGGATGATTTTGTCAAATGGCGTCACTTGGTCCTGCCGTTTTTGAGGCATAGTGCCATGTTAATAGAGCACAAAATGCCATTTTTACGGTCGAAACGTGGAAACAGACCAACTTCCCCGCAAGAGTCCCCAGATCGTGACACCCTGCCGAGCTCACCGTGAAACACAAACACTGTAATCCAACTCTGATACTAAACAAAAAATCACGCAATATTACAGATCAAAATGAACTTTCACACGTCTGAACAAACGCATTTTCTCCGCTTCTTTGAGATTTCACGAATTTCAAGATCATATTTTCAATAGAAGCGCACTGTCCGCCAGACATGATGATAAAAGCGACAACTGAGCTAGATATTCCCCTTGTATATATTACTATAATACTCGCAAATAGACCAACGCAGGAGAAACATTCGTTACGCATGAAAATTAACTACGCACAACATTGTTAACTGGACAACAAAACTTGAATTCATTGTGTATAGAAAGTGTTTATTTATTTATTTATTTATTTATTTATTTATTTATTTATTTATTTATCTATCTATTTCTGTTTCCCGAGGATTATTCCATTTACTCTCTCCTTATGACTCAGGCTGGAGCGAAGGAAATGCAGTGCTGTGACATAAAGAATGTAAACGCATGATCTTTGAAACTCTTTCATTTTTATTACTTTTTGTATTACTGAGATTGCAGCAAAGATGATTAAGATGCACAGAATATAGAGGCATGTATGTCGAAATGAGGCCTCTCATTTCTAGCAGATAGTTTATAGTCATGATCATTATTGGTTTGCTGTACCTCAAGTTTATATTCTTTCTCTAACATTCTAATATATCAGTGATCAGATATTATCCTCTTTGTTCTACGAGAAATATGTTTCAAGTCTTGGATGATATTGAACGAAGCCTTATTACAACCATTATATAATAACTAATGTTTTAATGTTGTGGGTTTTGTAATTATAGTTTTTATTATGGTCCTTTTGTGAAGTACTTCCAACTTCTAACTGTTTGTGGCATAGAGAAACAGCATGCGCGTCATATACCTTTTACATCGACTTACCTGTGTGAAAGCAACCATTCTTCAAATGGCTAAAAAGAACAACAATCGTGGTGATTTAAAATGATAATAGAAAAATGTGTGATGCGACAGTTATGCATCGACCTGAAGAGTTTCAAAAATCATTTTTTTTAATCACTTGATTCACAAAGACAAACAAACACACACACACACACACACACACACACACACACACACACACACACACACGCACATGCACACACACAACGAAAAATATGTCATAAAAGCCACTAAAAATTTGATCCGGGACGAATAACATTACACAATTATTACGTTACGATAGATTGTATAAAATGTTTGCATCTAACACGCAATGCCGCGGCAAGTGAAAATCAAAGTTTGCATAACTTGTTTTGTATACTTTCAAGCGTTCATTGACGGTCGAATCGAGTCGTGCTTATTTATAGTAATAGGGATCTGTTTTAAATCGTCAAATCTAATTATGGTTAGTCTCGATATTCCTTCAAGGATAATTACGTCAATCTATACTTCATGCACGGATGAATACACCTACATACACATCATCTCATGCATGCTATACATACTTTATGTATATATACATCATACATCACTCATATTTATATGCGCATTTATGCTTCCTCTCGATGCGTAAAATACAGTTATGTATACCAGCATGAATGTGTACTTCCGTCATAAAAACGTTTCATCATAATGATCACAACGAACAGATTTTCACAGTGACATCAAGCCACAAGAAAAGAGACATAAGTTATACAGTTTTGTAATATACGAAAGACAATAGTATACTCTGTGTCATGATTCAATCACACGGGAATTGCACCAATCAAACACTATCATTCCCACTAACGTGCACGCATGATGGATTACAGAAAACGTGGTTAATTACGTGTCGTGTAAAGGGCTGCCATTTAGCCCTATACCTCTCATATTGTAAAAAGAAAATAAGTATAGTATCAGCAAGAGCTATGGTGTTCAGTTCATATAAACCTTTTGACTATTTTTTTTTTTTTGGTGATAGGTGGAACAAAACGACACCTATACTCTCTAAAAAAAATCGAGTGAAAATATTCACTCTTAAAGGAATGAATACAAAAAAGAGTGAATTTTGAGTGAGAAATGTTCATTTTCACTCATTTTGGAGTGACCTCAGGGATCACTCGAAGATTTTGGAGTGATCCCTGAGGTCACTCTAAAACGAGAGAAAATGAACATTTTTACTCAAAATTCACTCCAATTTCACTCTAATTTCACTCTTTTTTGTATTCACTCCTTTAAGAGTGAATATTTTCACTCGATTTTTTTTAGAGAGTATATAGTGCAGTGGTAGTACAACTATGACAGAAACATGAAATTGGTGCAGAAAAGAGCACGATAAAAAATTTGTGGTGTCTATCGGAGGACGGCCCTAATGTTTGGGCGTAAAAGGGCATCGAATTCTGTTTAACCTGTTGATAATTAATATGCATCAACCGAGCACTTTATACAAAGTGCAGGATCATCACATTAAAAGGCATAAAAGCTATCAATGAAATTCTATTAAATAATTGTGCATCTATAATGATGCTTCATACATTGTCATAATTATCACCAATCGCTGAGAGGCCAGTTTTTTTTTTATTTTAATTTTTATTTAATTTTTTTTTTTTTTTAGCGAGTTGCCATTTTTGTGAATTGTCACGTTCGTTATCACGAAAGATCATGGACACGCAGATTATACACAACCACTGCTGCTTATTCAATAACTAAACAACAGAATATTTTTCTTGAGATGATTTAGTCTTGAATGGTGTTGTCAATAATTTAGAACCAGGATTAACTGAGGAAAACTAACCATTCTGTTGTCGTTATCAAGATGAAATGGCTGTTTCATCAGTCAAAAATACATGAAAGGTGTTAGGGGAAAATTGGCAGAGGCTCTGAATACAGTGACTTCTCCGTCGCTGTTGTGATGTTTTCATTCGCACGAGCTTTTCAGAAATCGTTTCGACACACCTGCAAGATAATAAACCACGAGATCTTTTTCATCACCTGTGCAGATTTTTCTCCGCCATCAACTAAACATTAGGTCAAGAGTTTCGCGTATTGTGCTGTCAAATTATGTGTTTATCTGATATCAAAAGTATTCCGAGCCCACCACGTCTCAATCGCTGTAACTCAAGGGTCTTTGTCAAGGCTACAAAAGACGCGAGTTCTCGTCAATGAATAGAATTTGGCATAGCTTGTCGGCTTTTGTGCATTTATTGCCGCTGTTGTTCGACAATCATGCAAGGAAATTTTCCAAGCAAAACCTACTCAGGACTACATAGCCATGTATGATGACGAAAATTGTCAAATCATATAGATACAAATGCGTGTACGGAAACATGGTCAAGTAACGATAATGTTTGTTCCAACGCGCTATTTGATGATGCAGCCGGCATGAACGGCGACAATTCAACAAGTTGAGACGCAGCTGTATCCAAAATTCAATACTCGTCAACCATAGAGTCACGAGTTTCGCGAGACACGGTTGGTTTGAGATAGAACAACGGGTGTCTAAACAAATCTGACTTTCGTGAGAAGACCGGCCCTTGATAGAGTTCATTGCCTATGTTATCAATTTACAAATATGGTGTTTGTATTCCTAAACTGCATGCTGAAAATAATGTACGCCATGCTGCCATAAGTGCTACATACGAATTCGATAGTTGGACCGGCAGCCCGGCAGTCGGCGCAGAGGCCCCGTTGAAAATTGTACATAAGAAGTCATGTTTAAGAGTAGAACTGCATGGACTACATTTCAGTGATTTGGTGTTTGTTTGCTTTTTATGAAAGGATATCAATTCACGTGAATAGGGCAGATATCCTTATACCAATTTGAATTTAGATGTCATCACATCATTATGATAATGCATGCACATAGCAAATGTTTACTGTATTCCTTTTCTGTAAAAGTCGATCGTCAGTCGTCACCCTAATGTAAAAAGTCTCGTCAATTCACCACATTTCAGATTATCAGCATTAATGATATTGGAGCAGTCAGTAACACATATCTACGTGACTTAAAACAAAAAACCAATCATATCAATACATCAAAGTTAACCCATTTTGAGATATTTCGGATCTCATAGCAAGATTTGATTGGTTGTTGTCAGGGCAGAGATTTGAAAGAGGTCTTGTACAAGAGGGCGATCGGTTAAAAATGTCATTTTGCTAGGTAGTGAAACCAAATTACCGTGGCAAATTGTACAAAAAACACACGCACACGCACACACACACACACACACAATTTCTGTCAACGAGTGTATCCATCAGTGATATGAAACATTAAGGAAAGCTTAACATATTATGAGTGGTCCACATTTCTACAAGCCTGTCGTTTACTTGGGCCCTTTTCTCCAATAAAGCAATTATTTTGAAAACGGTTAGTTTCATAATCATATTCGCAACAAGTCGGGTTAGAAAGATGAGGGCGTTGAGGTGGGACTAATGCCATAGGTTATGGGAATCTTGACGCCCTCACCTTACTCAACCGAGTTGTAATACATTGTACGCTTTGTTTTCCGTGAACTTGTAGTTGCATTGAAAAAAAAAATATTTTGAATTTAATTTGTAATGTTAATTTGTAATTTTAGATAGAATTCAATTTTCACTGAATTGAATTGAAATTAAAGTTGAAGGAAGATAAAGATGAAGTGCAGATTAGGGTCTACGGCTTCCCAGAAGTAGCATGGTACGTTAGCAAGTTTAGCTCACATCTATTAAGATTACCCGCATCATTTAAGATCACCATGTGGCACACAAAATATGAATCAGGATTGTTTGACAACAGATTTATCGCTGAAAAAAAAAAGTTGCAGAAAGGTTTGTGAATATTAGGCAAGACTACATTCTTCCTTTTGGATAAATATTGAATGCAAGTTACCTGTATCACTTGAGCTATCATGCCGATGGGGAAACGTTTCAAATACTTAGTGTGAGGGTCGAACACTTCTGGAAATGCCGATCAGCTGACGTGACAAACCCGAATTGTAAGTAGGCTTACAATTGGTTTTGTATCATTGTATTCGAATTCTAATACTTTAAATACATTTCCTGTCCGTTTTCAAAAACGATGTCGAAAGGTGGACTGTTAAAACCGAAATGAGATTATATTGGGCTGCTTGATGAAAACTACACTTACCATCACAATATACACAGTCAGTGTAATTGTCTTTGTATCAGTAAGCAATGTATAGAAGCGTCCTCCTCTCGCCGGTGAAAGCACGTCGTTGATTAAGTTTGCATGCAACATTTTGGAAAATGGAGCTCAATCTTACACTGATCTAGACTTGCAAGGTATAGTTCCGCTCGTTTTGGCAAGTCTGCCATTTCTGCATTACCGAACAATGACTATAGATAGTTCATTGTATCTTGTTTTATTGTGCTTTGTATTGATCACAGAAAAACTAACTAGGCCTAGTTTAACAAACAAACAAACAAACAAACAAAATGCGACGTGATGTAGCCATAACATTATATTGTCTTGCAGTCACACGTTGCAGACTTTCGATGTGTTGATGTTTACAACATTATAATGCTCACGAATAGTTTTACTGATGCCAAGCAGAAATTCTTTTTAAAATTGAAGACCTAACATTAGTGATTCCCCGTCGACGTTTGGTATTTCTGTCCCTAAATGCAATATGTCCATCTGACTTCATTCTAAAGAGCCCGCCTGCAAATCATGACTAGCTTATTAGCCCAGCTTGTTGTAATTCTTTAGGCAATTCTAACCAGCAGTACAAAACGATTTTACGCATTCCAATCGTTGATGTTTACCAGACCCGATCCGTAAGCTGGACTGCCAAACCTAACTCACCTTTCTTTTAAACCAGCTCTGTCTGCAATTTCTTGTGAAGTTTTTGGCTGTCCCCGAAAGCTCCCCAGAGCATCAAATAATCCAGTTTGCCGTCCTACTGCTATCGACAAAGTCAGAAACCCAGCATTGATAGTCTCTGCCATTCGACGTCCAAAATCCATGATCGTCTCTCCGTCGGCCCCGACCGGTGGGCCAGCCGCCATTCCAGGCGGTAAGTCTCGGGGCATGGGCTCTGGCACGTTGCTGTTTATTGACATCGGCTTGCCGCCGGGGAGCTGAGCTGCAGCCAACGGGGGTGCTACGGCTACCGGTGGCGTCTTCAACATGCTTAGAATACGGGTTGGCTGTTCCATGGCGCTGCGTGCAGGCACTGATGAAGTCGTCAATAGGCTACTTACACTGTAGTAGAAGATGCGCGTTCACGTTACACTGATTGGGGCAAATTTACAGAATGTTTTATCACAGCAAGTAGTTGTAGTGCCTACAACCTAATCTGGAACTTCGTGTAGAAAGCAATTTCTCAGTAGTGTCTCAATATACAGAATCTTTATGCGCGGTTAGTTGCATGCGTGCGTTTGATTTGCGAAGTTGACTTTGCAACATTATACTGATTATGACGTATATGATCAATACGCAACGCATATTATACACATCGTTATTACTGTGCGGACTTTTTTTTTTCCTTTTGAAAATAATGCTTCGGGTATGCAGCTCAGAGAGCTTCTCAGTGGAAATGCGATCTACAACGTGAATGAACTTCGATCTGGCGCATTGGATAGACAATTCAATGCGTCTACAACACAATTTGGCATTGTGTACATAAGCTACTTTTTTCCGAGTATCGGTGAGAAGTTTCTGATTGGCTGATGAACAACCCATTACGCTTGCGCACAGCTTCTACTTACTTTCCTGCTCTCTCCTCGCTTTATATCATCATTATGATGATGAGTGTGGGATATGTTCTGATATACTAGTATTACTAATTTGATAATCTGTCTTTTATCGCAGTTTTTGTTTTGAAAACATCACTTCATCAACTGTGATTGCTCTCTCTCTCTCTCAAAAAAAAAAAAAACCCCACACACACACACACACACAAACACATAATCGATTTCTATATACAATAATAATATTATGTACTTGAATACATAGCATACTGTTATACGTGTATGTATAAATATTATGTATACGGTACATCATTGTATGCACATAATATAAGTTTAGACCACAGAAAATGAACAGTTCGACAAAAGTCTTACCTACGTGAAAAAAAAAATAGAACCAAAAAGAAAACAAATAAAAAAAATCAGAAAACTATAGGTTAGCTCCAAACTCTTCTATGATTGTGTGTGTGGATTATAGAGAAATTTATATACTTCATATCTTATTGTGTTAGATAATATGATATTATTTATTCCAATCATATCATGTTATATTTGCAATAACATATTATGTATACATACTTTGCTAATATGAACCAGTTATGGGCACCTGTCTTCGTATTCAACAATGTCCCCTGCAACCTTGAGGTGACTTTCAGCTGCTGTTACTTATCATCCCCCCACTTATTTAATATCTTTTGATAATGTATGTCCATTCTTCGCTGATGATTTTGGTGAACGGAGAGATAAATCATATTGTAAACGTAAGATTTACTGGTGTACAACGTAAATCTTGTTGGAGGAAAGTGGATGAATAGACCCAGAAAGTCATGATATGCATCTTGTAATGGGATTGTCTGACAAACACAAGTTGATATAAATCCACTTGTTTAGATGTATAACGTACAAACTCATGACGGTTTTTTTTCCATACATAAAGAATGCTGTAAAGATACTTCTACTTCCCTTTCTTTGTCCCACCCCACCTCTCTCTCTCTCTCTCTCTCTCTCTCTCTCTCTCTCTCTCTCTCTCTCTCTCTTCATCCCGGCTAGTTGTCGGATTAGGTTGAATTCTCGCCAAGCGTGTCATAAAGGTAAACCTCCCGCAACAAAGCGTATTCACAGATCTTTCGTATTCAGATAAGATGATGGTGAAAAACCGCTCATTTTTTTTTTCTGGAGTGATCGGTTGACCGAACATCGGCCTTATACCGTCGAAGTTACAGCAGGCGCCGATTCTCGCCGGTGTTTTTAGACGTATAGGGGCCTACGCCAGTATATACGCCACGTACACGCAGCCATGGGAATATTGTTACAGGCGGAACTCGAGTGTAAATGGGGATTTTTTTTTTTTGGGGGGGGGGGTTGAGAGCGGAATGATGCGAATCAGTGGTACGATAGGCTAAAATGCGTATGATTTTTCCCTCCGAGCAGTTGAGATGGCAGACTTCAGGTTTCCAACTTTTTTTGTGAGATGATGAGAAACCTTTATAATTAAAGTTATATGAAATATGAAAGAGCATTTAATTCTAAGAGGAATTCAAAGTTTATTTGATGAAAATTTGTTTGGAAATGGCTGAAATATCCAAAACAATAAATTGTAATAAAAGATGGGACCCACCTTTTATAAGGATAACTTTGTTTTACTCTGTTTTTAGAAATTTCGGCCATTTCAAAACCAATCTCATCAAATAAACTTTGAATTCCCTTAGATTTGTATGCTCTTTCATATTTCAAGTGGTTTTGTTACTATATATTTGGCAAAGAAGTTAAAAGCTGAATCACCATCAAAAACCAGAACTATAGGACCACCCCTTTAATCTTGAGTTGATCAGCATAAAACGTGATTGCACTTAGTCTGCGTGTTACTTTTTCTGATGTATAACATAGTTTTGAAGTGTTGTAGACTTTTGATTTGCTCTTGACAACATGGTTTCTTATGGTCTAAAGCAACTTCACAGAATTTCTCCACCCCATTGAAAAACAGTTTTTGCTGATTGGGCATTTTTATCCGTGGTAAAATAAAATTGAATGAATGAGATGAGATGATAGCAGATGATGAAAGACTTCCGGTGCTTCGTTCGTTTGTTTGTTTTGTTTGTTTGTTTGTTTGTTTGTTTGTTTGTTTGTTTGTTTGTTTGTTTGTTTGTTTGTTTGTTCATTTCCATCTGAGAAGATGACTGGATAGCCGATATTCAGCTAACTACGTTAAGCTGGTCTTCCATGGCGTCCAGTTGGATGGATGTGAGGTGGGACCACTTCACCGGGTTAAACACCCTAACACACCAACCCACCTACCCCCTCCCCACTTGAATTCCATGAGAAGAACATATTTTTCTGTTTGTATTTTAATTCACCTTTGTTGTTGTTGTGAAAAAAAAAAAGCGAGTATACCTTAATTCCAAGAGACCTCAAGACTATTTTGAATGAAACATGTTACCATAGGAGCCATGACACATTATTATACTCTTGCATGCATATGCATATTCAATAGGTTAGTTTTTGTAATGGAGGTTTTCTCAGCAGAACACAAAGCACCAGGACTCAAGAGTTTCATATTTTTAGGAATGAATATTTGTTATAGACAATACATTTTCATCCACTTTACGGAAAAGAACGACAAAATACCTATACCAAAAATGAAATGAGAAAGAGTTAGAGGGAGATGGCAAGAATGTGCATCACTAGCCAAGTTGTGCCATTTTATCCAAAGGCCAAGGAGGCTCTTATATTGACTCGAATAACCCATACCTCTTTGTATAAGAGGTATATAGAAAGAGAGAAGGAGAAAATAACGATGAACAACAAAACGTGCGTCACCAACCTGTGTCTCGGATTAAAACTTTTTTTCTCTTGTTGCCTCGTTTTTTGAGAGTTCGTTGCTTTCCTCGTTTGCCACTCCCCCATCCCCCCCCCCCCCCAACTCCATTTTCAAGGTCTCTATTCTTTGCGATTAATGTATATTTGCCGACATATTCCCCTTAGCGTTGGGTTACTGGGCGGAGGAAAGAATAAAGTCCCGCAAACAATGAAACCTCAAAATACCCAACCTTGGTTATTTTTAATGTACAAGTATATCAACAATAGATGGTTTAACTTGTCATCCTAATCAAAAATGTAAACAGGCGAAACTATACTGACAAAAAAGAGAGAGATAAATAAAGAGAGAAAGAGAGAGACACACACACAGGAACAGGAATAAAAATGAAGTAGGTTTTTAGATTGAAAAATAAGGGCAGCGAGGAAAAAGTGGCTAAGCGGTTGATAATTTCACAAGAATTCACGCGAATGGATATCGCTGGGCAAACATCAAACTGATACAAAATAAACACGATTGGCTGGAAATCGGAACTGATCAAGATTCATTATCATAGTCAGTTCAGTCACTTCGGTGGCAGACAGATTTTGATTACAAAACAAGTTGACCTGGTTTCCCCTCGTGAGAAAATAGAATAAAAGAAAGCGGAAAACAGAAAAGAAAATTCATCAATAATAAAGCACAGAATTACGCAGTCATTGTTCATTATAATGAAAACGTGGTAACTTCGTGATTAACGATCTCATGCATATCATAGAATGCAACAATTTCATTTATTCATCAATACAAATAATCTACTCGACAAGCGACTTAGGTTATGCTAAAGATATTAACATTACAGCGCATGACACATTGACGTTGAATACCTGTTTTCATTCAAAGTTCAAATGAAAATGAATGCAAAATGCTGGTCAAAAGTCCCGATTTCAAAATATATCAATAGATAATGTTTATGCAGGTCGTATCATTTGCAGACAGAACAGCATTGGAACTGATCTTGCTACACTGCATGGATGTTTGCAGAGCGATCAAACGATATAATTTCAAAAAGTTTTCTTTAAAAAAAAAGAAGGTAAGACGGCTTATAATAATGACAAGGAGAGTTTTGTTAGGGTGCCTACTTGGACATAACTTTTCATCACAACCGTCAACATCGCAATCACAATTTTAGAACACTGACAGCACTGATAACGCTTTAATACAAAACAGTACTGTAGGTCATCATGAACTATTCCCATCTAATTTCAACAGAGGAACTCGATCTATACGTTATATGATCTTGATTTCATATGATATGAGAAGGCTTATTCTAATAAAAGTCATAGCGGCCAAAAAGTCTTTGTCTGCACAACCCCCTCCCCCACGTTAGAGTTCAGTTCAGTTCGATTTTATTTCTGCATTTTTTTTTTCAAGGAAATCAAACATTGAAAAAAAAATGTCAACACGCGTTCTGACAACAAAAAAGGGAAAAAAATACATTCATAGTGTCATAGTCACAGTCTTTAACGTATAAACATAACAATAAGATCAAAGGAATCGAGGATACACTTGTTTCAGAATAAAGAGGAAAAAAACATGCAGGAGCCTGCCGTCTATGCTTGATAGTGATGGCAGCCTCTACGTATACATCCGATATTACAATATAAATGTCATTATGATTATTTATATAATCATGCACGACAAAATTTTATGTGTGCATTGTCAACTGTTTTAAACTTTGCCATTATGATTGCATATGTATCCTTAAAATATGTCTTAAACTCTTATACCATGAAATATTTTCAAAAGGCAATACCTCACTCGTAGCATATTAAAAAAAAAAAGAAAAACAGCAAACAAACAGAAAAGTTTTAGACGGACGATTAATGACCTTCTACCTCTACCCAACAAAAAGGCATCGTCATTAGGGTGTTTCACAAAATGAAATCATTTGTTGCAATAGTTACTCAAATGTGTTTTATTAACATATGATTTTAGTAAGAGTTTGCATGCAGTAGAATATTGGATGCTCGAGGGGTATGGAAGAGCATCGTCACCTAAAAATCTATTAGAATGAATATGAAAAATCAAATAACTTAAAATCAGCTCCAGTGGTTAATCAAACAGTTCCATTATTCGTAATTTGTATGCCTATTCACATCTACAGAAATCAACATGACCGTCATGAATAATCTAGGGACATTCAACTTTGCTGCTCCTCTCTCTCTCTCTCTCTCTCTCTCTATATATATATATATGTGGGTGTGTGTGTGTTTGTGTGTGTGTGTGTGTGTGTGTGTGTGTGTGTAAATATGTATCCTATGGTATCAAAGTAAACTGTCTCAATCCTCCTGGCTACATTATCTCCTAATCATGTATCGCTGGATAATGTAGAAAAGAGATAAGAGGCCAGAATTCTATAAATTTTTTTCCAACACACTGCGGTTGTATAGATTCCACCTATTTACCATCTTGTGCCATCAATTGTTACTCCACCATTTACCCTTATTGCCTATTTGGCATAAGGTGAGGCATATGGAACAACAATGCTGGCGGGGAAAAAGATTTCCAATGCCGTCTTTCAACTATTTTGGTGATAATAACAAACATTTTGTGGCTTCTGAGGGAGCAATATAATAGAAGGTTCAGAGGGGGAAAAAAAAAAGAGTATTTAGGTCCCTCTTAATGTCCTTTTGTCTCGATGTTTTTTAAGATATTACCCTTGCCACATCCGCCAATTATACTCCTTCCCCTTCCCCTATAGCTCTGATTTTTCTTTACGAACAAACTGAAGTCAATAATAATTGCAGACTATGTCCTGAATTTACAATGAGGAGTAAGAAGCTCTGAAATATACGGCGTAAATTAGCAAGTATGGTTTGGCACACAAAGATTGGTATTGTATGTGGTAACTCCAGTCATCTGTCTTCGATTGTATTTCCAAATACAGCGTGGACCTTTTTTGTTTCAGTCCTGATGTTTATCGAACAGGAGTAGTCAATCTCATTAATGTTTTATATTGACTTCCGGCACAAACAAAAAAGAAAAGAAAGAAAAAACGAGTTAAGTTAAACAAACAAGGGAAAGTATGATAAATTTGAACAAATATAAGAAAACATTAGTCATGAAACTTCAGAACTTCTCACTTTTTCATGAGATATCAGTCACATTTATAAATGCATGCTAGAGGAGATAATAGCGAGGAGATCAAATCATCTTATTTGCATAACTGCGATTGTAACTGACATCATTACCAGACAAGATGAAATCTTAATATTTCATTCTTCTTCTTTTTTTTATGTTTGTCCAATCTCCAGAACCTTTGACTCTCTTAACTATACATTGTATGACTTTTCCCTATGTACTAACTCTCTAAATTCCGTAGATTGAAAGTCAATCTAATAGATTGTAGTCAGGGACTAATCCAAATTTGGATTGAAAGTTTCAATCGAATAAGATTGGATTCTAACTCTAAAACTTCAATCCAACTTTTAGATTTGTTTTTGACTACAATCTATTTCAATCTAAGGAATTTAGAGTGTATTTGCAAGTGAACGTGGAGTTTCACTCTAAAGCTATTGAGACCATGTTAAACTATCGCGATGCTACAATTTAGCCATAACCTTATGGAGCTACTCTTAATAGCCTCATGCAATTCCGTGAAAAAGGGGCCTTAAAAGAGAACTTCCATAAGACAAATCAATGAGATAAACCTAGTTACGGGTGTTTAGGATTGCTATAAAGACATTATTCTACTTAACGCGGTATTTTAGTATATTCATTTTGTACAACATACAAAAATGTTTGATTAAAACACTCTGAAAAGTTACCCTGATTAATCTATTTTGCTGATTCATGGATTCAGACGGTTATTACACGCGTTAACAAAAGACGTCATTGCATTGTACTTGACTGTGTGTCTGATATTCACCTTATTTTATCTGTGATATTTCCTTCTGTGGTGACTTTTCCGCCGTTCTATTCTTGCTCATATGCACCTAACCCTGGGTGTACACGTGATGGAACTTTCGTCCTGAGCAGAACCCTGAAAGTGATTTAGATGAAAATATTCATATTTTGCACACTCAAATGCACCAAGCCAGAAATACGAAACCAAGACACTTGAGTAGGGAATCTCTTTAAAGGCCTGTTGCCGCGTGTTGCTAGTTTTGTAGGATTCATTGATCTGATTAGGAATCATTGATTCTGATTCTGATTGTGTAACTGAAGTTCATTCAAAATATTCTCTGATGTGCTGTTTTACACATCAGGTACGTACTCTCATGTTTTAATATTACAGCTTAAAACCAAGGACACACCTATAATGTGCTATATATACCGCTGTCAACAAAAACGCGTAAAATTTAAATGATTCACTTCAATCAAAAGATACATCCCATTATGATGTCATCCCGCATATTTCTAGCTAAAGTGTGATCTCTCCCCACTCCTTCCAACCACTACAATATCACCAGGCTCCGAGATTCCGAAGAATGATTTGAAAAACTTTGTTTTTTAGACACGAGCGTGCATGAGGTAGGAAACGCAAATGTAATGATTTCGTCATTCATCTTACAAATCAGTGGATGTGAAGAGAATGTTTCCACCCGCTTATTCCTCGAACGATTTGCATGAGACACGCATTCTTGAATATAATGACCCAAAAATCTTCGTTCAGGCGTCACTCCATACAGATGCTGTTGTAAGCGTTGATGAAACTAATGATGAGTCAGTTTATCATTTCTCATATCCCCACCATCAAATTGTATAACCAGGCATTAAATTTATGATATTTTCCGGCACTTCCTTTATATTAGAGTAGAGGAGGAATCCCCACAAAATACACCTAACTTATAAAGTACAATGGATATCCAACAATAGGGAGCCTTCGTTGATTTATGGACCAAGGGTGTTTTGACAAATTTGTGGCTTTTTGATGTTAAGTAAAACATGATTTCACTCGATCCATCTTGAAGGGAACGGAGATCACGACAATTCGTTGTAAATGTCTGATGACGCTCCAAACCAGTTCGCACAATCTAAAGTTCCGATACAATTCAGAGAGTCGTAAATCATGCCGGTGACAAAATATTACAGGGCTCTGAATGGAATAGTGCCGGATTTTATCGACACGGTAGGTGAATGACATGGAAAACATCTTTTGGGATACTAACCCACATGGCGCGGCCCTCATTTTGATACGAGAAATTCCCCTCCTTTTGTCTTTTTAGTTTTTCCCATTAAATGAGTGACTAATATAGAGATCATAAATGAGTAACTCCGGAACTGTTACGACATATGAAGAACGAAAACATATTCGGAATATCTTAAGTCAGAAAAAAAAAAACCCACATCAGATTGATAAAATAAACTGGATGGCATTTGTGCTGTGGTCTGACGGACTCGTGATATAATCGTCGGCAGTAACGTGACACTAAAAATTGAAGCAGCTAGTAAAGTGACACTGAAAATGGAAAATTCATGAAGAAGCAGAGAAAGAGGAGGAAAAGGTGAAGAGGTTTAAGATAAATCTATCTCTGCATAAAAGTTTTTTTTTTCAGGAAAATAGTCCAATAGAAAGACGTTTTCACTGTTTAGAAGCACCCAATGATTAAGGACAAAAATTATATATAATTACTTATAGGACAGGACTATTCAAAAATAAATATGAAAGCACTGTAATACTAATGAAATTCATCCATCATCTCATTCTATAAAAGTTTGAGGTTTTCAAACCTCTGTATGGGTGGACCTATCTGGTAAAGATGGGTGACCGAGGTAAAGAAGAAGAAGAAGAAGAAGAAGAAGAAGAAGAAGAAGAAGAAGAGGAGGAGGAGGAAGAGAAAAGGAAGACAAAAGCGTCAAGAGAAGACAAAGAAGGCAAGTTATAAAATGGAGAGAAGATGGCGACATACAGGTTTCAAAATATTAAAGATGGCGCCAGTGACGTAAGAGATAGCTGTACGACTCTGATAAAGTTGATTCATGTATTTTCCAGTCATCCATTTAGGTGCATGATCTCTCGTAAAGCTGTATAGAAGTTTTGACAACACGAAGCGTCGATGTAAAATTTCAGATAATTTTGTAAAGGAAACGACCGACACGAAAAACAAAAATTGACGTTAGGTGGGATCTTCAATCATTCGTGTATTCTTACGTCCAAAGAGAGACTGTTACAGGGGAAGTCTGGCGGCCGAAATTCAGCTGGCAAGAACAAAGGAAAGGAGCTCTGTAGCCATTGATGTGGATATTTTCTTTTTCTCTATTTTCTCTATTTCCAAGGCGAAGTGAGAGTAGAAGGAGGAGAAGGAGGAGATTCTATGAGGCAGAAGAAGAAGAAGAAGAAGAAGAAGAAGAAGAAGAAGAAGAAGAAATGAGAGCTATACGAGGTACTAGTATAGTTCATCCGATCCAGTGGCTCTCTTTACAAAAGAGTACAGGGCTTCAAAAAAAAAAAAACAAAAACAACAACAACAACAACAATCCCGAACAACCAAACAAATGACTGACCCCGAATACAGTTACTGGCTGTTGATAATAATAGTAGCCGCATGATGGTGAGATGTGAGATCGGGCGGAAATGGTTAGAGTAGTATAATACGTGATGTAAAAGGTCATGTATAGGGCACTGCAAAGAATGATCACTCTAGTGGGTCAATCGTTACAGTTGTAATGCATCGGCCATGTTTGAAGTATGTTGGCGGCAAATGCTTATATCTGACTTGTGGCACAACACTGGAAGTTAACGGAATTAAGGCATCCGTTGTTCCCTAACTTTTGTATTTATCTTCTTTGGTTGGAGAAGTTCTTGGATATGCCTATACCTCTTATTCATGGTTTCCTATTGGATCTTCTGAAAACCAATATATTCACAGTTCGGTATTCCGAAAGTTCGTTATTTCGAAGTTTTGTAATTACGAAAATGCAATAAAGTTCGTTATTCCAAAGGTTCGTCAGTCCAAAAATGAAACAAGGTTCGTTGTTCCGAAGGTATAACGTTCGTTGATCCGGAAAAAAACAAACAAATAAGCAAGAACAATAAGGGGGGGGGGGGGGGTCGTTATCCCAAGGGTTCGTTAATTCTAAAACAAAATAAGGTTTAATAATTAAATCAGGTTCGTAATTCAGAGGGTTTGTTAGTACGCATCTTCTTTCCTTTTCGGATTCTGGAACCTTTGGAATGACAAACTTGGTGTGCCCATTTTCGTATAACGAATCCTCGGAATTGCAGATTAACGACCCCCCCCCCCCCTTTTTTTTTCGGTTAAACTAATATCTAGAGACAGGGAATAGGTGCTTGCTTGAAAATAACAAACTTTCGGAATAACGAACCTCATTTCATTTTCGAATTAACGAACCTTCGGAATAAAGAACATCACCAATATTTCTTGCATGCTTGTTGCAGTAACGTATCGATCTTGTGCAGGGCTGCAATACTGTGTGTGAATATTTGAACGATTGCAAACCCTTTGGAAAATCCAGCCTCCCCATAATTTTTTCAAAACGAATGCAATTAGGCCCTTTATCTTGATGGACCTTATATAAAGACTCTGACTCTTTGTATTTTTCCATTTTTTTTTCTCTCTCCATCTTCTCTTAGGTTTTCTCCTTATCTATGTAAATCTTCTCTCTTTGTAACTTATTATAGGATACTTTTCTTGTGACATGCTCGATTGCGCCCTCTTTGTGTTAGTTTGTTTTAACATTTATTTTGAAATGAAAGTGACGCAAATGGAATCTTCGTGTCATTATCAAGAAAAAGGACAGAAATAATCAATTGACATATCTCGTCTCGTCTCAATGATCAAATTTATTTATTTATTTATTTTTTGTCATTGTTGCAAGATTGGAGTGTAAAAGATTACCCACTCTATGGTGTAGGCCTATCACACTGAGTAGTACCTTACATGTCTTACCAGTGGCAGTCGGGGGGGGGGGTGCACCGGGTTCGCCTCTTAGTTTTGTTAAAATACAAGAAATAAAAAGAAACTTGAAAGGGCCGCCGCCTCCTCCCTTTTTTTGCTCCCCTTTCCGGAATTCCTGGATTCGCCCCTGCCTTACATTACTACAGTTGTAGAATTTAGTGAAAATGACGTCAGTGCACTGTACTGATGGTTTTGGTGCAGTAGGTCATGATGAAACAACCAGTACGAAAACACAGCACTGTTGACTGTCTTCAATAGATGTGGAGTCATCTTGGTTTATATCTCGAATCGTCTTAAAAGCTTCACTTTTGCATGAAAAGGGCGCATTTCCTCTTTATTTATTTTTCTCTCTCTTTTTTTTTTTTTTTTTTTTTTAACAGGGCCTGAAACGGAAACTGTATAATACGTGGAAAAGATACCATATAAACATATCCGGCCAGCGGGTAAAACGATTCCGATCCCTCACGTTAGATTTTGTGGCAATATTGGACGTCAACCTCACTCACTTGAAAGCAGTCCCGACAACTTTAGACCCTGTTCGTAACCCCAAACGTCCCATATCAAAATGACACTTACAGGATTTTATCCATGAAAACAGGTATAGTGTGGAGCTTATCAAACCCTGAGTATGAAATGCATTGAAAATGTTCATTTCGTTTCATTTCTCTTCATCTTGTTCGTTCTGAAGGACTGCTGTTGATTCTGAGAATGGCATGTAACAAAATGAATGAACTCCACATGACCTCAGTACTCGCGTAAATAATGTATCAAATAAATTAGTGTTGCATTTTCCGCTTGGGTAATGTAATAACCACACCCCCACTTCAAACAGAGGCCATGAAAATTGTTCCATAATGATGATACAATATCTACAACAGCTAAGTTGTCACAGCTGTACAGCATGTACCGCTAACGTCGTCATCTGCATTAGATTGGATGGTAATCAAACTTGTTCAAATTTTACACACACGTGTGTGCAAAAGGTTCCTGGATAACCAGAAAGCTTGCCCCGACTCCCAAAATAAGTATGTTCACATAGCAACATTGCAGACACACGTTCAGGAACATGTGCGAGTACATTAACCCATGACATAAAAACACGTCAATTCACGTGGAAATAAAACAGCTAGTGTTTCCCTTGAATAAAAACAGAGTTCTGATTGACAAATTGCCCTACATCGACGTAAATAAGCACTGAATTGATCAGTGTTTTAGTAGTAGCCACGATAAAATATCATGGGCGTATACTCGAGCAGGATTCTAACCTACGACCTCCTGATCACCGCACAGGTCGTAGGTTCGAATCCTGCTCGAGTATGTACGCCCATGATATTTTATCATGGTTACTACTAAAACACTGATAAATTCAGTGCTTATTTACGTCGATGTAGGGCAATTTGTCAATCAGTTGAATGAAAACATCTCGACGGAAGAATTTCATGAATTTGAAAAAGAGTTCTGTCTGTCGTTATCCAATTTGTGGTCGGTGACGGCTAAGTTACGATAATGATTGCACGCATATTGCACGGGGTAGGAGCGTTAAGCAGGTCTATCACTTTCTTGCAATATGCGACAAGGTTTTAATCACCGTCAGAATACAAAAATCTACTGCAATATAGAAGGACATCAACCTTTTCTCAACCAAGCTCGGAATCCGTAGAACCGAATATGGCAAGATTGTTATTCTGCACCGCACGAAGTGTAGACGTACATGTATATTACTGCGTATCCGGGCAATTACCCCGAGAGGGCAATTACCCCCCGGCCAATTACTGGTTGGTGGTAAGGTTAGAGTAGAGATTAGGGTTAGGGTTAGGTTTAGGGTTAGGAGTTTGGGTTAGGGTTAGGGTTAGGTTCAGGATTAGGATTACGATTAGGGCCAGGGGAAGGGTGCGGGGTAATTGCCCAGGGGGTAATTGCCCTAGACCCATATTACTGTATAACATCTCAAGCGCATTCGCGTCAAACTCACTGGTCTCTACAGAGATCAGTGGTAAACGGTGACTGAATACTATACTAGTCTAAAGTCGCAGTGTAGTACATGACAAGCATAAAGGAACGCTGAGGGCTCTGGAATGCTCTTGAAAGAAGCGACCTCTACGTCAAGCACCTTTACAGCTATCTGACGGCGCCACTGCGCTAGATGAGTGCATCACTGTGACATACAGTAATAAGTTTTATTCTCGTTAAGCTGATATTGTGGTGTGAAACATGGAGCTACAAACGAAATTTGAAGAAGCAATAGACAACTCAATTTCTGACAATAAAAAAAGTACACAATAAGATCTAAAAGGCTTTCAGAAGATTTGAATTAAAAAAATGCTGAAGTAGACCGGCAGCTTTTATTCCAGAATCTGACAGACTCATCCATCTTCGACACTGAAAATACAGAAGTCAGGAAGAAGCAGTAAATTGTGGAGGAGGTGAAGACCTTTTATAACAAATTAATGTCTGCATATTTTCTTTTTTTTTTGTGGGAGGGGGGAAGGTGATAATTTTTTTAACAGAAATAAGTTCTCAGTGCCTACAAAAGAACCACAGTTATACAAATTAACCCGTTACTTCTGAGAGTACTTGAATTCCCATTGCTGCAAAACAGGGGACACCCGGTTCCCTATAGACAATGGGTTAAGTTACATCAGAATTAGAAGTAGGCCTACATAATAATATTTAAAGGGAAAGTAAACCCAAAGAGCAATGTGGATTGAGTGAAAGCAGTAATATTAATAGAGCACATCAGTGAAAATTTGAGGAAAATCGGGCAATCGATGCAAAAGTTATGAATTTTTAAAGTTTTGGTGTTGCAACTGCTGGGTAAGGAGACTACTAGAGGTTATGACGTATGAGTGGACTACAACATAAAGAAAATAAAAAGGGAATTCAATGAAAATTCATTTTTCATGAAAATTACATATTCCATCAACTTGATACTGACATATGTTAGGGGTAGCACTTATTTCCCCCTGCTTTCTGAAAGCGGTTAGTCAAGAACTCTTTCATTTTGCTAGAAAAGTGAATTTTTGTGGAATTCCTTTTATATTTCCTTTATATTGTGGTCCTCTCATACGTCATAACCTCTAGTAGTCTCCTCATCCAGCAGTTCCAACACCAAAACTTTAAAAATTCATAACTTTTGCATCGATTGTCCGATTTTCCTCAAACTTTCACTGATGTGTTCTACTAATGTTACTGCTTTTACTCAATCCACATTGCTCTTTGGGTTTGTCTTCCCTTTAAGATAGGACTATTAAAAAAAGAAAATAAGCCCTACCTGGAATACTTATTCATCTATCATACCAATATACAGGTATAGTGAACATATTGCTTGTTTGGGGTTTCTGGAAAAATGCTCTTTTTTAATTGTTATCTTATAGAATGTTAATATATATATATATATATATATATATATATATATATATATATATATATATAATATATACATACATATAATCATACATACACACATATGTGTGTATCATATATGTATATACACATATATTTATGTATATTGTATACACACATATATCATACACATGATTAGACCTACATACACATATTATATAGGCATCAAACAGATCAACACTATGCTTGATTTAAACTTCTTAAGATACTGGTTATATCTGGCAAAAAGGACAGAAAGTTAAATACTCTATATGCCATATATTTATCAAGTCTAAATTTTCACGAATTGGGACTTCCTGAAGATTTCGCGAGTGGATAAATTCGCAACCGTACACTCAGATAACTATTGCGAATAAATGTTGCATTATATTGTGTATATATATATATATATATATATATATATATACATATCATTGTATTTTATGACATATTTAGATTTTCTTTCATTGCTAAGGTTATGTTTTATGTGTACCATAAAAAGGCTTAATTTTGATAACCTGTACAACTATGCCTTTTGCCCCTCTGTTGGCTATTACCTTGGATATGCTTATGTGAGACAACATTTAATCAACACTCTGATATTTTGTGTACTTAAGTTGCCGTCTTTGAGGCACATGGGCCGAGATCTACATCAATAACAAACTAATCCATTTTTCACTGATTGATTACACTATTTAATGAACTTAAAGGGTGTGTACAGTTCTGGTCGAGGTGAGGATTTAGCTTTTAACTTTTTGCGAGGTATTCAGAAACCACTCTGAGATGTCAAAGAGCATGCAATTCTAAGAGGTATCAAAAGTTTATTTGACAAAAATCAGTTTTGATGTGGCCGAGATATCCAAAAACAAGGTGAAACAAAGAGATCCTAATAAAGTTGGGGCCTGTAGTCTTTTATTATGATCACTTTTTTGGATATCTCAGCCATTTGAAAGCCAATATTCATCAAATAAACGTTGAATCCTTCTTAATATTACATGCTCTTTCACATTTCATAAGAGGTTTCTCATTATCTCACTTAGGAATGTAAAAAACATGAAACCCCACCTCAACCAGTACTGTACAGCCCCTTTAAGAAACCTACATTGTATATAAATATTGTTGCTCTGTGTGCATTTGCTATACTGTTGTTTTATAAACAAGAGCTAAGAACTTATTATATCATATCTACCTCTTGGGTATTTTGTGTTACTATGAATTCTTATTTTGATATTTCTGTAATATTGATAGGTGAATGTGTTAAGAAAACCAGAAGAAGAAGCAGCAGCAGCAGCAGCAGCAGCAGCAGCAGCAGCAGCAGCAGCAGCAGCAGCAACAACAACAACAACAACAACAACAACAACAACAACAACAACAACAACAACAACAACAACAACAACAACAACAACAACAACAACAACAACAACAACAACAACAACAACAACAGCAGCAGCAGCAGCAGCAGCAACAACAACAACAACAACAACGACAACAACAACGACAACAACAACGACAACAACTTACAATTCAGCCCAAGCCTGCACAATTAGCTTTTTATATTAGCAACTAGTGAATCTTGGCCTACTGGACAATTTCTTCCTATAACAAGAACCAGTCTCAAAGGATGATCATTTTACATCCAAAACAAAACATGCTCTTCTTTGATATCTACGTAATGTCCTTTGCTTCAATGACAATGTATTCTACAAGTTCGAATTGAAAAGGCAGCCATATGGAACTATTGTTTTCATTATTAAATTCCTGTTTATTTTTTTTTTACTGTTATTGCTATGGTTTTTGCAGAACCAATTAACTACACTGCATGTGTACCATGTGTGGCATGCACTCGTATGCACATTATGCTGTGCAGAGTGTGATGCATTACAAACACTGTACATGTTCATGTACTTAACATTCATCATTTCTATCATGGTGTAGTAGGAGACACAATAATGTCAGAAACACAAGTTGCCAATGCATTTAGCATTTTGGCCAGTAGAGGGCTTGGTGACTACACTGCTATAAGTAACATGTGAGTAGCTCTAGTATGGTTGTTGTATTGTGTCTTCTGATAATTGTTGCTTCATGACAAGGCCAAAGTTGTGGGTACATGTATCAATGGTTAACTCTTTATGTGCCACGTTCACACGTCCGACTCAGTCGACGGCGTGCCAACTTCGCATATTCTGCTCAACAAACAAAGCCGCCAAAACCGATCAATAAATTGCTAATCCCGCAGTACAATCAAAGCGTTTCTCGCGCTTTTGTTCCTCTCACATACGGCTTGCATTCTATGTGGTGATTGATTATCAAGCGCTGTTCCCAACTAGATTTGCGTGTACATTCAAAGTTTCTGTCATTATTTTAACTATTTTATGTGCAAAAGTCATGCCTTTACAGTAATATAGCAACTGGTAATTCAAAAGAAAAATTGAAAATAGAATTGATATACATTGTATATGGAATTATGGCATTCCTCTTTAACTTTGCTCACTATTATGTCCAGCTTAACAGAAATTTGTAGGAGTTATACAGATTGGAAAAACAGAAATCTTTCTCAAAGCATGACTACTTTCGTGTCTCAGAATAACGTGGCACACAGGGAGTTTCCACCATGGCACATGAAGAGTTAAACATGAAACTTTGCAATGCTAATCTCACAAACTACTGACAACTGGTCATTCTCTCTTGTCAGAAACTGGTCAAGGTACATGTAGATGTATTATAATCGGTTTGCTGCTGGCTGCATTTAGACAGGTGACAACTGTTTGTCAAAGCTATTGAATGGGTTTGTGCCCCAAGGAAAGTAGTGTGGCTATTGCGATATGTTCATCAGAGGTGCCTACAAGTGACAGCTTTGACCATACAGGGAAACCCTGTTATAACTACATCGCTGGGACTGCAGATTTTACCTCGTTATATAATCTGTACCTCATTGTAGACCTAACAAAGAGACCAGATAAATACAGGAATGAAAAATCGGGACTGCTGAGTTCACCTTGTCAGAAGCGATACCTCATTGTACGCTTATTCGTTATTACAACCTGTATGACAATAACGGCACATAGCTTTGCTGGTAATATGTTAATACGGGGTACATACATTTACTCTGAAAACACTCTGGTGGGTGCCGTCAGTAATTTTTCAAATAAAGCCGGCTGTCTTGACCAGGCAGGAAAGAAAGCTTTTGGGGTTCAAGAAAAGTCAATGCAATTCCCATCTTTCCCCTTTACATACAATTTTTAAGTTTCCAATCATAACTCAGTTCCAGTGCATTGACAATGGGTAAGACGAGAATGATATTATCTGTTCCAATTAAAGCACGTATTGACTTTCAAATGTATACTTTATATATTTCCTGCTTTCAATAAAAGGAAAAAAAAAAGTTGATCTTTGCAATCAAATTTTCATTAAACATAAGAGGCAAATTAAATTTCATTTGTGCACATATTGACATTCACAAGTCTTTTGGACATAAGGGAAGGTTACCCTACTTCCCATGTGGGCTGATTTTGAAAGATGTTAAATGTGAAAGAAAAAAGTATTGTACTCTTTTATCAAATGTACATGAGAATCTTACATGTCCAAATTGATTTTTTCTTTGGAGGTGCATGGGTGGGGAGAAAATGCCCAAAATACTTAAATGTCCTGCGGTCCATTTTATAAAAGTCTTACGAGAGACTTTTCAATCATAAAACACACTTATTAGAGACTTCATGAAATGGATTTGAAAGTCTAATATCTAATATATAGCTACATACGAGCGACTTTGGACATTCTGAGATTTATGTTAAGACTGTTATGTGATGACTTCATGAAACGGATCCCTGGTCAGCCAAAAAACTCAGTACAATATGTGTACACTGTCAACATCATCACGACGACCAAAATGACAGATTTTCTGAATGTTCACCTGAATGTTCAGATCACTGGGTAATCTCTTTTTGTATGGACATGTAGCAGTTATATGCAGCCAAAAAACAAAACAAAACAAAAAAACTTAGATATCATTATGATACACATAGCCACAGATCATAATTGTTCAACACCTGATTTGTCACTTCCAAGTTTCACTTATAACAACATCAAATGTTTAATGACCCCTTGCACACCTCATGAACATTTCACGAATCATCAAACGTAAGAGTCCTTATTGTTTCAATGCAGAGTCTAAAGCTCACACGGTAACCTGCATCATTCCACACAATTTTCACAAAGTCTGTGAGAGTAGGCTGTGATAATGAATGTGAAGTTTCTGAGTTTTGCCCACTGCAAGTATGTGTCAGACAAATTTACTTGCAATGGCAAAGACTTTTGAGAACTCCGGTCTGCTGCGGAGGTGCGAGGGGATCGGGACCTTGATCCGCGTGCCTGTGGGATTGCCATTCTCTTCTAGGAGGATGATATTGTTTGTGTCAAAGCGCGGCAACATGCTAGCTCCAGGCCGCTTTACTCCGACAATCAGTGCCTTCTTCTTCTGACCCCTGACAGCGACGAGTATCTTGTCACCGACATTGCCCACCCGCTGTTTGTTGTAGACGTGTATGCAGCGAGGCGGTTTGTGCCTCACATTCTCTGCACCCAGTGCGGAATTGTCCACACACCGCAGGCGGGACAGTAGGATGATAGCTTGGCATGGCATTGTTGTGCTGTCGAGGACAGAGAAGAAAAGTGTTGTAAGCCAAACATATACAAAGCTTTTACTTCAAATACAAACTTTGCATTTGTTATACAGGTGCATTACATAATGTGTGTAATTGACTCCAAAAGACAATAAGTTTAGAGTTTTGTTTTATAAAAAGAGTAGTCCAGCAAACATGAAACTGGGTATTTCCATAGTAAAAGGAGCCCTTTCAGGAATGTGGCATTATTTTCTGTTTCATTGTGCATTACCCTCAATACAATATGATCTTCTAGAACACTTTAATGAGAAATAACTTTGCCCCAAAATTGCTTCCAACAAGCAGTCTATAAGAATTTTTGCAAATATGAGAACTTTGGGCAAACATGGTATATTGGACTGACATCTATGTATGAAGATCAAATAATGAATATTCATTGAAAATTTTTGTTTTTCAACTGAACAGCCTGATATTGATTATAAAAGACAAGAACAGGCCTACAATTCTATTGAACACTGTGCTTTATACCATTTCTGGACTTAGTAGTGAATATATGTTACTTTTTGTCAGTCCACGTACCATACATCATAATGGATCCAACTCGGTTTAAGATGATTTTCATGCTGGTTCCTCTATATCATGGTGTTGTTAGAGGGGATTCAGAATAGCATTTACATGTATATTAAAAAAAAAATCAGCACCATCATGAATTACAGATAGTGAGGCATAACATCTGCTGTGGGAAATGAAACCTTACCTTTGTTACGTAACATTAACTTACCTGAAGGCTCTGGAGACATCATTCAGTAAATGTTGGTGAGCACTTAATGTCTTTGATGTCAACATAAAATTCTTCACAGCAGCCATCTACCAAAAAACAACAACAACACAGCAAGACATGTGTTTACTGGTAAATACAAATTGAGCCACATTAGGATTTCAAAAATTCCAATTTTTGAGTGAATGATATTGAGCAATCATGCCACAACAATCAATCTTACTGAAGTTCTAAGTTGGACATGAGTCCCAATTTTCTTTTGGGGCAGAAGACAAAAAAAAAAAAATGTTAAGTCAAATTTCTGTGTTTGAACTCACTTTAATCAATCCCACTGGATTTTAACCACATGACATTGACTTCAATTCTAATACTGTCTTAACCCTTTCTGTGTCACAGACTTTGGTTTCAGTGTATACGATGCTATAAGGTTTTCTATGTGAATCGACACTTCTAAATACACACAAAAAGGGTTTAATACAGTGGATGTTTCACATCCACTTGCTTCATTGTTTACATCCAAAATGAAAACATCTTGAGTGTAATACCCTTTCATACCATGATACTATTTATATCATAATATCTTGTGTACCTACACATATATCATACTTCCACTCACACTCTAAAGTCAGTGCTATCACTCAACAGCATGCAATGTTGCTTTTTTCCTCAGGTCATGTGATGAGCAGTAGACTAAATGGCAATAGCAAGAATCTTTGGTGTTAGAGTACTATCATTCATGCCAGTCATGTAACCATGTGAAATGTACCTCTACCAGAAGCTGTCTATGATATGTAAGCACTTTTTAATTATCATTAACAAATCTTTGCCATTCACTAGATTCACATGCTTTATCAATGGGGGAACGGGCGGTCTATTTAACGCTTGCTTAGTGCGAGTGCGTGAACCTTTGCTATGAGTGCACGTACTTTTGCTACAAGTGCGGGATAACATGTCTAACTTTGTGACTCTGCGTGCAGCCAGTAAAAAAATCGACACATACTAGTAGCTCTTGACCAATGAGATCACAGGATTTCCTCTACCCATTCTGCAGTAAAATAAAAATTGTCACCCGAGAATTCTGCGTGTACAGAACAAGTCTACAACTACAAGTCAACAATCCAGTGGTGGATCCAGGCAGGGGTACAAAGGACACGCGCCCCCCTTTATTTTGTATTAAAACAAAATATTAAATAAAAAGAAAAAAAATTGGGGATGTGGTGCATGCAGCCCCCCCCCCTTTAATTTTGTAAAGACGCCCCCCTTCATGGAATTCCTGGATCCGCCCCTGCAATTTGAGCCTGTGAATTATTATGTGTAATAAAAATCCGAGGACGAGGTATTTCCTGCCTTGAGTGAAATGACACAGTATGATTGAGGGTACCACTTTAAATGCACATGAATTTCACAGTCATGCGTCATGTTCGCAATTTACTAAGCAGATGTGTAACCGAACTGTATTTAGTTTAGTTTGTCAGTTTGTTTAATATTATGGGATGAGTTTGTTTTTCACGTCTTCGTTATCATTATTTTCATGGCTTGTGGCGCTTAAAATTTACTGTAAACATGGTAAAAGTAGATATTTTCGCGCGACTAATTTTTCGCGCTTGGCCAGGTTAGAAGAGTTTCGCGTGTTTTTAATTCCACAGAATCAAGATATCAACTACTGAGACATAAGCACGCAAAAAATCTTCGCGTGCTTTCATTTTCGCGCTAGCTTGTGGTTGCGCGAAATGCGCAAAAATTTCAACACCGTGCACTTTTAGTTACAGTAAAATTTAATCTCATGGCATACTAACCCCGGGACGCTCCGTGTACACAGTTACACACTGTGGGAGCGTCCTGAGTCAATAGAGTGCTATATCGGTAAGCTTGAAAAACATACACAGTCTGTCACAGATTTTCGCGCCTCCGTAAGTTTCGAATTTCACTAGGAAAAAACTTACATTTATAGTATACATAAGATTCTTATCTAATTCCTACCATACGTTCACCTTGTTCTTGTTCACACTGGTCCAATGATCTTGAAAAAACGTTTTTTTTTACAGGTCCATCTCCTAGCTCCCCATCCCATTCACCATTTTCGAAATCAGTATGCAGTACACTGCGCACGTAAATATTCATGTGCTGGGCGGAGTCGCAATGCTTTTAGCCTTCTGACAAGGCCTGCGCGCGCGTACCCACCCAGAAAGCAACGCAATTTACAGCGAGAGGGTTTGCCACAACAGTATGATACGGCCTTGCCATAAAGCTACAGCTGTACAGATGAATTGACGGCCAGCGCATGCGCACAAGTTTCAAATCCATTGACTGTATAAGATGTCATTCTCCCAAGTTCCTTTCGACCGAGTCGTATTTAACTCATCAATTCGAGCAGAAATGGAATATTGGCAGGACCAAAAGTTGAACGCAGTCAGTCTTCAACATTATAACTTCACCTGTAAGTCTTCATATTACAGAATTTTTGCGATTTAATATTGATATTTAGGCGCTATACTTCGCCTGTCATGATCATATCTGCTACAATGCGCAGCCCCAACACTGCGTGTTGGGGCTGATCGCAGTTAATGGCATAGATCTACATACTTTATCATATGCTAACAGCTATGATACGCAGGGTGCCGATGTTTAGGTACCCTGCCCTGCCGATACGTGGTACCCTTACCATATACTATCTTACTAGGTCTAATTAAAATTTACCTAGGCCTACGACCAGTTAAAGATGTTCTGTAGGCCTAACGTTACACAGGTTATCTACGCGAAAAGTGAACAACCTAAAATTCTATGTACGGGACTACGGCAACGCAAAACCTCGTTACATTGCATGCTCGCGGCCTCGCAGGAGGACAGAGCAGCCTCTCTTCTCCAGTATATCATGCACCTATTTTTATCAGTGGCATAGCTCTTACAGTACAATAGCGTTACATGGATACAAATACATTACATCTAGGCTTAAATAATTTTTACCTCTTCGGGCAGAAATTCCTGGGACTTGCCTAGCCTAGCCGAGCTCGACGAGTTGATGATAAAGTATACGACGCCCTCTCGCGATCGCATTTATACATACAATGGTATTTACGTGTACTGTGAATATTGTGTATACTTTCTGTTCAATAATCGGATGGGTAATTCATCGATTTGTTCCCGAAAACGTTTTCAAACGGAGAGTGTGACTGCGCATGGGTCCGGTAACCGGCATTTTCTGTCTACCAATGCTCGTACCTACTTAGCTAGCTAGTCGAATTATCATGTGTGATGCTGCTTATGATCCTGTGAAGTTCAGTAGAGATTTAAGTCGCAGCGTACATTTCTACACCACCGACGGGCATCATTCCGCATCAAGCCGCGCTGCCTGACCTGGGAATACGACAGTCATAGTGTCGAAAGTGAGAGCTTACAACTCAGCGGTTTAGCATTCAGGAACTACGAGGTGAGATTTCTTGGGCCTATTCCGCCATTTCCGGTAGAGTAACGTTACGATAGAATCATGTCATATAAAGTAGGCCTACATGCAGTGTAAATGACAGTAATTATCAACCCGATTTACGATCCGATGGGTGTTAGCTCGGCGCAGTCACGTCAGAGGATCACGGCTAGCGGCTGTGCTGACGATTGTTTTTTAACTCGGCTCGCTCCTATCCTTTGGGCTGGCTCGGCTCTCTCGCCCGCGCCCACCGCTTTCCCTCGATATGTACATTGTTTTCCAGTTGGCCAGCATTCGCCTGCTACGCATGTAAAACCTTTTTGGATGAGGTCGTATTTTGGCACGGGAGGTCGAACCTTAACACGGGAGGTCGAACCTTGGTGCAGGTTTTTGTTTTTGTTTTATTTTTGTTATGTTTCCAGATAATCTACTTATTGTCTCCCTACCCTAGTCTGTGTGACTCGATCAATTGGATTTTCGCCCTGGCTGGGTCTGGAATCAGCAGTGTGGGTGCCAAATACAGAGTTCTAAGTAGAATCTCAGCCTAGGTGTCATGATGGAACTGATCGTAATGAGATGCTGTGCACAGCCTCCAACCCAACTCCACCAGGGGGTGTTGCACAAATTTAGGATTCAAGTTGATCATAAATTTTTCATAAAGTTGAGTAGATATCTATAGCATGCTGTGTGTCTCATATATGCTAACTTCCCAATGAAAATTACAATTTTGAAAACGTTTTTTTTTTTTTAATGCAGCAGTAATTAGAAGTAAGGAATTTTGTGGCAATTTTGATAACAATTTGAAGTGGAATCTGAAAACATCTAATAAAAACTGAACTTGAAAACCAGTGGCATACCAAAACTTGATTAAAACTCTTATTCTTTTGTGAAACACCCTCAACAGATGCAAAGGTCAGAAAGTAGCTAGGCGTGAAATTTTGTAGCGCATGAATGCTGCCCTAGGAGCTACGCCTGTAAGCAACCAAGTTGAGAGAGTGGGTGTATGCTGGGGGCCGGGGGGATGTCCATGGGAATGTGATCTGATACAAAATAACTAAAATGTTTTGACTCATTCTCGTCAAAAAAAAAGAGTAGACACCATCCCAGAAGGTGACTCTTGTGACTCTGGTGGTTGGAAATCCATGTTGGTTTCTTTATTTGTTTGTTTGTTTGTTGTTGTTTTTTGAGTGCTCTGTGTATTTTTGTTCATTTGTTTTTTGGGGGTTTTTTTGAAACATAAGATGAATCTTTTCAAATGTGCAAGTGTGAGAAAGACCTCTGAGGCAAGAGTCTCACTCATTTCCTCGATGAGACTTGGGGAATGGTAATGTAGCTCTGTCCCATACACACCTTGGGTTTTTAAACAAGAAAAAGGGGAAATAAGAGAAAAAAATATAAAAAAAAGGAGAAAATCTGTGACTCTCTCTGAGGGTTCCATGCGAGATTCTTCCCATCAAAAAGTGGGGAGAATACTGCTTTAAGTTTTATGATTCCCTGTACGGTATTTCAATTGATACGGGGGGAACTCCACTCTGTGTTTGAGTACAGAATGAAGTCAAGCAATCAGAACTGTAGCGTAGAAGAACTTTTAGTCAACAGACCAACAGCTCCATACAATTTAGCAGTTTCACATATTTGCATGAAAAACACTGACATTGCTCTTGAACACATGAAAATTAAGACAATGATTTTATTGCCTCATAGCCATCTGAATCCTATGGTTCATTCACATACATTTGTTGTAAATGAAAATATTCTAAAATTGGTCTTCAAAGCAGTAATGCATCAACTCTGTATGCACCATCTTCATAACAAGTCATAATTGCATAGTCATACAGTTAAAAAACAATGGATGTGAAGGTCATGATCTATTTTTCTTGAATTTATGTCAAAGAACTAAAATATACCTGGAGTTAGATACATCTGACATTAACTGAACTCAAGGTCTCAGAACAGTATAAAGAAAAAAACAAATGATGTTGTCCAAATGTTTTTTTTTTTTCAAAGTGCAAAAATTCAATATGTAAGATGAGCATAACTGTTGTATTCATCACATGCAGTTTTGAAAAGGACTTGTTATTGTGGTGTTTGTTGATTCAAGAAATGAGTAGGAAATAATTTATTCACAGAGTAGCATATCATGTAACTAAAATCAAGTGAACTACAGTAAATCTCAATGACTTAACTCTTAATATGTGCTGCAAATTTGTGTGGGATATAAGAATTACATAAAAGTATTTCTTACTACTCCAAAGTTCTGAACATTTTATAAATCAACTTGAATAAGTACAATGTGTAGTCATGTTTCTTAAGGCAAGAGGTTATTTAAACAGCTCACCTGAGATAATTATTGTTACGTTTGCACATGACTATTAAAGAAAGCATTGAATACTTACAAGCAAAGAACCCCAGGACCGACAGCTTTGAGTTCTTCCCAAAGAATTTGGCAATGATGGTAAAGTGCCTTGCTTAGGGGCACAACTGTTGCAGCCAGGGGACTTGAACCACGGACATCATTATTGATATTCAGTTATCTACTGAGACACAACAGCTCAAGTGCATCAAGGAAGTGCATATCTACCGTGTACTTGATGAATGGTGTACACACAGACGGATAACAAACTATCTCTATAATTGTTTACACTGTTGACATCTGATTATAAACAGAATATAGGTGCAGGGAAGTGATATTTGGGTATGGGCTTTGATAACTTTAGACAATATCAGTAGCTTTATCCTGTAGTATAATGGAGATGGTTGTAATTTTTCTATCATTTTACATGATGCATATTGCATATGTTGTGATGTTGGTAACAGACGAGTCAGTCAGCCTTTTGTCAAAAACAAAAAACAAAACCCACATTACTTAGTAAGTGTCATATTGTATTCAGAGGAGATCAACAACTTTTAAAAGGTAATGAAAATTCCTCTTTAGGAATGTAATGTTTTAACATCAGCCTTAGATGTACAATGTGTTTCTTGTGAACAAGAATATTACTTATAGGATTGATTACTTCTCTTGCAACAGAGTGCTACTTAATGATGCATAATTGTACGTACACAATGTTTAAACAATATACAGATGATTTTGTAATAACAGAACACAGCCAGAATTTCAAAGGTTTTCTGAACTTGTGTAATCAGGGAGTACAGGTAGGGGCATTACCATGCTATCTCTACTAGTACATGGCTTCAAGCTTTATCAGGATTCCCAAGGAAGGCCTTGTTACATGTACAACATTGCATGTACTGTTCTGCACTTGAGCAAAGCTCATGAGAATGCAGATTATGTGATCCCAGTTGACAGCTCTGCTAATATATTACCTAATCTACCAGGGACTCTATGTGAAAAAAAAAAAAAAAATGTGGAGTAAGCATAGGAAGATGTGACAACTATAATGATATACTAATGAATAAAATAAAGAAAAAAGAAACAAATGTAAAAATAGATGAAATCTTGATATCATCCAGATATAGAGATTAAAAACTTGTCAATGTCATGCTGGATAACCATCACAACAAAATATCCTCTTGCTGTGATCTTATGATAATGCTTTGTGCATGGGCACATCTGTTAGATTCATGAGCTTTATTTATTTATTTATTTTTTTTTTTGGGGGGGGGGAAGGGGGTGGGTGGGTTATACTGTTATATTGTATTGAGTGTAGAGTAAATATTTGACTGAAATACTTTCCTTCTGTGTTTGAGGGGAGAGTTGTACGTGTAGTTCCTCACTTGCTGTGGTCAGCAAGTAGTTGTGAGAGTTTCAGCAAGTTTTAAGTGTTTTTCAAGTGTCCCCCTTTACTTCACTACGTTGCAGCTTCTTTGAGAGATTGCAGTGGGAATGACATGATTTATGGTGAAGAGCACATAATGGCAGGTGGGTCAATATGACCTTTACCAGCCCCGGCTCTCCTTCCTCCGTGGCGATTTGTGGCCCACAGCATTCTATTTGTTTTCAATTTGATTTGGGGGGGGGGGGGGGGGCAATTGCATTAGTGGAGGGTACTAATTTTATGTCCATCCCACGCATGATACGGCATGATACGTCAGTGGCCGAGGAATCGAATGATTTCTCCATATAGTATACCGATAGCTAAATACCACACTGAACGGACTGGGGGTATTACATGTATACATGGCTCAAACCCGAGCCCATACAGTTTCACACTGGAGATATTCAAGCATTTATACTTTACACCACAGTATCCAAATGGATGCATGTATGAATAAGAAAACCCGCCACATTGATGGTAAGAGGGAGAGAGAGTGAAGCAGAGATGAGCTTGGACAAGGTTAAAGGCATTCTTTACCAGTTGCAGATGAAACACAAACCCAGCTTTAGTCAAAATAGTTCTAAAATGTGAGTTAGGGATACAATGTGTAGAAACAACCTATGAAAAAAAAAAAAAAAACTTAATCAGTATTATCAATGTTAAGTAAGTATATTGTTCAAATGTGAACAGTAGTTACATTGTATGATAAAAATGTTTCTAGACTAATTCGTCTCACAATTTAATTGGTTTAGTGATATCTCCTTATATTTTAGGCTTTTGGGGGAAATTTTTATATGGTAGGATGTTTTGTGATACAACTGACCTACACATATGCATCAAATGTGATATCTCTAACATTTTTTGAAATCATTGATCCCAATGGTAAACAGCACCTTTAAGGTTGGCATTGTTTAGGACAGGTTAGGTTAGTAAATTTGATATCCCAGATCTTTAAATTTGGCAAACTTTTTTTTTTCTGATTTTGACCTGATGAAACTTTTATGTAATGATCAAAAGCTTACATTGTCCCATAGACTCAGGTTAGTACAGAATATTACTAGAAGCAACCAAGGTACATGTAAATGCAGTTGTTTTTATTGAATCTTCAGGCAATATTGCCCTGTATGCTGATTACCAGAATTGTATGATAAAGTGCACACAATTGTTTGATGAATTACACATTGTAATAGGGGTTAAAGGTCAGTCCTTTAAATGAAAGGTCCAGATTAATGGACTTCATTGAAAGGTTAAAGGAGACCTTTGGATAATTTTCAGGCTTTTTCATTTGAACAACTGTAAATTAGTTCTACTGAGTACAGAGTTTCAGAGTTCACAGTGATTGGGGTGATGAAAAAAAAAAGTTTTCAAAATTTAAAACAAATTACAATGAACAAGGATGATGACATGGCAGCCTCACCATAAGAATGCATGATTTTGGGCTCAAGGAAGCAGAACAAATGAAGAAGGCATGCATCTTCACACAGGTGAACATGTTAAGAAAGTGGTACTAAATGTAATGAAATTACACTGCTAGATTTCTGAAATACGTATGTGAGGCTCCTATGTCATCAACACTGTTCCGTGTAATTTGCTTAAGATTTTCCAGAGCATTGGTTTCTCTGCTTGAGAACCACAATAAATTTCACAAATCTAGGAGCTGTCGATTTATGTACTACATGATGTGAAAATATGAAAATCGTCTGGAGTGCTCCTTTAATACGTACAAATTGTAGCTAGCCATGCTTGTCGTAGAACATAATGATTATATGTGAGAAGGCAGAGGCATCTATTCTTTGTCATCTATGTGAGAACTGCAGTTGAAGTGAGTTACTCTTCTTATATAATGTACTTCAGGCTATCTTGCACAATATCTATGTTGTCTTCAGTATGGTATTTCTGTGTAACCTCATCAACAGCAGGTAGCAAAATCATGTTTGATAATGATATGAGTATCAGAGTAATACTGCAAGTTAGGAGATATTAAGCTATATAGATGTTATTAGAGGAAAGAGCTTTTCATTGAACATCAACGTTTTGGTCGTTTCAACCATCAAAAAAGTTATGTTCATGGAAAAAGACATTTGTGATGCCATGTATTCTAATGTTTATGAAACCAGATTGATAATGTCAGGACTTTTCCCTGAGGCTCTGTTCACTGTGTGTGTCACCTCGGCAGACCTGTCATGCGTATTATACACTCACATGATAGTACTTAATCTTTGCAGCCAGCTGGGTGATTAGCAGGGAGAGGTCAATGTGCATGGTTCAGTGAGATATCAGTTTGAGATGATGGAAAAGGGATCCCCTGAAATGTCAGCTTTTTCCACTTCAGAAAGACTTACTAAACAGCATCCTGTGATCAGCAGGTTTGCATTAACTTGTTGAGGACGGGCTGATTTTGCTACAACACGCATTTCCCATAGACCCCTGCCCAAGTTTACTCGAGACTCATCCTCAACAGGTTAACAGTGTACATAGCATCAAGTCTTCACACCTCCTCAACAAAAATACTATAATAATTGTTTTAAAATACACAAATCCCATGATGCCCTTATGTTTTTTACCAATTGTACATGAAGGAAACACAATATTCTGCACATGTAAACACTTGCAGGGGATGTTGGTTTATGATGCTCTGTTCAAAGTTCAGTGTATATTATGAACCTATGTCAATTAGTGCTTCAAATTTTTTTGTTGTCAATTTCAAAGGCCACTTTTATTCATGAAATGTCCTTTATTTTGTCATGCTATTAAAGTATTTTTGGAGGTCACAGCCTTCTTAGGTGGGTATACTTGCTTTTGTGCCCACTAATATTCAAGATTGTACATATTGCCTGAAGATGAATAGAGCTTAGATTTCTGTAATCAGATGACATAGCCTATTAAAACCTGTTGATGGGAACAGGTATGAATTCATTACAATTTACCCTTGGAGTAAATCCAACTTCTATATAATGTACATCATGCAGGATGATGAAATGTTGATTATGATTTGAACATGTATTGAACACATTGAAAGAAAAGTTGTCAGTAATCAATATTCATTTTGATTGGCAATCCTCTCTCCACTTCTGTCATGTATGCCCCAGGACAATTTACACCGATGTGACTGGACTCTAATGCCAGCTGTCTGTCGTGTTTGGAGCTAGATTGTGTCCTGTGGTGGGTGCTTCTGATTGCAGGAAAAGCGTGTGAAACAGCACACCCTGTCAATTTCTCACCATGTGGGGTGCGACCAACTCCTCTGAAAACTGCAGTCTCCTAGGCAAGAACACTACGGCCATTTCCTATCTCAAGTATGGAGGTATACCGCAGAACATTGCATACAACTGCATCTGTTATGTGGTGAGTAATTCTCTATGCTCATAGATTTGATGAACTACTTAGTGTCATCTCACATGTCAATTGCAACAGTAATGGCAGCTGCTGTATGTGCCGAATATTATGTGAGGTTTTTATTTTCAAGAATTACACGACTCAGGTGCTATTTGCTAATTTAAAGACAGCAAAAATGTTGACTCTGATCCCGACATGAATGCGATGTGTACGCATACATTTCTCCATTCAGTACTGTGTTCAATGATCGCAAATTTGACCACTTGCAAAATCGTCAGGAAGTCACAATTCGTGGAAAAATTAGACTTGCTAAATATGGCATTTACAGCATATAGCATGGCACTAGTTAAGAAATTGCCACTCTGCGTTGAGGACTTTTATCGTTGCCATGGTTGCTGTGAGTGTAGCAGTCTCAGCTTTCGAAGCATGCCAGAACAAACTAGAGCGGTCCAGTGTATACGGCAAGTTGGGACAGAACAAACCAAACTGTGCCATGGAGTGAGCAGGGCCTAGAAACATGCCACCGCAGATCAACTGATGGTATGGTCCAGAGAATTCCAGAATCTGAGCAAAAAAATAAGGGGCAAAAGCAAATTCACTTTTCACTAGTAGGTCCATTTAATTACTGTCCAGTCAGAAATAAATGGACATGTAATTTATCATTCTTTGTTTTGCCTTTTTGTTTTGTTTTGTTGTCTTTCGTGGGTATTTTGTCCTGTATTACTTGCAATTTTGTATATAATTTTAGATGATATACTCTTAAAATGAATATTTTTGATTGCAACTTGTAGCCTCTTCATCTGTAAGGGAATTGGCTTTGATAAGTCCTGTTTATGGTCTTTTTTTTGATTACCACACATGCTAAGTTTATCTTTTTGCATTATTCCTCATTTCCAATGTAAACGTAATGTGCAATATGTTATGTCCGTGTATTTGTTTTTTTTTTAATACTTTTTAGGGTGTGGAATAAATGAAATTTAATTGAAAAAAAAATGAATATTCAGATACCTTTAATAATTGACAACATAGTCTCATATCAGTGGAATTGAAATGAAAAGTGATTGGAAAAGTGAATTGAAGTACCACATAAGTATGTGCTTCTATCCCATCTTTTCTTATGAATTATCAATAAGCTTACATGTAAACCCAGGAGGTAACCATGTGGCAGGTTTCAGAAAGTGAGACGGAACGTTTTCTAAACCATGTCATACTATATAAACATGGTTCGCTCAGTATGCACAGTATGCTGTGGTACAGTGCACTTTGAATGGTTCCCTTCATGTAGGACTGAACACACCCTCAGGCCCAAATTCATGAAGGTGGTACAATCTTGTCCATGATTTAAACCATGGACAAAGACCATGGAGCACCAAGTGTTGCATGGAATATTTTGTTACGAAATCAGTCATTTCGTTACAAAATACACATGTAGTCATTTTGTTGATGAAATGACTGATTTCGTAACGAAATATTCTATGCGACACTTGGCGCTCCATGGTCTTAACCATGGACAAGATTGTACCACCTTCATGAATTCGGGCCTCAGTGTCTTGATGATTGAGTTGTATTAAATACTTAATAGCAATTGAGTGATCAGTGTGTTCATTGTTGGCAGACAGAGACTCAGATGAATCGACTATATGACATGGATGATTCTACTTTGCAATGACAATCACAGAAGGTACTGTGCATGTTAATAGTGTTTCTGTTATGATTTGTTTTTAGTGTCTTTGAACAAACATCACCTTGTTTGTATTTGCTTTGTTTCCCTTTACTATGTTCATACAGATTCTGGTGGTTCTGTTTGCTATCTTTAGAAAAGTAGCTGGGGATTATGGTCGCATTGCTCTTGTTAGTCAAGGGGAGGAAAGGTAAGTCACCTAAGAATGTAAAATTTACTGTTTATGCTGTATCTTGTAATATCTGTTCCAGTCATTGTCTGTAATATATAACATATTCTGGACGTGAAGAGGAAAGAAATTAATGTCTAGATAGTATCTGTGTTATTATTGTCTTTCCTTCACAGTTATGTTTGGCATGTGCAGTAACCAATGATTCATGGTAAGGATATTGTAATAAACATTGTGCAGAAAGTAGTGCTTACCATTTGTCTTTGAAAAAAAAAGAATGTCAATGAGAAAGAAGTGTGCCAGTTGATTTAATTTTATTAACACTGTTATTAGCACTCGACTTATTATTTTCAGTGCTATTATCATAATCATAATTCTACATGGTTTGTGTGTGTGCGTGTCTCCATGTGTATGTGTATGGTTTAAAAGATGCATAGAGCAGATTTTTTCATTTGATGTTGATTAAGAAGTAATAGCTATCATTCACCAAGTCGTGTTGAGTTATTTAAAGAAGGTATACAATGTAAGAGCATGATTAATCTGAAAGCAGAATTAGACCTCTCTTGTTGAACTGGTAACTGGCCAAATACCAGCAAACTCAAATTTTTAAAGCATAGTTCTTTCCTGTAGAAAAAGATCAGAGTCAGGGGTACAACTTATATGTGAGCCCAGCAGGCTTGCCTCCCATCCTTGAATCAGCAGGCCTCAAGCTGGCTATATGTACAGTGGCTCTGCAGAAAATTGAGCATTGTGTTAGTGTGTTGAAAGGAACCTATCACATCTTACACCTTTCTGATGCAGTAAGCCACTGACAAAGGATAAATTTACAAGCTGCCAAAGGCAGGTACGACAAAAATTATGGACTTTGAAAACACTGGAAACTGCTATAGGCAACCAGGGAAGTGAAAAACAATCTGGGACTTGCTTGTGAAATCTACTGGTCCCAGCTGACTGGAGGCAGTAAAGAATGTTGAGACTGTCATAACCCCAGTACCGGTATTAATTTGATACAGTGAAGGTTGCTACATCTTTACAGAAGAACATTGAATCCAATGGGAAAAACATGTTGCCATATTCATAATGTTTAGTACTTTTGAGGTTATTTAAGTAAATTTATTAATGCAGTGTGTAGAAAAGAGAAAATGATGGGAAAATCATTTGTGTAAATATACCTTTGAAAATCGATGCACGCAACAAGTTGTAATCTACTGTAGATGTTGAACAAGTAAGTTATTGCATGTCATCCAGTATGCAGTGTCTGTCAGAATTCTGAATGTCAAAAAAAAATATGACAAATCACTGAGGTATTTCAATAGTGTATGAAAGAAGCTTTAAACAGTGCTTCATGTGTTAACACCCTTTAATGAATTCTTCATTCATCAGTAGACATGGAGCTTCTCATTAACTTTATCTTTCTCTCTGAATAAGTCATGCTTGGAGTGAGATGTTTTTAGAGTGCACAACCAATGTCCAAAACCCATATTGTAGATCCGTGCTTCTCAACCTTTTTCAACCCAATGCCCACTCAGGCTCCTACATTTTTTTTTTTTTTTTTTGGAGGTGCAGTTAGAGCAGATATTACACTCTTTTTATTTCATTCTTGGCTCATCCTCGATGATACCTAAAATTTGATAAGTGTTATTTGATTAACAGCACCAATATTATGCTATAAAGAAAATAGTGTGTGATATGCTTCAAGTTTCTTGAAGTATTTTTACAAATGTTCATCTCATTTACATATTATCTGAAAAAAAAATGAGAACAGGCCATCTTCCAGTTTGCAGTCAATGTGCATTTTGTTACAGACTAGCTCATAAAGGCATGCTCATATGGACTTGTTCAGTTGCTGTCTTTTTCAATATCTGTGTTCACAAAGATGCTACACTTGAAAACTAGATTACAGGAGTCCTGTGATTAATCATCCTTTAATACAAATAAACCAATAATGATGGTCAATGAATTAGAAAATATTGTTGGAGACAGCATTCATGTGTGCTTGACAACATCATTATTTCAGTCCGTATTTTCTGTATCGGTCACATTCCATCAAAGGTCTCACATGGAAGGCAGAGTTAATTCTCAATTTCAGTTGACGGAGTGCCCTTTCAGAAGATGGGCTGAATAGTGGATGCATAATGGATAAGACAGTGATGTTTTATGCAGAGTCTCCATGACAGTGTTATCATCATGGGGAGGAGAGGGGATGCCCATACAGTTAAGAGTGGAATATTCAAAAATGGGGGGTCGCTTATGCATCTCAAAAATCTGGAGGATTGATGATATTTGGTAATGAAGATTAAGCGCTGTGTGAGAGGATCGCAGAATTGAGTTGATGGAATGACTACCCAGCAATGGCCCTTATTATTTGTATAAAGGTGCTCTTGTTAGTGCAGTGTTTGCACAACTTGTAGGAGAGTACATTAAGATCGAGAGGATCCAATTATTGCCATTCACTTCTGTTTTGAGCAGTCCTATATGTAGCACCAACAAGCAGACATCTAAGCTGATGAAGAACAGTTATATTATGTACAATGCAAGGTCAGGAAGAAGAGCAGCGAGAAAATCCCCCCTTTTTTTAATCTGTTTTTCTCTTTCTCTGTCCAATTCCAAGGCAGTATATTTGCAGTACCTCCTCAAATTCTTATTTTGATATTAGAAAGACTAATTGGGCAAACTTGTATTTATCCACTGTCAAATCGGACCTGGCCTTAGAAGTGACAGAAAAGCAAACGTCTAAACACTTAAACATGCCTAGAGGTCTTTTTAGATAGTGCTACAAAAAGTTAGATGTTGATCACCCATTATCACCTGTACATGCAAGTGCAGGATGATCAACTGCTCCGTCTTTGACATTAAAAATTTCTTCCGTTGTTAAATCTGCTCAAGTGAGTAGGAGTGGTGCTGTCCCCGTACAGAGTGAGTGATACAGGTACATGCTGAAGAAAATGGAATTATTCATGGGTGCGACATTAGTGCACAAGATTAGGCTCCCAACTGCAGTGATTATTGTATGTAGGCATATGGCACAGTGATGCAGGCTAATAGACATGATTTGGCATTTATACATTTTTGTATCAATAGCTCAACTTGAAGGCCAGAGAGAAATTCTGATGAGATGTATGGCAATATGTTCAATTCTGTGAATTTCTGTAATTTTTAGAAAAGAAAAAAAGGTCTGCAATTCTTTTAAAACATATTTTATGGTTGAGTTGTGGTCAAATGGGTAAAATGAATGTTGCAACACGGTATATCAGAGCCAGGGGTATTTACGTAAACACAGCTAGGTTAGAAAAGTAAAAAAATAAATAAATAAATAAAAATAAGGTGCCTGAATTCTAGTCACTATGTGGAGAAAGCATCTCAGGGTCTAACCTGTTTTATATATTTCATGTAATGTTACTCGTTTGGACATTCATATCAAATTAAATTCATTTTTGGTGGAGTCCAGAATATTTCATTTCAGATTTAATCTGTCACAGGAACCAGATCAAATTTTGGCCTGTAATTGAATTGCCTTGTATAAAAAAAGAAAGAAAAATGACTACATCTGGTCAAAGTAGAAAATGCATTTTTCATTGTGGGATTATGTTTCAAGCAATGCTTCAAATTCTCAAATGTTGTCCCACACTTACCATGGGACACAAACATTGTTACACAACCTTTATATAAGTTTTTTTTTTATGTTTTAAGTGTCTTTTTTGTTCAGGTCTTGTTTTTTTTTTCTGTAGATTTGTCTTCCAGTCAATCATGACATATCAAGTCATACTACTCCCTTTAAGAACCACTTCTCTCCCCTACATTAGAGTTGATTAGTAGTCGTCTTGTGTTGAGAAAATGAATCAAGTGAGTTAGATCCAAGAGACCCTATCTGCGCGTCTTGAGGCACACAAGAGAAAAAAAATAAAGAAGAAAGAAAATAAAGTTAATGCCCATGATGGATCTAAAATGATGGCAGGGTTGATTTACATAGAGCTCTATCGAAAGTCAATAAGCAAGGCTACTTATTGCACATTCAGAACTGATACACTTCCCTGCCAGTCTTGTGTGAAGGGCTTCATGTGCGAATTATCGTCGGCTTCCCATAGTGCAGAGAAAACAGGAAATCCCTAAGTAATTGATATTACCATGATAAAGGAAGAAGATTAGACTCACTTGAAGACTTTTTGTGAAGGGTCCCTCTCTCTCTCTCTCTGTGACTTGAGCCACCTAAAGCTGCAGCAGTCATTTTTGTTTTATCTCAGTTTTTGTTTTACTTTTGGCTCCAGCAATAAATTGAAAAGTGAAGTACACATTTGAAGACTATGCCTTCATGTAAAAGTGCCATCAGACATTTTAAAGCAGGGGCAGGAAAATGCAGAATTTTGGATGCTCAATGTGTTTCTTGTTAAGTTAATTGAAATGTAGGAAGGAGTATCCCCCTCCCCTCCCCCCCCCCCCCTAACACCACACCTGAATCAACATACTGTATGAACAATGTCTATGGCTGTGGTTATGGCTGGCTGTGGTTCACTTCATGAGTAATGCAGAGAATATACTCAAGTGCCAAATATTTCAATTAGTATTTGCTGTGGATATGAGTCATCAAAGAAATTGACACAATATCACTGTTTGGAGACAACATATTTATATGTTGAACTTTAAAGGCATTATTGACCATTTGCAGATGAAACAAAAACCCAGCTTTAGTGCTTCAAAAAAGTTCTGAAATGTGAGTTAGGAATAGAAACAACCAGTGTAAAAATGTTAGTATAATCAATGTTAAGTATTGTTAAATATACAAATTGTGAACAATAGTAATATTAAGATTGTTTCTAGAATAAGTCTACAGTTATAGTTTATTGTAAAAAATGTTATCTCTTTATTTATTTATTTATTTTTTTTGCTTTATTGCAAAATATTTGTATGGTAGGATGTTTTGGGATACAAATGACCTATACATATGCATCTAGTGTGATAGCTTGTACATTTTTTTTTTTTTTTTAATCACTGCTCCCAATGGTTAATGGTACCTTAAAAATTCCATAATTTTCTTTGTTGAGATTCAGTTTGATGACACTTCCACCATTTTTTTTTTTGGGCTGATGTTACTTGATTTCTTAAACCCAACCCAGTCTGCTGGGAGATTCCCCCCCCCCCCCATTTATCCATCTACTTTTGTCAAGTACTTGCCCTCCTGTGCAGAACTTTGGACATCTTACTTGGCTGATATATGGCTTACTACATAATGATTGGTGCTAAAGAGCTACAACTGCAGTACTTGCACTAAATTCTGCAATTGAGACAAGCCATCATCTGTTTGGTCTTCACTACTAAAAGAGCAGACTGTTTTTGTCTGATGTGCTTCCAATATCTAAACATCTCATCAAAAACTACAACAACCAATCCAGTATTTTTTTTTTTTATTGAAATAAGCTCTCTAGAATTAGGTGTTTGACGTCAGTTGGATGAACAATGTTGGCGGATCAGGATGTCATTGACCATGTTATTCCAATGTCTTGATGCCATAAAGTGGGATTATATCTCGAGATCGCTTACCACTGCCAGAGAGTATTATTTATAAATTTATATGATGGCTGTATACATTGGCTTTGACATATTATGATTGATTTCATTAAAGTACATAAAATGATTTAAATTGTTTAGGTACCAATTTCTCCAAATTGTTTTTAAGTGTGAAATATTTGAGTAAGCTGTAGTCATGTAATTTGTAATGTGAATGCAATTAGCTTAATTTTTGAATGTCTCAAATGGATGAAATACGTTTGTATTTTGCGATTTGATGATGTTTGCCCATGGTCATATATTTAATGGTTTGGATGTTATCAATAGCAAGTTTGAGCAGAGATAAAGTAGATTACATGAAAAAGTCATACTTGTCTGATGGAGATTTATATTGAGATTGACATGTTGTGAGATATTTCATATTATGAATGTGTCATTAAAATGGCCTCCCTGTTTCTCAGAAGTGAAGAAGTAGGATATTTGAGTTTAACAACTTAAAAGTGATGGCATAGTATTGGTTGAGATGAGGATTCAGCTTTTGGCTTTTTGCGAGATACTTAAAAACCACTTTATCAAATGTTAGAGAGCATACAATTCTATAAAGAGGAATTCAAAGTTTGTTTGAAGAAAAACTGTTTTGAAATGGCTGAGATGTGCAAAAACAAAGTAAAAAAAGCAATCCTAATACAAGGTGGATCTCACTTGTTATTATGATTGCTTTGTTTTGGATATCTCGGCCATTTGAAAACCAGTTCTCATCAATATGTAAACTTTGAATATTCCTCTTAGAATTATATGTTCTTTCATGTAATTAATAAGAGTTGTCTCATTTTCTCAAAAAATCATCATCAACAAATGCTGGAAACCTGAAACTCCCATCTCAACCAAAACTATTATACATCCCTTTAAACGTAATTTGTATGTGGCATTCCATTGACTGTAGTGAACATCACATATAGTTTAAATATTTTCATATTTTGCTGGTTAAAGATGTTTTAGCCTGTAGATATTATGTAAAGTCTTTGATATTACTGTTTACCCTGATAAAAGACAACATACATGAATATCACATCAACTTTTCCATAGCAACCATACATTTGGTATCAATATCTTCCACTCTAAACATTGTGATGGCATGTTTAAATGTACTAGTAATTGTACATGTGGGCAATAGTGTTTGAGTGCTTTTGGTACATAGCAGATTCCAGAACTTTTGACAGACTTATCATGTACAATATGGAAACATCGAGTATTATGTTAAAGGGATGGTACAGTATTGGTGGAGATGAGAAATGGGCTTTTAACTTTTTGCAAGAAACCAAAAAAACACATATGATATAGTACAGAACATACCATTTAAAAGAGGAATTCAAAGTTTATTTGATGAAAATCGGGTTTGGAATAACTGAAACATCCAAAAACAAAGTAAAACAAAGCGATCGTATTAAAGTGTGGGTCCCACACTTTATTAGAAAAGCTCTTTTTTGGATATCTCAGCCATTTCAAAACCAATTTTCATCAAATAAATGTTGAATTCCTCATAAAATTACATGCTGTTTCATATTTTATAAGAGGTTTCTCATTATCTCACAAAAAAAAAATGTTAGAAACGTAAAATTAGGTCTCAACCAAAACTATACCATCCCTTTAAGAGTCATGTGCGTTGTAAGTTTACAGTTTGAAACTGCTTAAATATGCTGAAGAGGCATGTTAAGATGACAAAACTTCTTGTGCCAGCTGTTTTGTTGCTGACGACCATGTTAATAAACAATATTGTTGATTCTATGTTGTTTGAATGGAATTCCATGTAATGCATTCATGAAATATTTTTTTATGAATACACATGCTGTGTAAATAATGCAGGCTAAATCCAGGAAAGGAATTGATCTTGTATTGCTAATTTTGAAATACATATGTAGGTGGAAATTGGGCTTAGAATCAGAGCAAACATGATGTAATTCTCTTCTGTGGTGATGCTATATTTCTGTCTGTGAATCTAAATGGTGCATAAGTCTATTAGTACTGTTGTACACTAATTGATGGCATTGTGATTAAATGTTACTTATTCATTTTTATTCATTTGAATCAGAAAATGAGCAATCACCCATAATTGAGTGTACCTCAAAAATTTGCAACTCTTTTATCATTTATTTCAGCCATCTTTATAACTTTCCAGCATGTAATTTGAATAAATGTATTTTTCTTTATTAGACAGTGAGATAATATGGCTGTAGGAATGGTTTTCAGCAACAATTCACTGTGATCATGTGAGATCTAGAAAGCCATGCAAGATGTCAAACCATGATGAAGAGTAACCACAGACAATAATTTAATGCATAATAACAACACTTTCTTCATTCCTCTCTGATCAAGTCAAATTTCATTATGGAAATGAGATTTTTCTGTGGTGGCTGGCAAAGTTGCTTCAGGGGTCTTTTTTTTATATTCTGCTCAAGAATTGTGCATTCCACTCTCTGTGTTCATTATGCAATGTCTCTATAAATAGAATATAGACTGTGTGGGAGGGATTTGTTGATATGAAAGGTATTTGTCTAAGATGGTGAATAAGGCCCGTGCACATTCTATGTATTACAGATGTTTGACATTTTTATGGTACATGTAGTGGTGGAACAGAAAATGAATGAATTTATTGTTTGGGCACAGTGCATACAAAGCAACTTATACTTATACATCCATCAGCTGAAGAAGGAAACTTACCAGGTATGAGACAAAAGGGCATTTCTTTCAAAACAAGTTATTGTGAGCTATTTTCTTATTTTGATACATGTATAATAAAAAGCAGACTAACTGTAGCCAGTAGTTAGTTCATCCTTGCGGAAAAAATCCCACAGATTTATATTTACAGTGAAAGTACAATGTTGTATCCCTCCCTCGTGTGTACAAGTGTGTTATTCGACTTGTTAGTGGGGACAGCCAAACCCTTCATGGATATTCAAGATTTACAAATTACATTTGTCACAAATGTACACACAAGTAGTTATGTACATGTATCAAGGCTGTATGCATGGTTGTTTTAATGTGTACAGTGTATGTACACAGGGTGACCAGAATAATGGAGAACATTCTATATGATATAGATATAGTACATACAGGCTGACCAGATCAGTGGAAAATTTTCTATATAGTATACAATGTAGCTACAGTATGTGTACATGTATGCATGTGACAGGAAATACATTATAGCTCACTCAGTCTAGAATGATTTAACCCATTCCAGAAAATTCTGGGAAGTGCTGGCTGAGTGAGGCACTGCCCTTGTAGCCCAATGTGATTGGTAGTTAATTTTGGCAATGATGTTATGCACATATTAGGAAGTGAGTCATCCAGGATTCCTGGAATTTGGACTTGCTAGTATGTTCAGGTATGTAGCCCCAGGTTGGAGAAAATTACAGAATGTACTAGAAAGGGGTGAATGGATAGTATATAAGCTGGAGAAATTCTGCAGTAGGCAGAGTACCCAACACCTCTGCTCTGAGAGTTACGTCACTTCTGGCTCTGAAGCGACTTGTTATAGTCAGTCCTGTGTTACCTGCTGACCTGCTATACAAATTGTGTTTGTGGAGATAAGGCCTGGAAGACATTTTGCCTGCAGAGAATTAATTTGCCTACATTGGAGATAGACTCCATATTTTAGTGTCAACAGACATTATTACGGCAAAGCTGTGACGGGCTGGATTCCTTGCTGGACATTATAAAGTGAATCATCATTCAACGCATCAACTGGACGTGGTCGTCATAACTTTTGGATTTTGCACGTTTCGCCGTGGACACACATTGTGGATTTTACCCCGGATTAATAACGAGGATTATCACAACCTGCGCCTCTGGATTTACGTCTGAGGTATCATTCATCGGTGCATCGCGGATCATTCATCTGTGCATCGAACATCGTATCTGGACACTGTCAAAGGGTTACTTGCTTTCAAATTTTGGACTGTAATGCACGTAAGTGATCCTATTACCGATTTGTAATTGTTTGTATTGATCGTTATTGTACTGATGTGAAAACCGATTACGAGTCTGTACCCACAATATCACTGTTAATAAACCGCCTGAACATTAGTTGATTGTTTCTTTTGTGCGATCATTCTCAGAGTGATTTTGGTCGTAACAAAATTGGGGGCTTGTGTCCGAGAAGTGAATTTAAAGCCAAAACTTAGAATTTGGAACGTTCTGGAATCCAGAATATTGGTACAGACAAAATACCAGTTGAGTTGATTGTTCAATTGTACATTGTGTGTAATACATTGTGACAATGTCAATCAGTACAATGGATGTTCAGGCATTTGTTCAGAGGACAGATTTGTCCCTCAAAGATTTGCAAAGGTTACGCAAATGTGATTTGACTGCTATTGCACAGCATTTAAATGTTGATGTTCCACAAGGTGTAAGAAAGGCAGAGATTCTTGACTTAGTAGCTGGTCACATGGAGCTCAAAGAAGAAATTGACACTTCAGATCAAGCTCAAATGTCAGATCAAACACGGCTTGAGCTTGCTAAATTAGAAATGAAGGAGAGAGAAAGAGCAAGGGAAGTAGAACTGGGAAAAGAGAAGATGAGATTAGAAAGAGAGAGGGAAAGAGAACAAAGAGAAATTGAAATGAAGAAACTTGAAATGGAACAGAAGAAATTTGAAATGGAACAGAAGAAATTTGAGGTGGAGCAACAAGTGAAATTGCGTGAGATGGAAATGGCTCATGCACAGACTGTTGGAAATCGTGAAAGGGCTCCCTCTGAATTTGATTTGGCTAGGAACATTCGATTGGTGCCAAAGTTTGAAGAAAACAGAGTTGATGCATATTTTGTGTCATTTGAGAAGGTGGCTGACAGTTTGAACTGGCCACAGGAATTTTGGCCCTTGCTCCTTCAAAGTGTGTTTGTCGGCAAAGCTGCCGATGTGTACTCATCTCTCTCTGAAGAGCAATCACGTGACTATGCTACAGTCAAGAAGGCAGTGTTGAATGCTTATGAGTTGGTGCCAGAGGCGTACAGACACAAGTTCAGAAATTCGTACCGCAAACCAGGCCAGACACATGTTGAGTTTGCTCGTGAAAAAGAAATGACGTTTGATAGGTGGTACCGATCCCTGAAAGTGGATCAGGATTTTGATAACCTATGTGAGGTTGTTCTTTTGGAAGAATTCAAAAAGAGTGTTGCTTTCAGTGTGAGGTTGCATCTGGAAGATCACAAAGTGACAAGTTTGCATAAAGCAGCCTTTATGGCTGATGAGTACAAAGAGTATGAGCTAACTCACAGACATGAAAACAGACCACCTTTCAGAAATTTCTCTGGAAATAGGAGAGACAAAAATCAGTCGAGCAACCAACAGAATGCTGGTTCAGGAATGTTGTCTGCACCACAGCCTCAATCTGACAAAGGGTCCAGTACAAGTGCAAATGTCATCAAATGTTTTCATTGTAACAAGACAGGGCATGTAAAGTCACAGTGTTGGAAGCTGCAAAACAAAACAAAGAAGGACATGGGATTTGTCATGTCAAAAAGTGTCCTACCCGAAAATAGTGTCCCGTTCAGTGAAACACAGGCCATTGAAAGTCGATCTCCCAAATTCAAAGATAGGACTAAGCAGGTGGATGAGAGCTATCGTAGCTTTTTGTTTGATGGTGAGGTGACCCCATGTACTTCTGGTGAGGCAGGTAAGCCAGTAGTCATCCTGCGGGATACGGGGGCCTCTCAGTCGTTGATGGTGGATGGTGGTATGACTTTTCCACCAGATAGTGCAGTGAATGCAAAAGTCTTGATTCAGACTGTTGATGGCAGTTATATGTCAGTACCACTGTATAGAGTGGATTTGAAGTGTGACCTAGTTTCTGGTCCTGTTACTGTTGGAGTTGTTCCTGAGTTGCCCATGGTAGGCATTGATTTCCTGTTGGGGAATGACTTGGCTGGGGACAAGGTGGTTGCGTCTCCAGTTGTTTCGGATAAACCAGTGGTGGTTGCTGAAACTGAGCAGTTGCAGGAAGAGTTTCCTGGGATTTTCCCAGATTGTGTTGTGACTAGGTCTCAGGCTCGTAGAGCTGTTCAAGATGATGCGGATTCTGTTGATGTGGAGGAGAATTCCGGTGTTTGGTTGGCAGAAACCTTTTTCAAGGATTTGAATGATGGGATTGCTGTATTAGGCTCCGAGGCTAACAGTGATGGGCTGTTTAGCAAGTCTTCCTTGGTTGAAGCACAGCAGGCAGACTCTGAGTTGAAAGGCTTGTCTCAGACGGCGTGTTCTGAGGCTGAGGCTGAAAAGGTCCCTGAGTGCTATTATGTCAAAGATGGCATTTTGATGAGGAAGTGGAGACCTCCCCATAGGCCAGCTGATGAGGATTGGACGGTGGTCCGTCAAGTTGTTGTCCCTCCTAGTTACCGCGGTGAGATCTTGAGGATTGCTCACGAGTTACCTGTTGGCGGCCATTTAGGCGTCAGAAAAACAAAGGATCGGATCATGAGGCATTTTTATTGGCCAGGGTTGAATGTGGATGTGGCTGAGTTTTGCAAGACTTGTCACACATGTCAGGTGGCTGGTAAACCACAGCATTCAGTGAAGCTGGCGCCATTGATTCCGATACCTGCGTTTGAAGAACCATTCAGTCGGGTTCTAATTGACTGTGTTGGACCTTTGCCTAGGACTAGGTCGGGTCATAAGTACCTCTTGACAATCATGGATATGTCTACTCGGTTTCCAGAGGCTATCCCATTGCGAAATATCACTGCCAAGACTGTGGTAGATGCTCTAGTGCAGTTTTTCACTAGGTATGGGTTGCCCAAGGAAGTGCAGTCTGACCAAGGGTCAAATTTCATGTCAGGCATATTTCAAGAGGTGATGTATCGTTTGGGTGTGAAGCAGCTGAAGTCGTCAGCTTATCATCCCCAATCCCAAGGTGCGTTGGAGCGCTACCACCAGACCCTAAAGACAATGATTAGGGCATTTTGTGAGGAGTATCCCGAGGATTGGGATAAGGGCATCCCTTTCCTGCTGTTCGCAACGAGGGACTCCCCAAATGAGTCGACGGGTTTCAGCCCATTTGAGTTGGTGTACGGTCATGAAGTTAGGGGCCCACTGAAGCTCATCAAAGAGAAATTCATGACTGAGGATGATGAGGTCCACCTACTTGACTATGTGTCAAAGTTTCGTGAAAGGCTTTCAAAGGCTTGTGAGGTAGCTAGGGAACACTTGAAAGTGTCACAAGACTCAATGAAGAGAAAGGCAGACAAAAATGCCAAAGCCGGAACCTTCAAACCAGGTGACAAAGTTCTTGTATTGCTGCCCATACAAGGTGAACCACTGAAAGCCAAGTTCAGTGGCCCATACTGTGTCAAAAAGAAATTCAATGATGTGAACTATGTGATCAGCACACCAGATAGATGCACAGAACAGAGAATGTGTCATGTCAATATGTTGAAAGAGTGCTATGACCGAAAGTCAGTTGGTGTGACATAGATAGTGGATAGCACAGTAGAAGTTAAGGGTGAAAAGTTTTCACCGGCATATCACTTTTACACTGTATGTAATAGCATATTCATTAATGTATGCAAAACAGTTTGACATGATTGTATAAGTTCCGATAATTCAAGCAATATCAATGTAACTGGTATCCATGAAAAGAGAACATGGAATTAATGCAGCTATTCAAAAGGCATGTGATAGCATGTGATTATGGTTGCTTGATTTGGATTTTACTTCACATTCATTGTAAATAACAATGAGAAATTGTGAAGGTAAAAGAAACCCTTGCTACGGCAAGGCTTTCTTTTTCCCATGGGGGATGGTGTCACAAATGTACACACAAGTAGTTATGTACATGTATCAAGGCTGTATGCATGGTTGTTTTAATGTGTACAGTGTATGTACACAGGGTGACCAGAATAATGGAGAACATTCTATATGATATAGATATAGTACATACAGGCTGACCAGATCAGTGGAAAATTTTCTATATAGTATACAATGTAGCTACAGTATGTGTACATGTATGCATGTGACAGGAAATACATTATAGCTCACTCAGTCTAGAATGATTTAACCCATTCCAGAAAATTCTGGGAAGTGCTGGCTGAGTGAGGCACTGCCCTTGTAGCCCAATGTGATTGGTAGTTAATTTTGGCAATGATGTTATGCACATATTAGGAAGTGAGTCATCCAGGATTCCTGGAATTTGGACTTGCTAGTATGTTCAGGTATGTAGCCCCAGGTTGGAGAAAATTACAGAATGTACTAGAAAGGGGTGAATGGATAGTATATAAGCTGGAGAAATTCTGCAGTAGGCAGAGTACCCAACACCTCTGCTCTGAGAGTTACGTCACTTCTGGCTCTGAAGCGACTTGTTATAGTCAGTCCTGTGTTACCTGCTGACCTGCTATACAAATTGTGTTTGTGGAGATAAGGCCTGGAAGACATTTTGCCTGCAGAGAATTAATTTGCCTACATTGGAGATAGACTCCATATTTTAGTGTCAACAGACATTATTACGGCAAAGCTGTGACGGGCTGGATTCCTTGCTGGACATTATAAAGTGAATCATCATTCAACGCATCAACTGGACGTGGTCGTCATAACTTTTGGATTTTGCACGTTTCGCCGTGGACACACATTGTGGATTTTACCCCGGATTAATAACGAGGATTATCACAACCTGCGCCTCTGGATTTACGTCTGAGGTATCATTCATCGGTGCATCGCGGATCATTCATCTGTGCATCGAACATCGTATCTGGACACTGTCAAAGGGTTACTTGCTTTCAAATTTTGGACTGTAATGCACGTAAGTGATCCTATTACCGATTTGTAATTGTTTGTATTGATCGTTATTGTACTGATGTGAAAACCGATTACGAGTCTGTACCCACAATATCACTGTTAATAAACCGCCTGAACATTAGTTGATTGTTTCTTTTGTGCGATCATTCTCAGAGTGATTTTGGTCGTAACACATTGCTAATGTAGAATCGGCCATTTGGTGTCTGTTATTGAAACAAAGATTGATATTGGCTGATGCAGTGATGTTCTTCATGAAGTTCCCAAAATAGTTCCTGAACATTACATTCTACATAAGATTCTGAAATAACAAAGCTAAAGCTGTTTTTTGCTGTCTGTCTCCATTATTCTGCTAGAAAAAAAAAATATGACAATAACCCAAGCAAACAGATAATTCCACAACCTTTTGCAGGACAAAATAACAACATGTTGTGTTTTAGCCGTGTTGAGTGCCGAGATACACTGTATTGATTGGTAACCAGACCCTTAAAAGGCACCCTGTGGCTGGCTGTAGGCCTACATCATTCTCTGACATTCAGTGAGAGACTCATGAAATGTGCTGAATGGGACATGCATGGGACATGGAAGAATACGTTGTATGGTAAGAGGCAGACAAGGTGAATAATCAGGGGCTACACACATCACACAGAACAGATGGATATCTACTCATTGAGTTTACACCACAGGAGTCCTTATTTGCCATCTACTTTGTAGCTCTAGTCGGTATGAAAAATTTTATAGGTAAACTCAAAAGAAGGCTAGATATTGATAAATTTGTGTCGTGTCAGTGTTTTTGCAGAAAATCCCATTGCTTTAAATTATGTGCTCATACAATAGTAACAATAATTGCGATAGTGATTATAGTCTAAATGATAATTGCAATATTTATTTGGCACTGCAGTTGTTACAAACATCTTTATGATGCATTCTAATCAATCACAAGAATCGCCCAGCTGAAATCCATACTTCTCCCTTTAATAGTAAACGTGATAAATGTGTTCCATATCTGTTTGGAGATTTATTCTGGCTTTAAATTTCTTACTGTGATAAAATTCAGAGTTAGATTCTTTAAGTGTTTGTAAGTTCCCCAAGTCCTCTTGGAATTTCATATTGTGAGGATACAAGCCATTGTCCAGGCATGTTCAGAGTTGACAACAACCCAGCTTTTTACCATGCATTAGTCAGGTCAGGCTCTTACAGTTGTGCAGCACTTGAGCATATACTCTGCAGCTGTAATGCAATCTTTCACACAGGGATACACATTGACAAAACAGAAGCATTAATTGTAAAACTGTGCAGTTCCAGTAAGATTTTTTTGGTGGATATTTGTTTAAAGTCACAGCAGCATAAACTGCAATATATGCACACACTTTTACTTAACCATTTAATCATCATCAAAATTTTTGCAGGCCTGTGTTAACGTCTAATGATAGTGCAGAAAGCATACACACAAACACACACACACACACACACATACACAAATATACACAAAACCAAACAACTCACTAGCACTAGACTGATCAAAAGATACACAATGGAATGAAAAACACAAGCAGGAGTTAGAAGGAATTGCTTTATTGCAATGGTACTGCAGTATACAGTCATGTGAAATGGAATGGAAAAAAAAAAGAAAAGAAAAGAAGAGAACATTGAATAGATAAGCTTCTTATACCAAGAATATGCTGGTATGTTTGGGTTGCCTGAGTAGAGATTGTCTGTTTGCATTCAATGTGTGTAGGAATGTTTATTCTTGTGTGTGTGTGTGTGTGATCATCCCTCAGAATATACATACGTATGTATGTATCCTTCAGAATTTTTCCAATCCTTGCTTTAACACTTCAGTATCACATGGAAAGGCAGAAAGGTTTGTTCAAAATATATAAAAGTTTATAATAAGCAGGAACAACCAAAAAAAAAAAAATAGTGCTTAACTGACATCAAGTTACATGGAACACAAGTGGAATATTTTCAGGATGAATTGTAGGATTTTGGAATAAATACAATCTATAGTGTAGGACAATATACTGTAAAACAAGGAATGTTTGCATGCATTTTAATTTCTCGAATTTCGCAAGAGCCGAGTTTAGGGAAATCAAAAAGCATGGTAAAGATTTTGTCTACACTATATGCATTGAATATTAGAGGCAACTCACAAAAAATTCATGCTGCAAACAAGACCGTCAGCTCCCATTCGTGAAACTTTCATGCCACAAAAATATTGTGTTTTACAGTAGACAATGTCCAGTTACTGTAGTGCAGGTTATTATGGCAGCAAATGCAGATATGTGTGTTATTTGACAATATGTTTGTAGTGCATCAGTTCGAGGGATTTATGTTTCAAACATCATGAATGTAAGGTTTAGTGGCTGGTTTGCAACTCATAACGTACTGGAAATCTGCTTGGTAATGTTTCTAACATTAGTTGCTTATGTACTGTATGTTCCTGACATAACATCACTGTGCAAGACCTCAATTTCCTCTTATCGATTGCCCAAATGTTCTCAAGTCTTGTGCCAGACATCCAAATTTATTGATTTGAGGTGATAATACTTTATTTGAAATCCATTGTTGAGGGATGTGAGTTTCAAGAAAAGATGGGGGGGGGGGGGGGAAACCTCAAGGAAATGACAAAACATGCTGTGTACATGATTTACATAAATATCATGCTAGATGGAAAAATATCTGTTGGTTTTCAGAGCACTGTAGCTTCAGCAAACTCAGCCATCACTTGCAAATAATAAGCCATTATCGCTATCCCTTTTATGCTCGGCCCTGATCTGTCTATTTGGAAAAGCAATCAAATGCTTTTCATTAGTGATCGATTGTCAGGATGCACATTACAATGCCCAGAAATGCATTGTTTTTGCAGCAATAGAGCAGGGGGATGCTTCTCGTATCTGAAAAATATGACTGGAGATTATTAACCAGGCCTTATTGATCCCCCTATCAAGCTCATAGAGACAGACTCATCCATGATTTAGCATTTTGTTTTCTCGTTTGTCACTAGTAGTAGTACAACAGATGCAGGATGCGCTTGTAAAACTTGGCAACAACCCACCCTCAGATTTATCCTGTATTGTCATAAAAACGTTATTGGAATCACGATTGCCGCCATATCTCTTGTTCTTGTTTTTGTTTCCAAGTCTCAGATATCTGATCCATTTTCTGTGAAATTGCATAGTGTGCAGGAAATTGCCATAATGCATTTGTCCCCCCAGACGTGTTCACAAATTGTAACCAAGTGCCAATATATGTCGCAGGAATAATGCATCAGGTTACATACAGTGTATGTCGTGCATTTTTTATTTCTTGTTATAGTATTGTCCTTATATTAGGAAGAAGGCTAGGGTGCATCGTACCTTTATAAATGGTCTCATGAGGTATGGTGATTTGTACATGCATGCTATCAATCAAGCAAAAAGTGGAGACGTCCCAGATAGTGTGTGCTGACATTTTCATTGTTGTCTTTAAGTATGTGTGAAGTGTAGTGACCTAGGGGTTCAAACACTCTACTCTGGGTTAGTAAATCTTGAATTTGTATCATAAGGTATGCTGTGCCAATTTCTAATGTTTCCTTTTACTTTGTTAGAGAGCTTTATTGACATAATGTAATTGTTTCAATTTCATTCCTCTTCCTATGAGGAACAAAAAAATACAACAGCAACAACAACAACAACAAAGAAAAACTGTCTGCTGTCTGTTGATATGACAGCCAGAAGATTTTTTTTTCTCCTTTCAGGGTCGTCAAGCTTGCATTAAGCCTGAAAAGGTGATCAAACCACATCAAGGTAGCACTGATATGGAGGAATATACTTCTAATGCAATAAGTGGCATCATGGTACATGTGCATTATGTGGTGCATGTGATGACAGGTGTACATTAGTATGGTACGTGATGACGGCTACACACCTAAGGCTTAGATGTCAAGACATGGTGTTTCTCGCCATACTACTCAAGTGTACTCACATTTGCCTTCATTTGCGTGTGCTTATTTTCCACAGGAGAGCGTTGTCAGCCGAGAACGGAACTGATGCCTACAATGTGTATGAACACTTCCTCTTTTGACATATGATTGCATTGCTCACACATGCTTGCAGTTTCAGTTTCTTTTTTCTTCTTTGTCTTGCCATCCAGCATATGCATCTTGGGTTTGGGGCCCATCATTAACACAGCACTCTCCATTCATCCATATCTCAAGACTAATCTGCTATTTATGAATCACTGGGAGAAGTGGTTATTTGGAATATGATTGTATGTTCACATATTTTGTATGCTGGGTTAAGCAGTTCGAATGCATAGCTAGATTTGAGGCTGATTAATGTTCCACATTAACTCTTCAAATGATACTAAATACACAAGTTTGTATGTATGGTACAATTTACACTGTATGCATGGAGACATGTCTACGTACAAGTCCTTACAAAAGTAGGTGATACACCGTATCACTCATTTTTGCAAAGACTTGCAAATCCTGTGTCAAGCATTTTAACACTTCTTATAGAATATTAACTCAAACAAAGGTGTAAAGAAACAAAGACAAAAGAAAAGCAAAACCCACATTCCTGACTCCGATGTATGTACCGTGATATTCATCATCCAGGAGAAAAGACATAATTCTAATATAAATATTCTTATATTTTTCATATTTTTTCTTTTGTAGCCAGGCAGAAACATTTTGTATTATCCATCATTTTTAAAGTATAATCATCTTGAACAATACACAAATAATTCTACATTTCTTTTATTATCAAGAAGTATTGAAAAAAAAGTTAAATTCTCATAATGACATCTGGCATTATACTTTGCCAGGTAAAGCTACGTGCTGCTCTATTCATTTGTGCTTTGATCGTATGGGATTTTCTGAGGAAAGCAGTACACACAGATCTGCACGACTTCTGGATTTCATGTGAATGCCTTCTTGTACTCTGCATAGAGTCTTTACATTTCATCATGAGCTCTATTTTACATCTCAGTACCTTCTTTCACATTTTGTGATGAGCTATATATTTCTTTAACATGTTTTGGATTTGTTTGGGATTTTGTGTGTGTGTGTGTGTGTGTGTGTGTATAAGGGCACTTTTTAGTGCAATCTTCTTTCTTATCACATATTCACTAACAATTCTTGCTTTGCACATACTTACATTTTGAATGAATATTGTGGCAATATTTGTGTTTATTTGTGCTGCATTATGGCTGTTCAATGAGAATGTTCCTTAAATTCTGCCATCAGAATAATTTCATACAAGGCAGTCGCATTTATTTATTGAATTGTTATCAGTGTGAGGTTGCTTTGTTTTATCGTAGGTGACTCTAAACATATACCATGCATGTGTCATTTTGAATGCAGCAATGTTGGTGAAGGCAGCATGGATATTCTCTCCAGCAACTTTTTATTATTGGACACACACTTTGAAATGTGTGGCTTACTTTCCTTTGGCCGTCATTATAATATCACTTCTGGTTAATTCCTGTCATGTTTTATCTTCTTTCAAAATCATCCTAAAGTCTTTTACATTAATGCACTTTATAAAATCCCATTGTCGATGCTGTCATGCTGTCGACCTATCTAATTTCATCACCGGAATGCAATTTTAACATGTAACAATCATTCTGCGCATTTCCCTCATTTTTTTTGCAATTTTGATTAACTTTTTAATCCAAATTCACAGAGGTATTTTAAATCAAATTCATTGTTTTACATGTGGTCCGAATGCAAATTAGGCATACCTTCCACATGTACGTGTCACAATGAGCACTTGTGTCATATTAATTTAGATTTGCACAATCTATAGACTAGATTTAAACCACCTTTGTAAATTCTGGCCCATAAATCTGACCATGTGATGTAATATCGGAGAAACAACACTAGCAGTGGCAATATTGCATGTGTAGATGATGTTGACAAACTTTAGCTGCATTCTGTTGAAATGTCTTCATGCCATTAAAGGGATGGTATATTATTGGTAGAGGTAAGGATTTGGCTTTTTGCTTTTTGCGAGATATCAAGAAAACACTTGTAAAATAGTTTAGAGCGTACCATTCTGAGAGGAATTCAAAGTTTATTTGATGAAAATTGATTTTGGAATGGCTGAGACATCCAAAAACAAAGTAAAATAAAGCAACCATAATAAAAGGTGGGTCCTACCTTTTATTAGAATTGGTCTGTTTTGGGTGTCTCAGCCATTTCAAAAACAATTTTCATCAAATAAATGTTGAATTCCTCTTGGAATTACATGCTCTTTCATATTTCATTGGAGGTTTCTCATTATCTGTCCCCAAAATGTTAGAAACCTGAGGTTATGTATCAACCAAAACTATACGATCCCTTTAAAGCTTGAAAAAGAAAAGCAACAACAACAAAGCAATCTATTCGCAGTCACCATCATCAGCTCTGAAACACCATTATGAAGTGACTTGGTATCAACTACATGTAGTATGGCACACTCATTTTTTTTTTTTTTTCATTTGAGATATGAAAGACAGTAGCATCATACAACATGGCATGTGATAGCATGTTTTGAAGCACATGAGAATTGGCACTGCTATGTCATGTGCATGTGTACAGTATACATGAGTGTGTGAGGGTATCACTGGATGTGTGAATGCCTGTGATCATTAGCTAAAGCTACTTACCTGGTACGTTGTTCGTACGTAGCATCTTGAACAGTTAATCATTGATGCTTATTTTTTTCAATGGAGGACTGTCCATTGTTGTTCTGAGTATACAGATTTACGACACTATGTTTAATTTTGGCCAAGCAAAATAGAGTTAAATGGGACTATTTTTTTCCCCTAATTTGTCATTTGTTCTGCAATGCGATAACACAGAGAGTGATGCATGTGTGGTCATGATACTTTCAGTTTGTTAATTTTAGACATTTTCTCACTGTTTGCTTGGAAGTTCAATGTGCCATGAGAGGATATAAATTAAGGACCAGTATGTGTGATGTACATGTATAAAGACCATTACAATGTCTGTTTTCAAGTGTGTGTTTATGTAAATCATATGTATATTGTACATGTGTGTGCATACATTGTGTTCGTATGCATGCACGTTTGAGTAATGTAATTATTTGAATAAGGTGACCTTTCTGGCTGCCTCTGGCCTTTTTCATATTGCATTTAAACATGACTTGTTCTTCATCTAATCAAGATTGTAATCTATGGGTTTTAATATAGCAAGGTAATAAAGGTGGATGATTCAACATGCAGTCTGCCCTTTGAAATATCAATGATTTTTTTTTGAACTTTTAGGTTTTGTTTTTGCAAGGGGAGATATTAGGATGTGTGGTAGGATTGAATTCATCGCTGGAAATTGAACCTTGTGTGTTTGTTCTTTCCACATATTACACACGTATGTAGTAGGCCTACATGTTAAGTTTCTGTGGCATATGGTAGTGTGTTTTCATGGAACGAAACATGCCCGACAAATTGTTACAAGTGACAAGAAGCTTTAGAAGTTCAGCATTATATAGATGATGACTGGTGGGGGAGAGAACATACCGAATGTTCCGCCTAAAGGGTTTGAAATGCTATTGAGGGACTTATAGCCTCCTGGAATAGCATTTCAAACCCTGAGGGTGGAACGTTTGGTACATGTTCCCGACAACAAAAGTCATCATCTGTTAGATTATATGGGTTAGTCATGGGTTAGGCAAATTTATCCTATCGATCGCGTAAAAAATACGATTGTTCAATCGTTTGGTATCGTTTGTCATTTGTTATGTGAAAATGTTTTCCCATGGGAGAACATTGCAAAAACATTCTTCCCATGGGCAAACATAACCAATGTGCCTCCATCACGTGACTGTGTTTAGCCAATCACTAACCGGTATGTGACTAACCCATTTAATATAGGCATGTGTGATATCGAAATCAAATAGCAAAACTGTCTTCATTAGAACAGCAAAGCCCTCCTCCCACCCCCCCCCCCACCCCCCCCCCAAAAAAATGACAACAAAAATTAGGCACAAAGAATAAAGGGGGCTCCTTAAAATGATTTGTTTTAGATGTACAATATCTTTCTTAGAGTAACCATACTGTGCATTATTATATTCTTTTGTGGTTTCTTGATGTGAATGTGCATTTTCACCACAAGTGCCACACGCATTAAGATTCAGTGTAGGATAGCTTCCTCATGAGTCCAGTCCACATTGATTTGCATGCAGTGCTACATGTATTATGACCACTTGTTTGTCATGTGAACCTGTATGGTGACGGCATTAGCACTTACAGGTGAGAAGCCAATTACCTCATCAAATTGCATGTATCGGTCAGAGGATTGGATGATGTCATGTAAAACACACTTGTTGGAATCATCAAATGCTTGAAAGCTTTGTGTTCCATTAAGAATAAAGAAATTAAGAATCACATAAATTCCATTTGAGAGCAGCGGCACTACATTCTGATTCACAAAGAATGCAATGTATTTAAATCTTACATTGTCTTGGTTGTAAGTTTTCAGTTTGTAAAAGGGGAGGTGAGTTTGTGTAAATATTGACTGAACAGAATGTGCTCTTGCAACTTAAAATGCTGAAGGATGTGACAGACCTGAGGTGGGCTGGATATTGTATGAAGACTGTGTAGTTGCATTCAATCTCTTCTGCACATTTTGTCACTGCAAGAGCAGCAGTAAAGAAAGAGTTCATAGCATGAATAAGTGTTACCACCTCATGTTTTCTGTCAAAATTTGCTCATATCATGCAAAGTACTGTGATCACTGAGACTCCAACTCCCCTGCTTTCAATGGAGATCTCCCACTTTGAGACCATTTTCGCAAAATCGTCCACTCTCCCGCTTGAGTTTAAATTTCTTGATTTAAGATGTCTTTTCTCTCGCTTAAAATTGAGCTTTCTTCCTACCAACTTTAGTATTATCATAAATAATGGAGAAAAAAATGTGGCTAACATAGCACCATGGAGCATCTATTACCCTAGAGCTGGACCCCAACCGCAAGGGACTTTGTGGTGTATGCTATGCACATGTAATATTGTGCACACATTTTCGTAATCGGAGCTAGTCTCCAGTTACGAGGTGGTCCAGGCAGGAGAAAAGAGATGCATGGGGTTTGAGTCTCTGTGATCATGTGTTATGTGCTTTCATGATGTATCATCACTTTAGTAGATCTCATGGGTTTGTTCTGATTGAGGTAGATGCTAGTAAAGGGATGGTATAGTTTGGTTGAGACCTAGCTTCAGGTTTCTAACTTTGTTGGTGAGACAGTGAGAAACCTCTAATGAAAAATGAAAGAGCATTAATTCCAAAATGAATTCAGTGTTTATTTGATGGGAATTGGTTTTGAAATGGCTGAGATATCCAAAACAAATGGATCTCACCTTTTAATAGATATCACTTTGTTTTAGTTTGTATTTGGATATCTCAGCCATTTCAAAACCAATTTTCATCAAATAAACTTTGAATTCCTCTTATTCTATGTTCTGTAACATTTCAGTATCTTGCAAAAAGTTTAAAGTTCAATTTTCATCCCCATCAATGCTATATCATCCCTTTAAATCTCAGCAGAGCACTACCCACAGCTTGAATATAATGGAGCCCATCTGCTTTTAAGATCTTAGTAACATTCAAGGATGTGCTAGACATTTGCTGACTAAAAGAGTACCTTGAAACCTTAGATACACAGATACCTATGTTCTTGGGATGATTTCTGGGTCTGATTATGAAATTTCTTATACTTACACCTTCCATTTCCATGCATTTTCATGCATTACTCTCTCTCTCTCTTTCTCTTTCTGTCCGTCCCTGTCTGTCTGTCTCTGTCTGTGTTTCTTTCTGACTTTCTGTCTCAATGTATTGGGGTATCTTGGGCAAGCTATTTTTGTACACAGAGTCCAAGAGCAGTTGAAAAATAAGGAGTTGTGGACATGGCATGAAAGTCAAGATGAGTAATTTAATTCCCAAGATACAATGCTGAGTACAATTCACTCCAGATTCATAGACTCTGTTGCAACAGTGTGTCTCCAGCAATTATTCAGATGGACAGAGTAGCTTTCTGTTGTAATTTGCTGAGAGTATGTCTGTATTCAAGTGTATACCGTGTGAATGTTGCTCTTGTGCCTTTGGAGGTTTGCATACATTGGTTTCCACAGTAATATTCGATGATATTTTCATGTATGATTGTGAATGCAGTAATAAGAAGAGAGTTTCATTTTTGTGTGAGTGTGTGTAACTCAAGAAATACATGTACTTAAAGTGGGACAATAAGAAGAGTTGGAGGCTGGTAGTGACCAGTTTTGATATAAAGTCTTTTCTTCTTATTTTTTTGTCTTCTCGTGAAGAACAGTCCACCATCTGGTGTATTACATACATTCTACTTGGCTGGTCAGTGTAGTGCATATGGTGCATTCAAACAAAATTAATAACGAGACATGAAACTCGTCACACTGACGAGTTAGGTGATACGCCTGGGGTCATCAGATGTCGGTCATCTGTGATCGACAAAGAAAAGAATGTGATATAGGCACCTTGAAGTTATATTGAGCGTGCATGCAAAACGGGACATCCACGGAAACGGTAAGGCCGAAAAAAAAAAATGTATAGATATTACAGGGGGAAAAAGTCAATGCCCACTCAACAATCTTGGCCGCGTGAACATGTATTGCATTGCTAGAAGGAAATGCGGCCTTGTAACGACTGAGGTCGCTGTGCCATTTCTGGCAATTTCGGAAAAATACGTCCCGCAGACATAAAACCTATAATCGGCTGATTTTGATACCTTGCCTTTAATCACAATTTTCAGTGTGATGACGTCATCAAAGTACAAAACAATGACATGGACTTGAAAGACAATTGCTCAAACTACAACACCTCCGTTGTCGTCATTACATACTATTTGACAGAGTCAGGATGCAACATTCTGCAGCAGTCGAAGCAATGTGGTCTCCAACACAAAACAGAGGGATATTGTGTGTGTGTGTGTGTGTGTGTGTGTGTGTGTGTGTGTGTGTGTGTGTGTGTGTGTGTGTATAGGTGCGTTTATATACGAACTTAATTTCTACATGGACGAATGTGTAATACACCATTGAAGAAAAAAAAAAGTAAAATAGCTAGGTATTTTGTTTCGTGATCTTGTGGGGTTCGAACCCGCACGAGTGCAACCTCACGTCTCTGAGACGGCGCCTTTAAACACTCGGCCATACGTCTCGACGAGAAAATATGAGGAACGTAAACTTATGTATGTGAAAGATGAATCACGAATCGATTCGTCCACATTCCATTCTCATTTTCAGTTTTAAACTGCAAAATTGTCAACCTCTTGAGAAGATTTCAAAACACAAAATGCATGATTACTGCAGCTTATTGTCTCAGCTACAACATACTGAAATTTCAGAGGAAATGAAGCAAAATCAGCTGAGATAAAGGTGCTTAAACGTTGTCAAGTCAATGGATGGTTTTAAAAAAAATCACCTCCCATAGACATAACACGTAAACTTGTCCGATTTTGCATCTTTACTTTTAATCACAATTTCTAGTATGATGACGTCATCATATTTCAAAACCATTACATGGACTTGAAAGGCAAATGTTCAAAGTGCAACATATCTGAATTTGGGGTAATATTGAGCTTAAACAACAGAGATACGAGCAAATGAATGTCAGAAACAGTACCTCAAAAAAATCAATTCCACTTTTTTGATTTAAAATGACGATATGATGACGTCATTGCGTTTGCCTGGCAATACTGATACTTGGAATGTTATTTACAATTCATATACTTTTGTAATATGCAATATAAATATAGGGTCAACGGACGATTTAAAGAGCTATGGCGAAATAAACAAAGACATGTTTTTTCACTATATTTGCAGAAAGACGCGCACTCGGAATTTCAACTTTGACGCCAGTGCATTCCTTTGTTATAGGTCGAAATCGATCGGAAATCAATGGATATTATTACTCAAAGTATCAGGAATCCAAATCAGTCAAAAAAATTGCATTTTCATGTTGCTTACGGGCTCTGCGCGCGAAATTGCGCGGACGGACGCGCACGCGAGAAAATGTTTGAAACGCTTAAAATTGTCTGAAACTTCGAGATTTCCCATTGGGAAGTCGTTTTGAGCCTTTTAAAATTTTGACGCGCGCTTACGCGCGCGTAATGATGACTTGTGTAACTAGCGTTAAAAAGTAAGATAGAGCGTGACCTGAACTTCATGTCCACCGAAAATGATACAGAAATGACATCTAGTTATGAAGTTATGATCGATCATGTGACAAGGTCCGAAAATCACAAAATGGCGCCTAGATGACGTCATAGATATGTTACTGTCATGAAAACCTTATTGTGGCTAGATTTTGTCATGAGACATGTCGACTGAAAATGTCATGTTATTTCGTAATGTCATTCTTGAGATATTGACGACACAAAATTGTCCAGAAAGAAAGAAGAATAAAAAAAAATAAAGAGAGATTTTGACAATCACAATAGGTGATACGCTGATAGCGTATCACCTAAATATAAGGACTACTGCTCTATGTGCAATGCTTTTGCAAGTAAAAAAGCAGCTGCTCTCCCATTACTAGCGAAGTTGGATATGCTGTACAGCTCGTTAGAACTGGTCCAGATTTGTACAAATGCACTACCTCCTGGGGCAAATTTAGAAGTGTTATGTTTCTTTTCAAATCGGTTCGGATGTGATGTATTCGAGTTGAAAAAAAAAAGAATTAGCATCAAAGAAAAATTTTAGTCTCGGTACTCAATTTTAACCTGTGAGTGCCAAATTTTTCACCAAAGTCACGAGGTATTTCCAGTACTGTTTAAGTGCACTGTAAGAACCAATGTTGTTATGACACAATAATCTGTTCTTTTTCATCCTTGTCCATTTTTATGCGCCTGAAAATAGATTTTTAATTTGCCATGGTCATTTTTGAGGGATATGCCACATACAATTGTATATACAGTGCATAAACAAATGTGACTCGAACTCTCATTTTTCTGACGTCAGTGCTCAAATACCCAGCAGTGCACTTTTGAAGGTAAGATGGAGAAAAAAATATAAATACACTGCCTGCACAAGGTCATTTGCTTACTTCGTCTCCAGACTCATGTCATTAGCTTGATAATATGGAAAACTTAACTGAGTGGAAAGAAAGGAAAGTATCAAGGAACAGATTACTGGAAAGTGATAAGAGTCAGTCGAGGAGCCAAATTGATATCTATTATTATCACATCATAAATTGATTTGAAGCACTTGTCTGCTTACTTGAATGGGAAATTTCCCTCAAGCAACAGTATACATGTGTGTCTTGGTTTTGCCCTGTTCTTTATACATGTATCAGAGAATGTGTGTTTGACGTACAATGTACTAGACCGACAACAACAGCGGTGAAGGCACTTTTTGTGGTATACCTTGGTCTTGGTGATTAGCCTCATTGATTAAAAAAAAAGAAAGAAAAGGGAAAAAAGAGAAAAAGAAATTGGCAGTGGGGCAGCTGAGGAGCTGATGTAGTTGCTGTAAATATTGTATGATGTGATTGACCGTCCAATTACTAGGACTGAAAGTCTGTGTGTGGACATTTTTCCACTTTTTAATCATCTATGTGGGTCGGAATGTGTTAAAGTGTGTTTGTGTGCATGCAAGCGCATGGGTGTGTGTGTGTGTGTTTGTGTGTTTGTGTATATGTGCATATGTAAATGTCTTCAAATTTGAACTGAAGCAGAAACCAACTGGGGATTGGGGGAAAAAGAGGGAAAAGAGGTAATAGGCTGTGATGTAGCCAAGGAGCCGAGTTGGCTGCTGTAATTATCACACAATGTAGCTGATTTGGATGCACCTGCCAGCTTGTTCAAATTAGAATTTTTGTTCAACCAATTTCCTTTCCTTAAAGTTTTGCTTCAAATGTTTGAGTGTGCATGTGTGTGTGTGTGCGTGTGTGTGTGTGTGTGTGTGTGAACGTTGTAGACTACCTTGTGATGTTCAGTATGGCAGAAAAATGCATCAGGCAGACTGTAAATGCATAGCAATGGAGCATCATTGGTTGATGAATAAAAGTGCAGTACAATGTAAATCATAGATGATTATGCATGTGAGATGACTTGTGCATGTTTGAAGGACATGAAATGTTCTCTTTGAAAGTGTGTGTGGTGTGGCATAATTTCAAGTCCCTCGTAAAATTATATTGAAATACGAATAATGTAGTTCATCAAATAATAAACTTTTATAGGAATCTATATAAACCTACTCCACATGTGATGCCTGTACTGACAAAGTTGAAGCAGGGAGCTACAAGTCTCTAGATAGTGACAGGAGACAAGGCTAAGAAAAAATGACATTTGAAATAAGCATGTGTATTAAAAATTGTGAATTGTTTCCTGTATTTGAAGAGGTCATAGGGGTCAGAGTGGTATAAGCCCACCATCCCACTTGCATGTGGCAACTGAAACTCTCTGTTTGGCGAGCGAAATGAATGTGCACTTGCCCCATTGCCCATGTGTGCAAGTGCGGTCCGCGTCTTGTGGAATGCCATGGTCTTGAGGGCCTATTGCACTGGAGGAGACATCAATGCAAACGCTGCAACTGATGAGTTGCGGCGACTCGTGCGACATGAAAGACAAAAAAAAAAAATGGCTTGCACTCTCACCAAGAAAGCAACTCCAGTGCAACGTTGGAGAGGACTCTAAAACAAGGTGACAATTTATTCTCCTAGAAGTCATAGGGACTTTCCTGAGATGTCTTCTCAGCTGCGGATGTGTCTCTGCGACATCTCCACAGCATCGTCGGTAGGTTGCCTTGGGTCGCCATGGATATCCACAAGGTTGCACAGACGTCATAGACAAAATTATTCTCCACAATGTGGCCACAACCGATGGAGATGGAGACGTCTGTGAGACCAACGTGAAACTGGGAAAAGTCTCCAAAAAGTACCTGACATGTTTGATACTACCACAACTCCGTGGAGACCTGGCTGTAGCAACCAGCGGAGACTCAAGTCGCCACCAGGTTGCCACTCTGTCTCCAGGCCAGTGAGATACCCAATTTAGACTGTAGCTTTGAAGTATGCATTTTATTCTGGCATCTTTAAGGGGGCTTATTCTTCTCACATATATGTACACATCATATTCTATGTACATGTATATTTGTGTGAGTGTGTATACACATGTATGTGTATAATGTACTGTATGTATAGTGCACGTGGAGCTGTTGTTTAGAAATTGTCTGAAGCGGTTATGCTGTTAATCTACAATTGTCCTAATTGTCTGTACTTTGTCTGATTATCCACATGTGTAATATTCTGTATTTCAAAGAAAAAGGGAGGAAAGAAAAAAAAAAGATGGGACATAAAGAGAGAGAGAAGAAAAAGGAAAAGAGAGGGAGGTCACACCGACTGCATCTTCTCAATTTCATGGGGAACTTGACTGGGCTGCCGAACTGTTCAGAATGGTAGACAGAGCCATATCTGTTCACCTCCCGTACGGACGTCTATTGATTTGTCAGGCAGCAGCCGGTAGGCAGAGTGCATTACTGCCCCACTACACATTACTACCTCACTACCTCACTCACCAGATATGGTTGGGAATGTGACGGCTTACGAGTTGACGCTGAATAAATTGGCTGCAGAGTATACAGCCAAACCCCTCGCCCGCCCCACCCCGAAAGTATCTCTCCGCACCGGCAGGTACTGTCATAATTTCCATCTGTGCATACATTAACTCCCTCTGCTGTTGTAGGGTTATTGATCCACAGGGTAATTACATGCACCACAATGGCTGCTGCGTTGCTACGGCCATGTGCCACTTAAGAGAGCCAGGTGGCAAGGAGACAGGTTGCAATATGTCTTGTGTGCATAATTCATTCCTTCATTCACTCATTCATTCATTCATTCATTCATGATGCAGTACCATGTGATAATTTGACATGTTTAAAGTCTGCCGTGGGACTACCAGAAATGATACAAAATCTGCCACATCTAAAGCTCAATAAAACTCAAATGTGATGTCAGTGAAAGACTCGAAGATTACAAGCACAGTAGAAGTACATAATGAATCCCCAATATGGGAAAAATATCAATATATTAACTATGTTCATATGGCTTTATTAGGGTGCCACATTGCACAATGGTTCACTTAATTGTACATTCCAATTATCATTGCATTTCCAACTTCGTACCCAGTCAACTGAATAAGGCCAGTTTTATTGTCAAGGGTCAATATGGTTTAATGTGGCTTATACATTATCATGTTGACTGCCCTGAGTAAATGCAGCTTGGATATTTCGATATTGCAAGTTTGTGTTACCTAAAGTGATTAGTTGTTCTGAGTCTCCCATTTTATTTGGTGTTCTTGATGGATACCATGTTTTGCAAAAGGAGATGGGAATAACTTATCTGTTTATGTTGAAGTAGGAAAGACAAAACATGTACCACAGTATGGATGTGTTGATATCGTATGATCATTCTAATTACAGTCCCACTTTATGTATTTCTGCGGGTGCAATTTGCTTTCAAGATGGAGGAAAATTGTCCTTGCTAAACATAAGTTGATATAAATCATCATATCACATGAAGATGTGGACATACTATTAACAGATGCAGATGCTTCCAGAGAGCTTTTGCAGGCTCATCATGTAAAACTTTTACATGGTGTATTTTTATAAACAGATAACCAATCAGTGCTTTTATCATGCAGTATATTCCTCGTATATGGATGACTTCAACTCAATAAATATCAGAAACTCTTGCCAGTGTGAACACGATGCTAACATCGTGGCAGTTTTCTGAATCCCCTGAATTTTATTGTGGATATTCAGAAGTGCATTACCATGTAATGATGCAGAATGTGTCTGATGTGAAGTATTTAATGTGAGGTTGTGAACTGTGTTAAATGACCCTTTTATAGCACCAGTATTCAATTCTCCCTATCCCTGGGTAACTTAAAGGACAAGGCAGCTATCCATGGAAGTCTAAGGTGTACTCCAAAATGCATGTAGGCGTGCGTCATGTTTATACATTCACATTACAGTTCTCCAGGAGGTAAAAATATCACAGAATTCTAATGTCCCCTTGTGTGAACATACATGATTTTCCTATTTTAGAAGAAAGTTAAAACTCGGGAAAAAACAGTAGCAGAGAGAGAGAGAGAGAGAGAATGCAAGAGGGAGAGATTTTGTGAAGGGTCGCAATTCAAAAGCACTGTAAAAATCGTGTTTTTATGCTCTTTTGCACACTGAGGAGTATGGATGTGTGCAAGTTATATAATGTATATCTGATAAATTTTACATAAAGCCACATCCAGTGTCTATCGATGGGTAATATTGTTGATGAGCTGTAAACCTTTACATCAACATTCTTATGGCTAATATTTGTTGTTGTCATTTTTATATTTCATCATGAATGAAGAATGTCACCTAAATATGACATTGGGCATATCACAGCACTATAAAGACTTCAGTGGACATATGACCTTATCATTTATATTATCATTTAAATCACCATCATCAGTATTATCATTATTATCTTCATAATCATTGTTACTCTGAAAATCACTGATATTATTAGTAGCAAACTCCCCTAATGCACACACAGACACATGAATGTGCGTATATATATATATACACACATGCAAGCAAAGTACATTGTATGCAGAACCTGTGCCCTGGAGAGCATTCGGAATCATTAAATGATGCAATGTAATTGCTCCCAGAAGAACATTACATTAAAGAAAATAGCACAGTAAACTGGCCACTGAATCCTGACCTTTGACCTTCTACAATGTGTCCTGACAGAAATCCTCACCATCCCCCATATGAAATATTTCCTCCTTCAAAAAATAAGAGGCTGTAATTACTGACCAGGCTGAGTAAACAGATTTGAGATAGCAATGAATATTGACAGGCAGTATAAAATGCCCACTGTATGCGGGGGTTTGATAATTGGATTGGTGAGAATTTCTGATATTAGGGGATACAGTGGAGAGGTTTAGGTGGGTGGGAATAGGGGATATTTTATAGGGGCTTTGCTGGCAGAGTATTAGCTGTGTATGAGGATGTGGTGCCAGCAGGGCTGTGCTTGAATGGCCTTTTTATATGAAGCCACCTGCCGTCGTCGACTGGTAGCCAGCAGTGGCCCACCACCCCATGCGTGGGATAATCATATGTGCGTGGAGCACGCTCGTATGGTTTTTCATGAATGCATTCTCGTTTGCGGTGCCATGTACACATGCAGAGATGGGGAATGTCAGTCCTGTCCCGTATCTATGCATGACCACTGGAATATATGCAATCTCATGCTTTCCCTGAATTCCCTTATATATATATCCATTTGAAACAGACGTACAATTTCTTTGTCTTCTTATAATATTATCAGTCAAATTGGTGAAAGCTTGCTAGAGCTTTGTGATCAGGTTCATTGTCATCTTTGCCACTTTTTAGTAGACTTTATGATCCCATGCACAAGCTATGGTTGCAAACCAGAGCTTTAAATGATGCCTTAGAGGAAAGCCTCATGTGAAGTCTAGCTGGTATATGAAATTACTTTATTGTTAAATACATGTACGGTAGAGTGTGTTTCAGTTTATTCATTTGTGTGTTGTGTATGTTCGTTATGTGTCTGGGTGTTTAATCTAGGCATTCAAACATTTATTATGTCTGTGTTAATAGTTTATTGACTTCTAATGAATTTAATCATATTCCAATCTTCATTTCTAAATCAGTCATTCATATAACTGCTGATTAATGCTTTTCATTGACTTCAGATTTATTCAGTTATTTGTTGATTTTGTACATATTCATTCATGTATTCATAAGCTCATTTTGGCTGTGTGTTGTTGTTGATTTTTTTTTTTGACCATGCACAATTCATCATTAATTAACAGTATGCCTCAAATTGCCAACAGGTTTGAATTGTCTTTGGGGTTAAAATCCATAGTCATTCTCAGTTGAAATTGTATCAGGTGGGTGTGTACAATGACATCTTTGCTGTTAAAGAGTGTCATACATTACTGTACATGTAGTGAAAGTCTTCCAAGCATGCCGGATGACATCACCACTGGCTAGTCAGGCCAACTTTGATATGTTTTGCATTCATATTTGGGGATAGTGTCATTGTGTATTGAATCATTTTTTGCATCCCATGCTTTATAATAGTATACTCTACATGTAGTAACCAGCTCTCATTTGTGCATTACTCAGTGTGACATAAAAAATGCCTGTATGGGCATTGCGTGAAAACTTTTCTTGCAAAACATTTCAATATGATTTGTCGCTTTCAAAAGTTAGCCAGTTTCCTAAGCCCTGACATTTGAAACAAAAATCTGTCATACTTATACAATTATGTAATATGAAAATGTAGACAATGGTAGTGATTGCACTAATTGTATTCTAATAGTGCATATACAGTGCCTTTATTGAAAAGGTTGTGCTTTTGTCCATGATTTATAACTGTAGTTATAAGAGGTGAAATTAAATAGATATCAACTGTAGAGTTATAAACTCATGTTGACCATGCACTAAGTGAATACCTCTACTGAAAGTGTACTGAAGCAAGGTCTTCAAAAGCTGTTTGATATTTTAATTCTTGGACATTTTTTCAATCTCCTCAGAGTTGGTTGAATTGTATGATTATTCTTTAACTGCAACATTACTTCAGCTCATTGAACTCAGTGCAAACTGTAAGAGCAACAGTCACAAGCGTCATTTTTAGAGAACTGAAAAGACTTTTCATCTTCTGATGTCCATGTCATACATACATATTTTGAGGAAGAGTTCACCTACTATTGCGCTAAAAGCACTACGGCTTTTGTTCTGAGGGACTGCCAAGGTATATGTAGCTAACAAAATGTATCATGTTGCCACAAGCCCTTGCATATTCCTTGCAGTTGCACACTTTATTTCCATTCTATGAAAGTGTAAATACAAGGTACTTCCACCCTTCATCATGGAATGCATTCACATGAATTAAACATGGCAGATAGTGTGTTATGGCAGATAGTGTATTATGTCAGAATTATAAAAGACCTTTTTGTTTTCCTTGTAAAAATGCACATTGTATTTCATCTCTTTCTGAATCTGTTAACCATGCTGATGTTTTTGATTGGTTTGAAGGTTGAGTCCAGGTGAACTTGGAATGATATGCATGAAATGCTGTATCATGCATTGTGCAAGTCAGACTTGAATTTTTCCACATTTGTTACAGAAGCATCCATGCACACATGTGCACTGTGTTTGTTGCCTGTATCAGTGGGCATGATATTGTAAAATATGCAAACTGTAACTCTCGTAAATTTTCTGATATATCGGCAATATAAACGTTTGAATATATTGTATGCAAATAATGCGGCAGTGTTGCAGTAAAGCCACGATGGTCATTTTATGGGCTGAACTTTGGCTTTATGTGTGGCTGGGTTGCATTATAAAAGACAGATACAGCTGTAGCAACAGTTTGCAGGATTTTGTTAGTTTCACTTAAAACCTTGAGTTCTGATGGCTGACTTTGATTCAAAACATGGCCGGAAAAAAAAATCATATTATCAGCATATATATGAACACTGGTATTTCATATCTCTTCACAAATTTTCTTTGGTGAATGTTGCTGAAAGCCTTGCATTGCATAGATATAAATCTTCAAGCCAAGCATTGCTATTGTAAGCCATTATAATAATCTGTCTACGGTTCAATCTTTCTATGATTTAGTGCGTCAGTAGTGCACACACAGATATGCCTTCATAGGACTGCACATATAATTCATGTTGTTTTCCCAACTCCCTTCCCCCCCCCAAAAAAAAAAAAAAAAGTCGCAGAAACCCCCCACTCTTGAGCTTCTAATCATACCCACGTACATGTATCAAATGATATTAAGCAGTTCATTACTTTTCTAGAATTTTCTATAATCTTGATGGGATGAAAGTGAGTAGAAAAGTATGATGCACATTTATGATACTCATAGTTACTTTGTCACAAATGCAATGTGCCCATAGTCATACTCTATTCTGCCACAGGAATATTTTCACATATATGGCAATCAAATGGAAACACTGCTGGACAGCAGTCCTTCCCAGAGCAGACATTCTCTATGTCTATTTTGGTTTTCAATTTGTGTTACTACTCAGGTGGACAAGTATGTTCTATGGGGATCATAGCTCCCAGGGAAAGGGTGGTGCCAAGGGAATCAACGCGGATGATAGTGGAGAGCAGCCAATGCACTCAAGAGCAACGGTAAGTGACAATATTTCAGTGAACCTTTCCAATTTCAATTGCAATTTCAATTCCAATTTTATTTTCATATTTCTCGTTGAAAAATACATAAAGTATAACAAATTATATAATACATATGTCCAGCTTGGATACACAAGAAAAAAAAATACAAACATAAACTCGAACATAGCAGTCAATTGTCAGTTTCAATCAAAGTAAAAGAATGCTATTGAGAAATATGATGGAACTTACCCTGCCTAGTACTGTATCTTTTTTTTTTATCAGCTGAGTGCTAATGTTACCCAATCAGAAACATTCCTAAAAGTTATCTATTCATTCATGAAATATGTTAATTATACTATATACTATTGTTTTCCCCTATAAGAACAACAGACTAGATTTCTCATATTTGGCACTGTAGGTACTACAGACAGAATTTACTCATAAGGATTCTTCTCTCAATTTTGCTATTATTGCTGGGTTGTGCATTTTCAGTGTGTAATAAAGATTGTAGAATAATGCTTGAAATACTGGTAACATCATGGCATCATCTAAATACAGAAAAGGTATATTTTATAACATTTATTATAATTTTTGTTTATTGTGGAGTACCCTTTTTAAGAATTCTTGGTACATGAAATGAAGCAATCCAACTTTTGATAGCATAAATGTGTTGTGAACAATGTTTGTTCAATAATACAGTAACAAACCGTTATTTAGCGGTATATGGTATATTCATTACTTTGTTCTTGTTCTGCTCATTTTGTTATTACAGGGATTATGTGACTGGATTCCCGCTATATTTAGAATCAAGTAAGTTTGTTGTTTGTGAAATACTTATAACATAAAATACATTCAGACCAGCCCTTTGTTGTTGTGTTTATTAGTTGCCTCAAAGTGTCCAAGAATGAATCAAGCCAATGTACATAGCATTAAACTTAGCAAATTTTCCAAATTATCATCAAACTTGAATGTTGGGTGGTATGTTGTGACTGTATTCTGATGCAGTGAAGAGACAATTGAGTACATCCTTGACACTGCAAATATTGTAAAACAAATATTAACATATACTGTAGAAGAATTTATTCATACTATCATCAATCTTTTTCTTTGAGGTAAGATATTAAATGAACTTGCACAGCAGCAGAAATAGTGCAAAAGCTTTGCTCACCAGTTTCAGCAAGTCTGGTGCAGAAATAAGGTAGATTGAATCAGAATACAATCCTCAAGCACCCCCTCCTATTTTTTCTTTTTTTTTCTTTAGTGCCAATTATCATGCAAAGATAAACTCATTTGTTAATTTTGGTTCAGATTTTTTTTTTTTATGACAGTGGGTCATCGTCCTGTGGGTCATGCATTCTGTGGTCATCCAAATTTTCCCATGAATAATTTGCTGAGTAGCATTTGGAGCAAACTTCCTGGCAGCTATGACAGGGGCTCTTACCCGAGGATTTATAGCTCAGCTGTACAAACCATACATACCTCAACAAGTCCAACATTGTATCACTATGACCAACTGTGCCTTTGATGTTTAGCTTTGTTTGTGCTTGTGTGAAGATGAAATGCCAAATGAAACTTATAATGATGACAAACAACCTGCCCGAGAGACACCTCCTAGTGATTAATGTGTCCGTGTCAATGACATATTCATTGTTCCATGCCTGATTGTGTTGTTGTAGACATGGCTGTAGGAAGAATCATTGAACACACACACACACGACTTCGCTCTCTGTAGGTTTTCTACGCCGGAAGCTTATAAAAACAGTACACACACAGAAACAAGCTGTAAATCATTCTTAATGGCTTGATAAGAAGAAACAAACTTTGTATTCACATAATACCTTGGAAAAAAAAATATGTGTAGAGTACATATCATAGATTGTGATCCTGCATCACAAAACCAGCAAGATGGGGCCAGATGTTTTTGTTTTCCAGCGGTCGCATTAAAAAAAAAACCAAAACAAACAAACCAGACATTCTCATCAAAATTTAATGTTTTGAACCACTCAAGTAAGTGATAAGTCAAAGTCAAGTATAACTGTTATCTTTGATTTAAAACGCAAGTATAACTGTTATCTTTGATTTAAGAAAAACAGACTATGAAATTTGCTAGTCTGATGAAGTATTGTAACATCACTTCTCATTAGGCATACAGAGACAATATCTTCAAACTGTAAGAAATGCTGTAAAGGGATTATTGTGAAACTCTGATACCCATTTACATAATACACTTTTTGCATGATTATTTCAAAGTGTTCTTGCCATTGCTGACTGATACAAAATATTCTTGCAGAGTGTTCATGTACATTTTGATGTATTGCGTGAATGGAAATGGCAAAGAAAAACAGAGTGGAGTGAAAGGAACATTGGCCTATCCAACCCCCCCCCCCAAAAAAAAAAAAAAAAAAAAAATTCTGAAACAGGAAATTGAGTTAAAATATTTTATATGATATTTGTAATTCATGTACAAATATGAAAAGCCAATGTCATAAGTTTAGTTGATTGAAGACTTGTTTGACCCTCCCTCTTTGAACACCTGATCAGGGATGCTGACATACGGAGTAACTCAGGACCAGATGCCGTCCAGTATCTCCAGTTCCAGCGGTACCTCATCGTCTTGGTCATCATCGTCACTGTCCTCTCCCTAGTGGTCATCCTACCACTCAACTTCAGTGGTAGCCAGGAGCTGGGGCCAAACAACTTTGGCCGGACGACCATCACGAACATCCCCAACCAGTAAGCCTCTCAAAAAACAAAGGACACTGATAAGTTTTTCCTTCTTACCTGTATTCATTCACCTTTTCCCGAGTAAGCTTTGTATGTTTTCACCAACTTCATTGTCATTAAAAACAGTTTCTTAGTTCGTATGCTAGATGTGTTCTGAAAAGAAAGTGGAAGAGGTTTCCCTTAATTCATATAGGTGTCATCTCCTTACTTTCATTTTTTTTTTTCTGAATAAGCTTCCTATGTTCTTCACCAACTTCATTGTCATGAAAAACAATTTCATAATACCAATACCTGACATGTCTTAAAAACAATTGTGGGAAAGGTTTTTCTGTTTTATTGTATTCATAAAGGTGTCATGAAATTACATGATAAGACATGTCTTTTTTATTTTTCTCTTGTATGAAAGGAGCCATTAACTGAAGGGAAATTTGCTTCTACGAGAAAAGTGTTTCGAATGAAATCCATCATGTGTTGAGGTGAAGCAAATCCAAAGGAAATCAAGTCAATATCTGGCTAGTGCCAACAGAGTTGTGGTAGCTGAAAATAAATAAACCAGCTGCAGTGGAGACTGTTGGGCCATTTCTGGCTCCCTGTTTCATAAACTGATGTCTCGTCAATTTTAGTTGCTTTTATTTCAATCCCTCTTCTTCAAAATGAAATCAAATTTAATATGGTTTTATTGCCGTCTTCAGCTCATCTTCTTAGTTTTATGAATTTAGATTGCGTGGTACTAGAAGGACTGATGTATTGATGATGTACCGATGACGATAAACATGTTATTCTATCACCACACACAGAAATGCGCACTGTCTCTCTCTCTCTCTCTATCTATCTGTCTTTTTATGTGTTGATATGTATGTGTTGATTCGTTTGTCTCACTTTCTATCATTTTTTATTCATTCTTTTTCTCTTTTGTCTCTTCTCTATGTTTCTATCTTTTTGCTTACTACAGAGATGGCAAGTTATGGGTTCACACAATCTTCTGTATGTTGTACTTCATCCTCGTTGTAATCTTCATGCGCCACTTTTCCACTCATCTTCCCTACCGTGAGGAAACAGACACGGTAAGGAAACCAATGTCAAGAAAATGATTTGAAATAGAAATTATTTTTTATTTTTTTATCTTGATTTTTTTTTTTTGGGGGGGGGGTAGGGTTAGGATTTGTGTGTGAGAAATATGGGTTCATCAGTGAATATATAAATGGCATTCTTGCAATCATTAGTCAGGTGGTCATGGCCAATGTAGAAGACTATGTAATGTACTCTGCATTTACTAGAGATTTTATCAAGAAAAAGTGTCACTTCTTTTTCTGAGAGTTATTCATGGATTGTGTATTTGCATGAACATGTGTGTGTATTATGTGTACATATGAGTTGCTGTGAAGAGTTTATGTTGAGAATCTAGTGTTGTTGGAAAGCACCTTGTTTAACCTAAATAGTAGTTACGCAGGGCAGTGCGTCTCTCAGCATGATATATGCAGTTTTGTTTAGACCAATAAGTTTTATTTGCATGACATTTTCGCACCATATTGTTGACCTAGATTAATACTTCTCTGCCAACATACCAACATCACTCACCACACTTTAGTAAATATGCATGAGAAGATGTGTATTGGTGAACCAATATCACTCGCCACACTTCAGTGAATATGCCTGAGAAGATAACGGTGAACCCTATCCCTGTAAACCTCATGTACAGCATGTGTGTGAAGGTGTAAATCAAAGGTGAACGCACCAGTGCCGTCAACAAGTTGTCATTTTTCCACCAAGCTTGCTCATTTCTCAGCGATGTGTCAACAAATCAGTGACTCTCTTTGTTTGTCTCATTTAGGTTCTCATGGTCATACTTATTTAGTTTTATATTTAGGTTCTCATGGTCATAATTATTTAGTTTTATAACGCTGTTTGTCATCACAAATTATGCTTTATCGCACACTTGTACTAATATGAGTTTGTAAAATGCATGCAAACCTTTGAGTGTGATCCTGTCTTTTTGACAAACAAGAAAAGAGAAAATCATTTAATTTTTGGAGAGAGGGGCACGAGATGTCCAATGCTACTGCACAGTGACAGATGTTCTCCCCACCTCTTGTGATATTGAGTGAAATTTCACCCAACTCTCTCTCTTTTCATAGATGTCTCGGACACTTCTAGTATCCGGCATACCCTTGGAGCGAACTGACGCAGCCCTTATCAAGCAGCATTTCCAGTGAGTGTGCTTTCCTCTTCGCCCTGTTCTTGCCCAGAGTCATAGCCATCTCATGAAAATTTTCTTCCTGTAGGTTGCAATGGCCATTCTGTCAATGTGTTCTTCAGTATTTGCTATTTATGTTTAATACAGTGTAAGGTGTCTTTTCCAGTTGCCTCAGACTGCATTTCATTATAGAGTAAATGCTTTATTAATTATGGAATTGCTTTTAAGGCAGTGTTATGCTGCAATGATTAGATGAGATCTTGAACTCATTTCCACGACCATGATTTTGCTAATGATGGATAGTATCTTAGGACCAGTTGACCCAAAATGCCGCAGATTATCCATCTTGGGTCACTTGGGACAATGGGAAATGATCCTTGCCAGCATGTATTAGTGCTTCATAAGCTATTACAGTTGACACAAATGCAGCAGAACATTTATTATGGGTCACTTGGGATAATGGCAAATGATCTTTTACAGCATGTATAAGAGCTTTGTAAGTTATTACTGTACTATCATCTTTTAGCATCTGAAGGTGTGCAGAGCCTCACGCAATACCAGGTAGTCTCAATAATCTGCTGTTCAGTGTATCCCCAAGTTCTCATTGTCTATGGAGTGTTATTTGTTATGATTATCTGGACTACAAGGGCAACTCATACAGATTCTCATTCCTGACAGACCTTATTGCTTGATAAGATTTTTACCAAATATCTGCAGAATCGGTCACTAAGCCTACCTCTTATAATTTCATTATATAAACAGGTTTCTATTTGAACATATGATGGAGTTTAATGTCTTTTTCCCAGTTTCATTTTCATGTATCAGTAATTCTAGTTTTATTGATCTTCATCAGCTTGAAAATTATTGATGTAGTGACATTCTGTTCTGAGCTACTTGTTGAAGATTGCTTAACATTGGAAAACAATTGTTTGAATGATGTGAATTGTAAAATCGTACGTTTGGCTTGTTTTTGTTATTGTTGGCTGTAAGGATCAAGTAATTTTTCTTCACTTTTTCAGCTGCTGGCTATGCCAGTGGATTTGCTCTGCTTGAACTAGGTTGATAGAAACTGTGATCTAACTCAATGTGTCTTTGTCTCATTATATATGGAAAATAAAGAGGAAAATTCCCCTTTCCGATGTTTACTAAATTTGATGATTTACCATGTTTTCATGTGGAGAAAATATTCAGCCTTCACAGTCACCAATTCCATGTACATGTAGTTTTGCTGGGGTTTAAGCATAGACATAATGTCACTTTTGATCAGCTGGAACTGGTAATAACTATTTTGTTTATCTCTCTCTGCAGTCCATGATTATGGTATTGTATCATGGCATTCTTTGTCATTTTATCAGAGATTCTTCTTTCTCTTTGCAGAGAGGCATATCCAGATGTTGTTGTGACCGATGTCCAGTTTGCATATGACATAGCACGGCTAAAGAGACTGGACACCCAGAGGTATGTACAGACAGACACAGGAAATTAAACCGAAGACTGTATTGTTCACTTGTAACGGCTTAGGTTTTCTACCTAAATCGTGTGTATATGTTAGTTGCTGGACCCAAATTGTTGTAGTATTGAGAAGAAGCAAACCAAGACAGAGATTGGAGAGTAATGATCTATACACTTTCAACATTTTAATCTGTTTTTATTCAGATTAATTGAGCTTTATTGTAAATACAAAAAAAAAGGATACCCCAATTCAAAACAGTGAATCACTAGGGACTTTTGTTACAGTAAACTAAAATGTCTGTGCTTATGTAAAGTGTAGAGCAGATTTGTTGGGATCACTTCACTACACTTGTAGAAATGTCAAAATCAGAAAAAAATTGTGCGTACTATTCTGTAACAGAGCTTGAATAGCTTGCTGAAATGGGTTATTTTATGCAGCATTGCCTTTCAGTCTGAAATCTACCAGGGTACAAATCCCTCAACAACAGTCATGGCAGGAGGGAATTGATGATAACATACAAGTCAATCTTTTTACAACCAGTAATTTGTAAAACTTAACTTTTCATGGGGGAGATTTTGGGCCAAGACCGCAGAGGAAATGTTGCATGTCTTTGATAGGTATTTTGTTGCAAATTGAATGTTGTTGAAACCCCCAGATTTAAGTTCCTGAGGTTAATCTCCAGATCTAAGTAGTCATACTGGATTTGCACGTGCTCTTATGTACTATAAAATAGTATTTACTGCAAAAGATTGCCCTGAAAAGTGAAGCACTCATTTTTGTGACATGTACTCTTGCTGTTTGTATCACACCCAGACGAGATGCCCACTTGAACAGGCTGCACTGTGAAAAGATCTACCAGAGAACTACTCAGCGTCCCACCCTCAAGCCGGGAACCTGCGGCCAGCTAGGTTGCGGGGGACCCAAGGTGAATGATGAAGCACTAAAGAAAACAAGAACAACAAAAAGAGCAAAGAATGATTAATCTTGTTTTACACTGGTTATTTGAGCTCTGGCAGTGCCGGTGTTTGTGAAAAGAGATCATGTCTTCCTTTGATCATACGTTTTATGGAAAATACCTATCTCATTTTATGACTTGATGCCATGTTGTGAAAACGTAAAATCAAATAGTGTCTGTCGCATCTGACTGCAAGTGTACCCCAATATTCTTCAGCTGAATCTGATAGCTTTAGCCTCTATGCTTCTCCTCTCTTTCTTAAAGGTTTTACAGTTTAGCCAGGAAGGATTTTTTTGCATCAAATTATATATACATATTTAAATACTTAGACATCTTGCACCACCTCTTATTTCACTTGTATGCCCCTCATTTTATCTTTTATTTGATTGCTTTTTATTCTGCCACCTTTTTCTAGTGTTGGTGTTTAACCCATTTTGTGCTAGAGCCTTTGGACAGTGTGTACAATAGAATGGGATTTTCTGTGCCAATCAGTACTTGAAAGACTCAAAGAGTTTATAGGGTTTGAGAGGGTACTTCAGCCACCATTGTGTTCAACCACCTCTGTGGCTGCTGAAGTAGAAATGATGCTATTGTTCAGATTTTTACATGTTTACATGCTCTTCGTATTGTTAATAATAGGTGACATTATTAGTTAGTCATTTTGTGAGTACAGGAATCGACTACTTATGAGCATTGAAAAGTTTGTCATATTTGTGTTTTCTATTTATCTCATAATTTCCTCATGAAGGTTGATGCCCTCAAACACTATAGCCATGATCAGGCAGTTTAGAAAAAAAAAAGAAAAAAAAAAGGATAATTCTGCTTGGTTACCAAAGTCAAATTACCGTTTTAGTATGGAACTTTTGTATCTCTTCAGCTTTTAGTTTTGTTCATCTTTTTGGGGTGTCAGTGAATGTAAAAAGTATCATGAATGAAATTGTTATCCCAGGTCACTTGTCAGAGATGCCAACTGTTACTTCTTTGAACAGTATTTTGTACTGTTTTTTTCCTCTAGAAAATACTGCAGTTTTCATAGAAAATACTGTTTTCCCCTGTCTGTGTTATTACACATGTCCATTGCAGGAAAGGTGAGAATACTGTATTCCACCAAAGATGTGCCGTTTCAACCCTCAGAATTATACTGCAGTGTTGATCACAAGGTTGACATCCCTGTGCAAGTTCTTCCTGTCCTCAAGATATCTTTGCTGTTTAACTGTATTTTGTGCTTGTATGGTTTGTCCTCGTGATCTGGTGCTGTACATAGGTGGACGCCATTGAGTACTACAGCCAGCTGGAGGAAGAACTGACTGTCACAGTGGCGGAGGAGAAACGTAAGGCATTGAAGAGCAACCTTGGCATGGCCTTCCTCTCCGTCCACAGTGAGGCCATGGCAGCAAAGTGAGTCCCTAGCAAACAAGTGCTGTAATCATAATTATGTCACTTTTGTCTTTTGTTTTAATAGCCCTTTAGCAAACTGAAGATTCTGTGCATTAAGGCCTATTGTTCCCTTGAAGGTACTGCAATATCATTCTTATTTCGACAGCTTTCTGAATTGTGCAAAATAGATCACTGCATCTTTATTTTTATCTGTTATACAACATGTAAGTTCTGAATATTTGAAAGGCAATTATGACTTAACCAAGAGACGTGTGTGTTACAGAAATAATTCTGACATACTTTTGTTGACCTTTGACCTCTTTCATATTATGTGATTATATATTGTATTTATGAAAACAATGAAAATAGTAAGCCATAAAACTACAAAAAGGCGGACAACGGTTTCGGTCGGTTCAATTACTAATTGTGACCCGCGACAACGGTTTCAGGCAAAAGTCGCAAAAGCAAATTCCCTCCTAGGCGGGGTACAAACATTTTGACCATTATTTTTGTGGATTTTGGGTTTTTGCAGAATTTGAATCTTTGATATGTTTTCTACATATACACTGAATTTCACAGCATAACACTAAGTTTTTCCTACCTAAAATGGAATTGTAAACACCCTATGTTGGAGCGCACTCGTCAGTTTCGATCTTCTTTCGAACGCCGCGCCACTATGCCCAGCGTTGCTACGGCGCGGCATCTCGCGTGCGATTGGATAGTGCGTCGCACACATTTACATAGTTCGGCTTTCAGAGATACGCCTTGCAGCGTGTCGGAAATGTTTTGTCCACGCTAATTACGCATGCATGCTCCATTGTTGTTGCTACAATAGATACCAGTACGCTCGGTCTTTAGTGTAAGCTCCTAGTTTGGCTTTCTATCCGAGCTTTTTTACCGCAAAGTTTGACAACGGAATTAGTGAAACAAAAGGTGAACAGCAACACTAGGCAGCACTAACTTAATGTGAAAATAGATACGATAGGGAACATGATTTTTAAAAGCGTATCGAGTGGCAAATTGCCACACAAATCGTGCAACGTACGATCGGAAACTGACTTGTTGATATTGTGCGTGTAGTAGATATGACAGCAGGTTGACTCAAAAAGACAGCAGAAGAGAAAAAAGGAGTGGTCATAAATGACCAGTATTCAAATAATACACTGTCGTAATCGTCAAAATTGCACCAAACTAAGTAAAGTCGTGTTTGTTTGTTTGCTTGCTTGCTTGTTTACCGCACAACGCAACACATGTACAGCTAAATAAAGAAACTACAGAAAGCATGATCCTTTTCATCCTCCTGCCTTCGAAAGGGTCCCCATGATGAAATTTACAAGACAAATCAAGCACTATAAAAACGTGATTTGTAAAGATGTGGAAACGAATGTGCTACCCGCTCCCGTAACGTATACACACTGGCATAGCGTGTGGATGCCATTGAGTAATACGTGCACCATGCACACGTAACCAGCAGCTTGTAGTTATCGTATCCGCCAGCTTGAAAGACGTACTGGTAAACAAACCCGAGCGAAACGCATTGTGCATTCGGCTCCATACGCTGAGTTCCGAGGAAGGTGCCCGGGAAATTTGACTCTATCAGTGAGCCAATCAAAAGCCGCTGTGGTTGCTAGAGGCGGAGCTTAATCTCGATTGGCATCATTGTACAGATGGGTGATTCTCACCTCCCATCGCCGCCTGGCATTGTTTTCGAGCATGAGGGGAATCTTCAAAGCCTGTTTTCTCGCAATTTTGTCAGGCTAACAAATCAAAAAGTGCATTATATTTCGCTTTATATGACTACTCACAGTACCGGAGAATACAAGTGTTTTATATCAATGTAAAGCTTAGGAAATGGGCAATGTGATTCAATGAAAAAATGAATTTTCAAAATTTCCGACTTTTGCCTGAAACCGTTGTCGCCGGTCACAATTGGTTAAAAGGATTCCATTCACTCGTAAAGACACGATACACGCATTGACTGATGGGATGCCGTGTATGCATTTAGAGTGAATTTCTCTTTGCTTTCAGTAATATGTTATTGTTTGGTTTCATGCACACCATCTCCTTCTATTCAGGATTTGGTATTAGCTTTTAATTTTGTTCCATGCTCTCCACAAAGAGAATTCTCATGATCAACTGGAGTAATACTGCGTACAAGCAATGCTGTATACAAGCTGTGATGTTTCTTTTAGCATCAGTTGCAGTTATGGTAGAAAATCATGTATATCTGAACATTTTCCAGCTCATGAATGATATGCAGATGGCATGTACATGTATTTTCTTTGTGTGCAATAAATGCCCTTATTTTGTTTGTTTATTTGTTTGTTTGTTGAAGGATTGTCAATGACTATGCAACCCTAAAGACAGGCCCACCTACTGTATCGAGTGTCAGTAGGCAGCTCCACTCCACAGTCTGGGAGGTTGACTTCGCTCCCAAGCCAGATGACATTATATGGTAGGTTTTTTACCCCCTTTTCTTTGTGTTATCTTACCACATAAGCTAAGAAATACCTTTTCCTTCATGTTGCTTGCTACAAAGTTCCTGTTTGGTTGGCAAATAAATATTAGTGTTCCTGGAATGTCCTTCGCCATTTATATGACATGAAAGGGTCTTTCCTGTGAAGTAATTGTCTAAATGTTTAATATCCAAGCCTTTGTGTTGTCAATAGTGTTAGGAGACCATCCCCAAATGTCTTGCATGATTTACTGTGTATTTTACCATTTTTTAAAACTCCTTTGGAACATGAATGTTTCTACTCGTGATCATTGTGTGTGTGTGGGGGGGGGGGGGGGGGGGGGGGGGGACTGAAAGCTGTATTGATTTTTTTTTTTCCTCTTGAAAGTGTAATGTGCAATATAAAACTGTTACAGAACACTGTACGTACATATCATCATTACCACATCTTACAGTGGAATATAGTTACTCAGCTTTTGATATGTATGATCATGAAGGTCAAAACATTGTAGGTACAACAAAATCAAATTATCTTTGTGCAACATAACTTTATTTTTGGCATTAAATGTGATTGAAACAAGTTCATATGCTTAAATTGTAGTTTATATCACAGTTTCTTATTTTCCCATTTTAATTTTCACTTTGGACTTTTCCAAATATGTCATTTGAGACAGCTGACTTCTTCTTCAAGTTTCCTGTGAGATATAAGAAATAAATTATTAAGTCTCCGGCCATTTTCATTCAGATATGTATCATGTCTTGCCAAGTTTGTCTTGTGTAATTATCCTTTGCTCATAGTTGTTAATACATGATTTGCCTTGTGCCGAGCAGAATTTGAATACATTTATAGATTCTTAATTGAATAATGTCAGCTTGTGAATATTGAGTCACTCTACGTGATTGTCAAATGTTATCCAATTTTCTCACTCTGTTCCAGAACCTAGTTTCTCCAAGAAGTAATAGAAGACATAAGATAGTACTTGTGTGTTGGTAGGTTTTTAGATAGATATTGCTTTGATACCAGCAGCCTGAAATGTCTGGCACTCAAATTCCTCAATTAATACTTTCCATTATAACAGCAATAATATGGCAAATAACACAGTACCCACTTACTGATGTCTGTGTCAGTAGCTAGTAGCACTCATTGTGGTTGATCAGCATGCCTGTTTTAACATGTGCTTGCTCTACTACATCCTAGACTGGATTTGAGATGACATTATAGTGTATGTTACAGTCAATCAATCATACAGACGTTCACCCAGTCATGTTCTCTATCAAAATTATTATTAATAATTTTAGCTAACAGAACCATATTAGAGGTGTTAAGTGAAGCATTTCATTTCCCGTACATTAACTGCTCATGGGAATATTGCACGTTTAAATTTCTACCCTTGAAGAACGGGCTGCATGTACTATCTGTCCAGTCATTGCGAGTCTCAATGATTTTGCGCAATTCATTTCACTTGTCATTGCCAAAATCTGACCTTTGCATGACTTGCATGCTGTTGTCATTGCTGTTGATGCCATTACAGCTAACCATTCAGCTGCCTCTCTTGCAGGAAATATCATACTAATGTCATGTTCCATCATTTGAATTAGAATGCAGACTGTTTTATCTGAGCTAAGAAATGAAAATGTGTGGAGAAATAGGAGACTAATCAGATTATTCATTCTTTGATTATTGCATTTGCGACGATTAAAGGATCCACATGAGAACATAAGTCACCCGTCATCAACGTTTGCAGACTCCATACTGGCATACAGTGTTACAATGCACTGCATACAATTGTACATCTTGCTTTAATATGAAGAGGGCATGATAACTGTGGTCTCCTCCTGGTCTTTTGTCTGCTTCACTGTCATCTCATCTCAGTGTCAGGGGTACATATCATCAAGGCCTGTTCACTGACCAATTGTCACATACTAATCAGTAACTTTCACTATGGAATGGATAACTAGTCTTGTCATTCACAGTGAGTGATTTCAAGTTTGGTGCTAGTGCTGGTGTTGGTGCTATCTCATCTCTAACACCAGCAATAAACCCAAACACAGACTTAAAAACCTCAAAACTATGACATTGTTCCTGTAGCTAGTGTTTGGCCTGGTGTTGAATGTCGTCTGCTGAACAGAGCTCCACAATCCTTGTTTGCGATTTACATACTTTTTCGCAATTGGCTAAATCCACAAGTTCAGTGTTGGTGTTATCATTGCTATATGTGGGAGGCCCACATTTACAGTCATGGGCACTCACATCAAGTACGTGCATGGCCTTTACTAATGTGGTAGTTACCAGTGGAATGTACATAAACACTGTTGACATGCCACAAAAATCTATGCCTGGGAGTAACATTAAGGTCATTGTATTTTGGAGATCTTGATTAATTAGTGGCATTTTGATTCTTGTTCCACATCACTCGTCTAATACAGGTATTTGAATTCAACGAAGTGCAGTCACTCTTTTCATTGTGCAATTCATGCAGGATTTCACATAGGTATCAAGAACTAGTGTTGGGGATCGATAATATAATTGATAGTAGATATCGATTAGATTAATCTGACCATCGATATTGAAGCTAGATGTATAAAGGCGGTTGTGAAGCAGATAGCACCAGTGCCAGCGCCAGCGCCAGCACTAGCACTGAACTTGAAAATCACCCAATGTGATGTTTGATCTTGATTTATCCTCTCTTGCAGGGAAAACCTGTCGATCAGTCCATATGTGTGGTGGCTAAGTGTCATTCTCATCAATATCGGTGAGTGGAGAGAATGTTGGTGAAAATATTTCAGGTGATATCTGTAGCATTTATCATTGATGGTTGGATAATTTGTAAACTCTCAATGATCAATGATGCTCTGCTTCAGGTGCCTAAAATGTGATATCAAGGGCACTGTTTTCAGAATTCAGTTACACATTGTTCACTTAGTCCAAATTAAAAAACATTCAGCAGTCAGTGAAGATAGGTTTAACTCTATCACTACAGCTGTCATCCTGCTCAGCTGCTTTTTGTCTCTCACATGAGCACACATTTTTACTTGAATCTTCCCGACCTTATTACAAATGAATTTGCAGCACTCATGGTTCGAGGGGTGCGTTTATGCGAAGCCAGGATTAGCACTTTGGAACACTTATCTAAAATGCTGATACAAAATGCGGTTTTTGCCCATGAGGGTACTGTTGATGCTCAATGTTTTTGAGCTTTAGAAAGTACCAATTTTGCAAACATACACTGCGCATTGGTGAAAAACTCTAAACCCCTACTTTAACGAGGTGTTCAGTGTACATGACTTTGCATTTATGCTTTCCCAGTAAATGTGATTGGGGAGAATCACCAATCATATACATGATTTGCGTTTATGCTTCCCCAGTAAATGTGATTAGAGGAAATTACCAAATGTAAGTGTGATTTGCATTTAAATGCTTCCCCAGTAAACGTGATTAGAGAAAATCAGAGAAAATGCACCTTCTTTTTTTTTTTTTTTCATTTTTCATCAGCATTTTCAAAAAGCATTTATATGAAAGGGAGTCGGGACACAACTGTATTTTGCACTAATCATTTTTCAAAATGCTGATTATGGCCAAAAACAAGTTAAGCATAAACCCTTCCTTTGTAGACAGGTGTGGTAGGATTTACCAATCTTTTTCATGTGGTCCTTGTATCTTCACAGCCTTGTTCGTGCTGCTGTTTTTCCTGACCACACCCTCTGTGATAATGACAACACTTGACACCACCAATTATCAAGATGCCTTAGCAAAGGCCAAGGTTAGTGCCAAGAACCACCATTTAACTGAGGAAATCTCTCCGCTTGGCATCATCATGTTAGTGTGATATTATTTTGCCTTCAATACAGGGCACTCCAAGCAGACTGGATTAAGCTTATGATGCATTATGCAGTAAAGATTTCAGCAAGCTTTTCTCGTTGCAGAAAATGATGTGTAGTTATTACAATGAGACGAGTCAAGGAGTGAGCTGCTTTTGTCAAAGCACAATGATCCTGCATAGTCAAAATATTTTCTCTTTCTGCTGAACTGAGAGGAAATTTGAACCTGAAGAGGAAAAAAGAAAGTGGAAAACACAGTTTTGTTGCCATTTGTTTGGTTGGCATATTTGAAGAAATCATTGATGTCATTTGTTAAATAATATTCTGCAATCTCAATGAGATCAGCTAAAGTTTTTGAATATGCTGTGTTCAGTGTTTCATTTGTTTACTTTTTCTCCAATCTTGTTTGCAGTGTTGTCACTTGATTCAACTTACACTTCTAGACTTTCTCTTCTCTCAAGTTTCTTAATCCTAGAAGAGTGTCTTTTGGGTATATTGTGACCTATCAAATCATATGCAATTGTATTTTATGGTGTATTTTGAAAATTTGTGTAGTGATTTCTTTTTTCTTTTGGCAAGTAGGGTAAGAACTAGTCAAGTTAACATCCTTCTGTTTTATTTCTGTCCATATTCCACTTTCTTTTCTCCAGTCACCCTTCCTGTCACAATTCTTGCCCACCCTGCTCCTGTGGACGTTTGCTGCCCTCCTTCCCCTGCTGGTCGTCTACTCCAGCTACTACTTTGAGTTCCACTGGACGCGCACCAAGCTCAACCACACCATCATGCGCAAGACGTTCATCTTCCTCCTCCTCATGATTCTAATACTGCCCTCGCTTGGCCTGGCCAGGTAGAATTTTTCATTCAGCATTTCATGACATATGGTCGTGCAATATACACTAGACTTTCCAGTTCCCCTCATTGCACTCAAGTTCACCATTGCGTGCCAGTATATCTCTCCTGCACGTGTGACTTTCCCCTTCTGTGAATGTGTCACACTGCCCTCACTTGACAGACCTGAACATTCAATCAAATTCTAACTGGCTTGCATGTGGAAGAAGATGAGAAACTAATTGAATCATATTGACATTTTTGCTTGTGTCATAAGTCTGCATGCTCAAAATTGGATTAGACTGCAGTCACCCAATTGCAAAATGGCTCTGAACTTAGAGATAAAATGTATGACACAATTCAAATCATAACGTTTCCACTGTCAGTGTGAATATCCCACTTAATCTCTTTTGGCAAACATGTCATTGCGATTCATTTGCTCTGTCCAGATAACAGAAGGGCATACACAATTCAAGGTTATTTTTCAGTGTAAGTATGAGCTCACTCCAGAAAGTGAAAATGAATTGCGGATTCCACAATAAGGTTTCGTCAAGGCCAAATGGAAATGATTGTTTGGTTGTGCTGCATACACAGAACTGTCATGTGACTGCATATTTGAAGGACGTTATGATCTCAGTAACCTTGGGGGGCATCTACTTAATACCGTGAGAGCTCATTGGCTGTTGCCATGGAATTATCAGTTATTGCAAGTTACAGGTAGTCTAATCTTTGCTGATCTGGACCTAAATGAATACATGAAAAACAGATATGGCAAGCTATGGCAAGTAAAATTTTAGCAAATACAGCTGCATGAATAATGTAACCCTATGCAGCAGTGAAAACTTATAATGATGTGTCAACAACAGCAGCTAAGCATTGCAGTGGCATTTTGCATTCACTGGGAATGGACGCATTTGTGTCTTTGATGATTAAATGTTGGATGATGTATTTTTGACGTGCTGCCTGTGGAAAAAGAAAAAGAAAAAAAGATGAAACGCAGTGTCAGATACTTGCAAATTGTATAAGACCTTTCACATTTGTGTCACAAGAATTAACTGTGCTGGTGTGCTCTTCTGAGCAGAAGGAACTAGAACTGCAAACTACAAGCTACATAACAGTAGATGCGAAGGCTGTGTTACAGTTACTGATAATAGTATTGTATATCTGTTTGTTTTGTTACTCACATTTATGCATGTCTTGATGTGTGTATCATTCTTAAACCAATGTGTGTGCAAATTTCTGTCAAAGAAATATTTGATATTCTGCTCAATGATCACATTTTTATGACCAAGACAGTGCTTAGAAAATGGAAATCAACCACCAAATGAGCCTCATGCTATTTGTAAACTCTCATTATCATTGAAATTGATATGAATAAGTATTGTACATTTTTTGAGATGATGGTGAGAAATATTCATTGATCTGTTCATTCTTTCCTTTGTGTGTGTGTGTCATAGTGCACAGGCCCTGTTTGAGTACAGCTTGAAGAGTGTAGAAGAACTCAAGATCAGATGGGGGTGAGTCAAAATCATGTTAATATTTTCTTTCCTCTCCCTCATTCTTAGTCTCCGTTTCTTCCTTGTACCTTTTTATGCCTCCGCAACGAAGTGGCCGGAGGCATTATGTTTTCGGGTCGTCCGTCCGTCCGTCCGTCCGTACGTCCGTCCGTCCCGTTTTGTTTTTGTCGATATCTCAAGAACCGTGTGGTGGTTTTACATCAAACTTGGTATGAGGGTATATCCTTGGGGGATAATACTTTGTGTGGATTTTAGGGTCACAGGGTCAAAGGTCAAAGGTCACAGGTTATTTTGTGAAAAAAAATTGAAATTCCACATATTTCTCCATATCTCGCAGATGGTTCAAGGTATCTTCATAGAACTTAGTATATATGCTTGTACCGATGGGCAGTGATTATCTAGGGAAGTTGGGGGTCATGGGTCAAAGGTCAGGGGGGTCAAAGGTCAAGGTCAACTCCTCAAAATATCACTACTTTCCTTAAAATGCAATATGCCTGAAGGTTTTTTTTTTTTTTAACTGGATGTATGGCATGTATTACCCAATATATATTTTTGGGGAAGTTTCTTGCCAAAAGGTCAAAGGTCAAGTGAAAGTACTAAATTGCACTTTTTCCTCCATATCTCGAAAATAACTCAAGGTATCATCATGAAACTTACATATTTATGCATGTTCTACCTAACAGTGATTCTCTGTGGAACTGTGAGGTCAACGGTCAAAGACCAGGTTTAGATAATGCTATTTTCCCATTTGATACTGAAATTATACTTTTTCTCAATACCTTGAAAATTACTCAAAGCATAAACTTATAAAAGGGTCAAAAGTCAAGTAGAAATCATTAGTTCCCCAAATACCTGCACTCTGACATTTGAATAATTCATCCAATTGAACCTAGTTCTAGGAAAGTGAACATTCAGCACATTTGTGGCAAACCTGTCATTTTAATATTTTGCCAATTGTGTGAAACTGTCATCACACATTGTCAAGACATTGTACTATAGACCTATTAGGAGAACCATGCATGATGGCGGAGGCATATCAGTCGCCGTAGCGATATATCTAGTTCCATTTGTCATTCTTGTTAAAACTTCTCCGTCTGAGCCTTAGGAAGATTGAGAAAAGCTTTCCCGCCATTTTCTGTTTACTTGAATCATTAGGCATGATGGGGGGACATTTACATCATGATTGATGGCTCCTACAAACACTTTGACAACCCTTACCCCTGAATTCAACCCTCAGCAAGATTGGATTATGGATTCAAGAAGTAGAGACGACATAATCAAACATTTGACTATAAGAACACTGATCAATTCAGTGCTTATTTACGTCGATGTAGGGCAATTTGTCAATCAGATGCAAAGAACACTTTAGTTCACCACACTCAATAGCTCAATAGCATTTCATAGTCAGCACAGAAAAATTTGTGTGCCAAATTTGTGTGCCAATGTCAAAGTTTGCCTTCTGTCTTCATACACTGTACATTCCAAAGATTGACAGACTATTGAACTCCCAGCTTCTATTTTGACCCCATGTTGCCTATGAGGATAGGTGTAAGGATCTGTTGCAAATGTATTCTTCCTGAACAGTGCATTTGTGAATGGGCAGTTTGTCGTCTTTGTAAAGCTTTGTCATGCCCAGAAAGTCTTTTGTTACAAAATAAAACCACCCAAAAAACAAAAACAAAAACAAAACAAAAACAACTAGAAATGTCGCTTTGGCGACTGGTATGCCTCCGCCATAATGCATGATTTTCCCAATATGTCTAGATAGTACATGTGGACAATGTGTGATAACATTTTCACAAAATTGGCAAAATATTGAAATGACAAGTTTGTCACAAATGTGTTGAATGTTCACCTTCCTTGACCTAGGTTTAATTGGATGAATAGGAGAGCATGTATCTAGGGATTTAAGGACTTTAACTCGACTTTGACCCATTCATACATTTAGGCATTGAGTAATTTTCAAGGTACAGGTGTGGAGAAAAAGTGCAATTTCTGAATTGAATAGTAAATTGTTACCATTTTCATCTGGCCCTTGACCCTAAAATTCATAAGATAATCACTTTCAGGTAGAACATGCATAATATGTACTAAGTTTCAAGATAACTTGAGCCACTTCCGAGATATGGAGGAAAAAGTTAGTTCAGCACTTTCACTTGACCTTTTGACCTTTGAGGTAAAAAAAGAAGAAAAAAAACTTTCCAGAGAATTTCTATTAGGTTACACATGTATGCATACACCAAGTGTAAAAAAAAATAACCCTGCTGGCATCGCATGAAAGGAGGGAAATAGTAAAATTTTGAAGTGTTGCACTTGACCTTTGACCCCTGACCTTTGACCCCGTGAACCCTACATTCTCTAGATAATCACTTCCATTCAGTATATGTATATACTATGTTCCATGAAGATACCTTGAACAATTTTCCAAGGTATGGAGAAAAAAAAAAAGTTTTAATATTTTTACTTGACCTTTTGACCTTTGACCTTTGACCTCATGACCCAAACTTTCACCAGAGAATCTTAATTGGGTAATACATGTATACACTAAGTTTCAAGAAAATATCTTCAGGCATTCAATAGATATGGTGGAAATAGTGAAATTTTATGTATTTGACCCTGACCTTTTGACCTTTGACCTTTGACCTCATGACCCAAACTTTCACCAGGGAATCTTAATTGGGTAATACATGTATACACTAAGTTTCAAGAAAATATCTTCAGGCATTCAATAGATATGGTGGAAATAGTGAAATTTTATGTATTTGACCTTGACCTTTTGACCTTTGACCTTGAGCATGTGCACCCAAAAGTTGATAGGCACAACTTCACCCCCTAATACACATACATGCCAAGTTTCATTAGGATACCTCAATGGGTTTTGATAGTTACCTTGTCCACAAAATTCATTACGGACCGACGGAAGGACGGACGGACGGAAGGACGGACGGACGGACGGACGGAAGGACGGAAGGACGGACGGACGGACGGACAACCCGAAAACATAATGCCTCCGGCACCACTTCGTGGCGGAGGCATAAAAACAAAAACTAAACAAAAACAAAAACCAACCAACTACAAACAAACAGACAAACAAACAAGAATATGACTTCCAGCTTTGGCTGATCATGAATGGAGTGTCAAATAATTGTGATTTATCATTTGTGATGATTCAATAGAAAAACAAAGCTTCACCAACCAAAGAAGAGAACATTTTTTATGCCTCCGCCACGAAGTGGTGCCGGAGGCATTATGTTTTCGGGTTGCCTGTCCGTCCGTCCGTCCATCCGTCCTTCCGTCCGTCCGTAATGAATTTTGTGGACAAGGTAACTATCAAGACCTGTTGAGGTATCCTAATGAAACTTGGCATGTATGTGTATTAGGGGGTGAAGTTGTGCCTATCAACTTTTGGGTGCACATGCTCAAGGTCAAAGGTCAAAAGGTCAAGATCAAATACATAAAATTTCACTATTTCCACCATATCTATTGAATGCCTGAAGATATTTTCTTGAAACTTAGTGTATACATGTATTACCCAATCAAGACTCTCTGGTGAAAGTTTGGGTCATGAGGTCAAAGGTCAAAGGTCAAAAGGTCAGGGTCAAATACATAAAATTTCACTATTTCCACCATATCTATTGAATGCCTGAAGATATTTTCTTGAAACTTAGTGTATAAATGTATTACCCAATTAAGATTCTCTGGTGAAAGTTTGGGTCATGAGGTCAAAGGTCAAAGGTCAAAAGGTCAAGTAAAAATTTTAAAACTTCTTTTTTTTTTCTCCATACCTTGGAAAATTGTTCAAGGTATCTTCATGGAACATAGTATATACATATACTGACTGGAAGTGATTATCTAGAGAATGTAGGGTTCATGGGGTCAAAGGTCAGGGGTCAAAGGTCAAGTGCAACACTTCAAAATTTTACTATTTCCCTCCTATCATGCAATGCCAGCAGGGTTATTTTTTTTTACACTTGGTGTATGCATACATGTGTAACCTAATAGAAATTCTCTGGAAAGTTTTTTTTTTCTTCTTTTTTGCCTCAAAGGTCAAAAGGTCAAAGATCAAGTGAAAGTGCTGAACTAACTTTTTCCTCCATATCTCGGAAGTGGCTCAAGTTATCTTGAAACTTAGTACATATTATGCATGTTCTACCTGAAAGTGATTATCTTATGAATTTTAGGGTCAAGGGCCAGATGAAAATGGTAACAATTTACTATTCAATTCAGAAATTGCACTTTATCTCCACACCTGTACCTTGAAAATCACTCAATGCCTAAATGTATGAATGGGTCAAAGTCGAGTTAAAGTCCTTAAATCCCTAGATACATGCTCTCCTATTCATCCAATTAAACCTAGGTCAAGGAAGGTGAACATTCAACACATTTGTGACAAACTTGTCATTTCAGTATTTTGCCAATTTTGTGAAAATGTAATCACACATTGTCCACATGTACTATCTAGACCTATTGGGAAAATCATGCATTATGGCGGAGGCATACCAGTCGCCAAAGCGACATTTCTAGTCTAAACATAATTTTTTTTTTTTCAGTGAAGGCTGAAACGCAAGCTGCAAGATTCAGTGAAATCTCCTTTCTATTTCCCCACCCCCCAGATGCATCTTTCTACCAGAGAACGGAGCCTTTTTTGTGAACTTCATCATCACCTCTGCCTTCATCGGCACAGCCCTGGAGCTTATCCGCTTCCCAGAACTCTTTTACTATGGTATCAACATGCTGTGGACACGCTCCGAGGCAGAGAAGGTCACAAAGAGGAGCGTGAGTGTTACATAGCGACCTTGACTCACTTTCCTTCCTCAAGATTACAAAAAAAAAAAAAAAAAAAAAAGAGCTATACTCCTGACTGCAGCCCTTCCTGACCTCACTTCTTCTGCTGGAGGTTCCCTAGAAATATTAACTATTTTATTATATCAACTATTTTGTTGTCTCCTTACAAGAGAATTCACAGGTTGCAGTCAGTTTCTTCGTACTACATGTAGGTCACCAAGCATCAATAATTCACCCCTTTAAAAAGACTAATGAGTTTTTCACTTCGTAATTATATTGAAGCTAACACTTGCACTCTGTACGTAGGTCAACCAGATGAGACTTTATTTCATCCTCCATGTTTGTTTGGAGGTTAGAAGGTTTTACATCAAAACAAAGATCATTTTATGAATGCTAGCATCATTGAAGCCTCAGTCATTAACATAGGAACATGTGATTTTCAATCCATGTTTTCACTAAGGCCATGGATTGCACATAAAAATTGGTTTATCATATTAGTTTAATGCCAGGTGACACAAATAGTCTGTCTGCAAAGTTAATTCTTTCTAGGTCACAAAACTGCTCTGAAAATGAAACCTGTGTAGAGTGATGTGCAATCATCTTCTTTGGCAATTTCATGGTGGATTTTTCTTCGTTTGTTAGAAGTGTGCTCGTTTGTTAATTTGTTCATCTGCTACCCAAACTTTTGCAACAAAGAGTCCTTAGTACAAGGAATGTACAGATGTTGCAGTTTACTTGGTAGTGATTATTAGTACTGATCAGCTGTAAATCCTAATGGGTTTCTAGCTGCCTGGATTCAGTGCAGATCTAGGCTTACTGAAAGTCTGCTCTCTGTGTGCCCATAAAGTGGGCAACACATGACTCCAGCTATATAAAGCACTTTTCCCATTGAAAAACCTCCATATTGGATCACATTTAATGCTTTACATTGGTTCTGATGTGTGTAATCAATGTATGTGATATTTCTCTGTTTTTGTATGCATGAATTTGTTGTAGCCAGTGACTCAAATATAAGTCTAAAATCATGAGGAATCTACATCTAGATTGTGTGAAATGCTCTGAAATTACTATTGTCCTTGTATGTGTATTGCAGCGAGTGGCCTATGAATTCCAGTATGGAGTACAGTATGCCTGGGTTCTCACTACTTTTACCATCATCTTGGTCTACAGTATAACATGCCCTCTCATCGCTCCTTTTGGTAAGAATGCTGGCTTCTTCATTATTATTTTCACTCTTTTTTTTTCCATCCCGCCTTTCTTTCATAGTTTTTGTCTCTGAGATGACTTGGAGCAAGAAAATGGGTGACTTGGACAAGATATTAAGTTTTTGATAATGTTTCCATGCTCAAACTGAATTTCTAATTTTGTTGTCCATGAAGTGTAGTTCTTTTAAAGTTTATTGAAATACAATCTTTAATTCCTTTGTTGCCATCATTGGAGAAGTTACCAAAAGTGTTGATGGAAACTGGTTTTGTAAGACAAACCAAAAAGTATATTAGAGTCAGCACACAATATTTTTTTGTGCTGTCACGATCAAAACAGATTAAAGGAATTAGTACTATTATCATTTAGTCTTGATTTAACAGGATACCAACTTCAGTGATCTGAGCACTGTTCTTCCAGTTGTTCCTTGTCATGTCAGAAACAAAAATAGAAAATGTACAGATACAAAAAAAAACCAAGGAATTTACAGACAGTGCAAATGAATATTACTTACACATGTGTTTTTGAACGGACCCCACAGAAACTTGCTTACCAGGTTAAAGGGACTGTACAGTACTCGTTGAGGTTGGGATTCAGGTTTATAACATTCCTAAGTGAGATAATGAGAAATCTCCTATGAGATATGAAAGAGCATGTAATATTAAGAAGATTCAATGTTTATGATGAAAATTAGTTTTCAAATGGCTGAGATATCAAAAAAAGTGATAATAATAAAAGGCGACAGGCCATGTCTTTTATTAAGATCTCTTTGTTTCACCTTGTTTTTGGATATCTCAGCCATTTCAAAACCGATTTTCATCAAATAAACTTTTGATACCTCTTAAAATTACATGCTCTTTGACATCTCATAGAGTGGTTTCTGAATATCTCGCAAAACATTAAAAGCTTAATCCTCACCTCAACCAGAACTGTACAGTCCCTTTAAGAACATACGCATGCGGTAATGTGTTCCACAAGACTGCTGCGAAAAATTGCATTTCATGCATGCTTTGCTGCCATTACAGGAGGTATGTAAATTTCTCTACATTTTTACATGCTATTGATTAAAGTGTTAGGTATGTTATCACATCCATTTGTTTTCTTTCGATGTATGTGTTACTATGAAATTGCCTTACTGTCTCAATGGTGGGTCTGCTTCCATCTTCCTTCCAGGCCTGATGTACATTGTCCTCAAGCATCTCGTCGATAGGTACAACATCTACTTTGCCTACATCCCTTCCCGCATCCACCAGGGCATCCATCAAAGTGCCATCAACTTTGTCGTCATCGCCGGGATGCTGCTGCAGCTCTCGGTTCTCTTCTTCTCAGTACTCAGGCTGGGTGAGTTTTTGGATGACGTGTGCGAGCGTCTCTCGTCTCCGCCTGTTCTGTCTGCACATTATCCATGTGTGTGTCAGTGAATGCTTTCTTTCCATTTCCTGCAGCAGCTGTGTGGGTGCACTGTTGATTATGACATGCTGGATGCAAAAGGGAAGGGTCTAGGCATTGCCCTTAGCATCTGGCCATCTACTACACCTCCCCCCCCCCCCTTTCGTAGAGTACATCATATGCCTCATTTGATGAATTCTCTATTTTGATTAGTTGAAATAGGGGGCATTGATGCAACAATTGCCTTCAAGCCCATAGTATTCAAATTGTCCCATAGTACTGAACTGCTCAATGGTACTAAACCACCCTCTTTTGGTTCATAGTGTTATGTTTGTATGTTTACAGTGAATTCTTGTCTTTCATAGTGCAAGATGTGATCTTTGTCCAATGCAATTTCTATGTATTTGGCAGTGCAGGCAATTTGTTCTCAATATGATAGTGTGTGAATTAGCTGGTACGATTGCAATTGGCCAAGTAAAATGCAATGCAATTTTATTCACTAAATACACTTCAAAACAAAACATGGACTGCATTTTTTCAGGACATTGTTGATGTTATCTCCCCTCATGATTTTAACTCTATGCTGTGACCTAAAGAGCTTTCATAACGTGGAGTTGAGATTCCTCAGAGCAATAATACCAACAATGCCTTGAAAAGCAGTCCATATCTGCATAATGTAAACCTAAACACTATTGTGCACCATCTCCTATTCCTGACCTGCACCCCAAGGTTTTACATCAGAGAGGATTTCACAAACATTGTTTGTCTTTATGTCTGTTCAGTTCAAATCCTCTGTTCACTTCATGTGACATAATTGGATTCAGCAGTTCTTTAACTGCCAATATGAAAGCGTCATGACTCTACCAACCTGTGCTCATTTCCGCAAGGAGACAATCATAAATGCAACCATTTTCTTCACTCAATTCTCCACTAGGAGACAATCGTTGTTATATATGTGCAATTTCTACTGGTAAAGTAGCTGGCAGTTGTTAGCAAACTGTCTCAATGAACATGAAATGTTCTCGTGTGGGCAAGCTGCTCTAAAACACTAGTAGACATTTGAATCTCACTCTACTATCAGAGGATAATTGATGTCCATAATGTCTTCTATCACTCCTCTATTCATTCATGCTGCTTTGCATACTTTGTACTGGAAGAAAGTGACAAGAGTAAACTGTGCATGGCAATTTTCTTAACTAGTGATGATAAATTAGAGCTCAGCATAAACATGCATCAAGAGAAATTATATATGTAGGGTCTGACATCAGTGAAGATAATTTTTTTTTCCTTTCTACCACACTATTCACACACTTTGAGTATTTAAGGTGTGATGATTGTTTTAGTTATTAATTTTATTGCTCACTGTTTGAACTCCTATACTGTGCATTTTTTCAGAGAAATTGAAGCAGAAATTTAGAAAAATTGTCAATAGCTCAGCATTTTGCAAAGTGTCACTACTATGCATGCACCTTTGTCAATTCGTTACGACCCTTTGACTGATTGAATCGTTCTTTCCTATCCCATCTCCAGCTTACCAACAGAAATGTTGTTTCATACTCATTAGTTTACATACACTACTGTGTACCTCGAATGTGTATGAGTGACTGGTGCATACTTGGAATGGCATAAAATGAGTTCAGTGTGTGATCTTGTCAACCAAAGGGTGAAAGTTAATGGACTGGGAATTGATAAATTTTGTACCATTGCACTGCTCTGACGTCAAAATGTGCTTCTGCTGTGCGCACCTAGTCAGTTACAAGCATGCACTCAATCAGTCATTTATTGTCAACAATTTCAGCAGATCTCTTTTGCATGATACCGTACCACGAAACAATTGTACAACAACATGCCTCATGAAAAATAGTTGCCATTGCTGTACTTTATTCGAGAATCAGCTTGGATTACATTCATTGATGTCTGAGGTGTTGTATAAAACAAATAGTATATTGTCGGTGGGGCGATGAGACCTTGTATCTATAAAATGTCAAATGTTTAGGAGAGAAAACAACAACAGCAACAACAAACATGGCAGCCAAAGCACTATATCAAATGGGATAGCCTTTCCTTTGACATGCCATGGTGGCTTCATTTTTGGGGTAAGACAGCTAGGCATTGAGCTGGACATCACTTGACTGATTATCTGATTATTTTAATCCAAAAAAAGTCATTTCACCAAAATTTGAGACAAGGTCCTGTCACCCCAGCGACGATATGGTCTTTACTCATGCAGTGGAACAAGGTTTAGTGTTCATTGATGAGATGAGATGCTCGATTCAAGATGAAGCTTGGTTTGGCCTCGGGGTTGAGTAGAGCACATCATCTTTCACCTTGTGTGAAATCTTGTACCATTGCACTCTTGACCATTCTTTATCTGTGACCCTGCATCACAAAACCAACAAAAAGTCGCCAGACATGGAGTTTTAGCTAAGGGCAGATTCTGAAAGAGCAGACACTAAGCTTTAAAATGATGTATAGCTCAACTGAAATGGACTCTCTTAACCTTTCTAAATATTGGAAAGAAAACACACACTCTGGAAAAGTGTGAACCAAGAAAAGAAGCTCTGAAGTACAGGGTCTATTCAAGCACTATAATCTTTTCCAAGCCGAGCTAGCTGTGCGATGAAAGGGACAAAACACAGGATGTAAACCACCAGTGACCATGGGAGCAACAACAATGAAGGGATTATCAGATTAAGTTGAAATTGAGCATAATGAGCAATTTCAGAACCTATTTCATCATTTACTTGCTTACATATTTTTAGGACTGCAGTGCAAAATCAGATACACAGCCTAACATGTCTAATTTAAAAGAACAAATCAAGACTGAAGTAAATGATTCTGACCTTTCATATGTACACTCTAGCACTAGCTTAATCCTGTTGTAGCTTTGCTTATGCAATTCAAGATAAATTCCCAGTTCCATTGCACGCTCTGGCTGTCAGCAGTGCAATTTTGTTTGAGCAAAATGTTCCATTGCACACGCTCTGATGTCACAATAAACAAACATGTGCCGTGCACACTCAACAATTACAAGATCGCTTACAAGCGATTTTTTGTAAATTTTTTTGTTAATTGTTGAGTGCGCGCGGCACATGTTCGTTTATTGTGACGTCAGAGCGCGTGCATTGGAACATTTTGCTCAAACAAAATAGCACTGCTGACAGCCAGAGCGTGCAATTCATTCATTCATTCATTCATTCATTCAATGTGGTTTATTGTGCAAATAAAAAAAAATAAAATAACAGTCCAGCAGCTCGAAGGCTGATACGGTTGCTTTACAATAGAATCATAAAAAAGAAATTAAAATGACACTGATAGTATAAGCATACGTGAAAAAAAAAGATATTATACACATCAGACCTGAGCATCAAAAAATGGGATAGGTGAGAGTATTGCACAACAGGTAAAAAGATACAGTATGTACGTGTATAGATATAAATGCAAATATACATATAGATACAAATTATATAGATACAAATATGGCAAGATGGAGAAGAGCGGGCAAGGAAGTAAAAATGTGGAAGTGGGTAAATAATTTCAATGCCCAAAAGCATGAGAACTAAAAATAAAGAATGTGATATCGACACAACATCAAGGGGAAATACATGTAAGTTATCATACCAAATCCGTAAATCATAAAAAAAGGAGGATAGAAAAGGGAAATAAATTCAAATAGTGGAAAAAAGGAGACGGAATTTTGATATAAAATTGAGGGGGAAACCTAAAGATTATTACCGGTTGACATATACAAATTTCAATACCATTCAAAACGTAAGAGAAATAAATAAATAAACAAAAGATTAGGGAAAGCAATGGAACTTTTCACTAAATGTCACGTGATGGGCAATCGACCAATCAGATAGCTACATTCTAAATAGGTGTTGTATAACAGTCATTAATTTAAAAAAAAAAACAGTGGCATGAAGCTGCTCTTTCCTCATCATGTCTTTTGTGTTTTGTAAGGAAGGACTGGATTTACTGTCCATTCCCTAAGATTTTGATTCAATTACATTCAAACCTAATTATCTCCCCAAATGATTGCTAAGATATGTTGCCTAAATTGCATAAAACTCTTTACCGGAGAAAACTTGGGCTAGCATACTTTTAAAAGAATTTTTTTTTTCTTCTTTTGGTGAGGTCAATGGCAAAATCATACTAACCTGAGTTTTTCTCAGGTAGAAAGTTTAATGCAACAGGCCCATGGTTACAAGATAGATTTTTTTTTTCTTCTTGTGGTGAGGTCAATGGCAAAATCATACTAACCTGAGTTTTTCTCAGGTAGAAAGTTTTATGCAACAGGCCCATGGTTACAAGATAGATTCATCAAAGCAGCAGTCAAGCAGCTACGATCACAAACCTTCTATAAAATGTCACCTAGCGTTTGAGCTGGGAATTTATCTTGAATGGCATAAGCAATGCTACAACAGGATTAAGCTAGTGCTAGAGCGTACATAGCCCATGAAAGGTCAGAATCATTTACTTCAGTCTTGATTTGTTCATTTAAATTGAACATGTTAGGCTATGTATCTGATTTTGCACTGCAGTCCTAAAAATACATATAGATAAGTAAATGATGAAATAGGTCCTGAAATTGTTCATTATGTCAGCTGGCAATATATTTGCTGTGGAGGTAAGAGATTACAAATATCATAATATCAAAACCAATCAAATGTGGCCTGCCGTTTTAATGCATTCTTGAACTAGTAACATTTTGATACTATGTGAAATGCTTGTATTGGTTGCATACATGTATGTCAAAATGTTTTTCCATATATCTCCTCCATCAAAAAGTATGTGCTGTAACCCAAAGCAGACCATGGTTTCTGATGTTTCCATCTGAACATACCAAAGTCAATAAATCAGATTTTTTTGCTCGATGTGCTGTTTGTCAGGGGTAAAGATCATGCTCATATTTTCTGTAACTTACATGTATAGGTCTAGGAAGGTGTTTGCCAGAAATCAACTCTGCAGTTGTAGTTTAAGGTGCACTATTTATCAGGCAGATAGCACAACACTGAAGTAATGTGAAGAAAGCAACCTATGCTAGGTTTACAGTGTAGTCTTTAACATAGACAAGATATTTCTATTTGTAGTTTGTCAAAATTATGTATACAGATATATTTGCAGTACTTTGAGTTAACAGAAGTTTTCAGCAAGAGAGTTCGCAGGGAAAGCAGTTGGTTCAGAATGGACAGAAATTCCAGTGAAATGAAATGAATTGAAAAGAAATGTTTAGCATGACACAAAGTTAAATTGTGGGTATGTAGCATTAGAAAACTGAAAATTACCCGAAGATTGGGGCATGCAGATACAATATTCAACACAACAATTTTGTGACAATGCCAGTTATTCTTTGACATTCAAAATTAACTGAAGATAATAGAATGTGTAAGCAATCCATCATTTTTTCCTGATGGTGTAAAATGAATTCGATTAGAATTTTGCTAGGATGTAGAGGGAACACGCCTGTTTAGACAGTCTGGAATGAAAATATGTCACAAAAAAATGTCTTGCAAAAACAGCAAGTAGAGCAGTTAGGAAAGTTAAGGTAAAGGAATTACAAAATGTTATCAGCAAAATTTTGAAAAAGAAGATCTTTGTACACTGAAGCACAAAATTAGTGCTATTTTATGCACAGCATAAAGTGAAGTCCAAACAATTTTTACCATCATGCAGCCAAGGTGTTGAACCTTTCTGCACATGAGTGTCTGTTGCTTTTAGTTCATTACCATAAGTCAGCATTACTATGTCTCTAGGAATCATTTTGAAGTTTGATCATAAATTTTTGAAACTTTTGAGATGCCAGTGTTCATCCAAAAGTGATGCCTTTGAATCTTTCCGCTAGAGTTTTATTTACACTGTTTGGACAACTTTATACAGAGCGAGTCAACATCGTTTGTCCAGTAGGGTTTAACTAAACCCATACAAATAAACTTAGATATGATTTCTTTGCTTTGTTTAACTAAACCCATACAAATAAACTTAGATATGATTTCTTTGCTTTATCTCTCCATTTTGTGTGTCAGCATCATAAAGAGTTATTAGGGTTATTAAGAAGTAGACAGTTTACCCTTGAGCAATGGGGCTCCATCTGTCAAAAGATGCACACTTCGCTGCATTCTGAGATTCCCGTCTCCTCCTCTTCACTGCAAAGATTGTTGTGATTATGGGAAGCTGTGTGCATCAAGTCACGGCTGGTGAGGCCAGTAGTAGTGGTGACTCATCACAAATTTGATTCACCGATCCAGGGTCACCCTGAAGAAAAATAAAACAACAACAAAACATTATAAAACTTAGAGGACCCATAGTAACCAATGTTCTCTCCCCAAATTACATCCTGTCTAAGACATGATGGCTGACAGGGTTTCTTACTGGCGGCAGCTCTCGTTCACATTTTATTTTTCTTCTTTCAAAGTTTCGTTTCTGGACAGCCATGAGACAGGAATATTGCTCCTTTTCCATCTCTCAGCACTCTGCAGCCCATTTCATAATTAGAGTTTTATGATAATGTTTGCAGATTTACATAGGAATGAAAAAAACTATGAATAGCAAAGAATGTGTTCTATAATGCAGGGTTCAGTGTGAGAATAATAGTTGATTTCTATCACATGCAATAAATGCTTCAGTTGATATGTTGTGGTACTCAATGTAGAACCATAGTTTTCACCTTTATTTGTTTCTCGAAAAATTATATACTGCTGATTGAATTTGTCAGGAAAAATTTGGCAGTATACAACTCAGCTTTCTGTTGTATTTTTTCCATTTAAGTTACAATAATTCTCAATAGAAATTTGTCAAATTTCAGGAGACATTCACTGATCCTATGTCAGTCAAATAGCTGCTACTACTTTAAAATTTACCACTAGCATGTGATATTATTTGTTAAGACTTCCAATCTTCGCAAGTAGTAGTATTTGCTTCTACCACTACGAAATCAAATATTTGCATGAAATTGACTATTTGTTCTTATTTGCAATGGTAGACACAATTATTTGATGTGTAATTGATGTTTGTTGTCTTGGGAAAGGGCCCCCTAGATTTCTAGAAGAAAGTTAATTATTTGTTGCTCTCATATCAAATGTTATGTTCATCTCACATACTGAAGGCAATATCAGGATGCACCGCCCCTAGAAGTGTGCAATAGTTTCTCTGTAATAAAATTGGTCTTTTCCTCTCACATATCTGTACTATGTCATTAGAAATAGCTTTATCTGTTTTGCAGAGGAGTTGGTGTGTTTCTGCACAGAAGGGGAGACCCAGCCAAAAATAGCTAGATTTGGGGGCTGTCATATTCAATTCCTCAGTCACAGGTTTCTTCCCTTTGTTGCACTCTGCACAGCTTGCCTATCTCTTTGCCCCCAATATCCTTCCATGATCCCTCCATGATCATGGTACCTCATGGTGTTGATACAACACATTGTAACGTGATCACAAAGGCCATTGTAACATGGCTCGACGACAAAGTATGTCATCACCAATGTGTTGCTGCTCAGCAGCTGCCGCATCCAATATGAGAGGTCCTCATCGCCGTTGGCATGGATACTATCATGATGCCAGCCAGACCATTGCTTTGTCTGCCCAATTAATGTCTGTGAAGTGGTGGAGGGGGAGGAAGAGGATGGGGTGGGGTGTGGGGGGGGGGGCTGCATCGTGTTTACCCTTCCCCTGTTTCTTTCATGTTTGTAGCTTGGCAAACATTTATGGGCTGCTGGTTCCTTTGCAATACACCACAAACACACATACACACAAACACACAAAAAGGAGCTCTGTGCGTGACATGAATATTAAAAATGATTTCTACAGACGGACCACCCTCCTCTGTCGTACATGGATATCTACCGGCTATAGCTCTCTTTCTCCTCCCCACTCCAGGATTGGCTGATCAAACAATCTCTGTTTGTCTTCCAATCTCATTAATGATATTAAGAGTGTGTGGAGGTGTGGGATTCAGCAAAAGGGTACAGGTTCTGACACTTCTAATGTATAATATCAAACAGGAGAAATGTGTCTTTTGGAGAGACGAGTCTTTTTAGTCAAGACTTCACATCACCTTAGATATGTGTGTGTGTGTGTGTATGTATTTTGATTGCACCCATATTCTCATTTCAAACCAAACTTTGTAGATATTGTTAGTGCTGTGTACATCCACAGTATCTTACAGTCTATTGGAAAACTGCAAATGCCCAGATTGATTGTGAGGTCTACCAGTATATGTTCCTTCCAGAGAGAGAATACAAAAGGGAGAAGAAAAAAATGGCTGCAGTTCTGAAATTCATATCCAAACTGATTTTACTCTTGCATTTCAGTTTAATTTGCCTGTCCAAAGTGGATTTTTTTTTTCATTTGCAACATGTTCACTGTCATGCTACTAGCTCACACAGAGAGCTACGTTTGTATTGATGCCATGACGTCATGTTTCTCCCAATGTATTTGCTCAGTATTTGAAAGATATTGGATGAAGTTGGGCATGGTGGAAACACTCTTCTCATGAAACTTCTTCTTCTTTTTTTTTTTTTCCAGTTGTGCAAATTTTAATGTTAGGCCACTGTGCATCAATTCTTTGTGCCAGTGCGCTCAATATTAGTGCTGCACCATTGTATGTTTGCTTGGTCCTCTTGGTACATGACATTCAATATTACTCTTGGTTATTGTCAATCTCATCCATCTCAATTAATAGAACAATAGCGTGTGAGAGATACTAGGCTGTATCATACAGTGACATTCAAGAAATGTCAGTGCTGCTGCAATGAACAGGCAAAGTACTTCATTTTTTTTTACTGCATGTTTGCCCTATGACCATGGAGCCACATTAGCTCAGGGAAAAGAGAAAGACACAAGAAATAAAGGAATTAATGCACCCTTGTACAGTATGCTGGGCTTGTGTGCAATACTGTATGAATCCACTTTAACTTTCCTTAAAGTTTTCATGGAATTTTCTACTTGATGTTATCAGGCATTTCACATTCACCCAGAGTGAAAAACAACAACATCAAAGACCTGTGTCTTGTATTCATTTCATGAATATTAAACGTATACAAGATTTTGCTCAACAGAGAACCTTGTTAGAACTACAAATGTGTACTCAAGACTCATTTTTCTTGTAATATTAGTATCCAAAGTCCGACACATGGAAATTCAAAGATACAATATATTCACAAACTACTGTTGTACATGGAATGCTAAGATACACTTGTATGTATATCTCTAGCAAGAATCAAACCTTCCTTCTCAGCTCTCAACGGATTCGAGCTCTTCTGAAACCCCTGCCTGCAGTGCTTTGCAGCACAATGACAGCTATTGCCCCTACCTAATAAATCATTTTACTTCCAAACCTAACTGCTTAAAGCTGCCCCTCTGCCTTTCGCTGAACCAACTGAACTTTTTTTTAAATCCTCATGGTCAGAAACGTCAGTACTCATTTTGCTCCATCCCTGGTGCCTACCAGGTCTTCATTGGGTAAATTGCATAAGGACTATACTGTTTCAGAAAACTGTGTGTGCTTGTCTAGGGTTTGCATAGCTGCATTTGTCTCTTTGCCCCAGAGAGTAAAAGGCGCTTAGTGTATCAAAACTACTCAGAAAGTTAACATTGCGATCTGGAAGAGCATTGTTCTGATAATGTTTTCTGAGAATGTGACAATGTGAAGCTCATTATGAGCAGAAATAATGATAAGAAGAATGTTCCATATTGCACCAAAACATGTATGTGTCTTGAATTTAGACTCGTCCATCCTGACATTATGATAGGAGCTCTGTCAATCGCACAGATTTGATATTTTCATGAGTAGTGTAATTATGTATGTGTGCGATGGCTTGGCCAGCTGTTGCTGTGTACTATATAATCTCCTGATTGGTCGAGAACTGATCTGGGTACGAGATGTATTACTGTCTGCCTTGCATTTTCCTTGACAGTTTCTACACAACTTTAAAACTTTGTAACATGATGCTGTCACACTTCGTAATATTCAATGCTTGATGTAGAGCCTAATCCGTACACGGTTAACCATATGCCATATATCACATGGTCATAGTTAGTGGTACATACATGTATACAAGAGTGCAAAATCTGAAAGAATGTCGAAAATCCCATTAGATTTGCATATGTAAATCCTGTATTTGCCATCATGATTGAGGTACTGAGACTAGATGTGATGTGTGTGGGAGTACATGAACGTAGCATGCATGCAGCATTCATGTTCTTGATTGCACTGTTTCAGTAATTTCATAACAAATGTAATGATAGCGCATGCAGAAAGCAGCCACACACATTCTAAAAAGGCAATTATGGAGTTCCTTTGGGAATGAACTCCCTTTAATAAGTGTCAGGTAAAAATTAATTTCTGTAAATTACAGAGGAAATGGATGAACAATGAAGAGCATATTTGCAGTACCTCTTAGGTGCTCTTCCATGTCACAAAGTAAATTTTCAGGGTATTGATACACTTTAAACCGTTGAGGACGAGTCCAGAGTATACTTGGGCAAGTGTCTATGGGAAATGCGTGTTGTAGCAAAATCAGCCCAACCTCAATGGGTTAGCAGTGATCCACAAAGGGTGGTTAGCCTCCAGTCAAAGACTAGGGATCATTTCTCAAAATATGTCAACCTCATAAACACTATAGTGGAAGAAGCAAAAAAAAATGTCTGTTTGATATACATCGCTTTGCCATCAAACACACATATTTCATGTGCAATATGAATTGTACATCAAGCATTGTGGAAAATAGGGTAAAAGCAATTTGTTGCAGAGCTTTCACCATTCCGTAAAGTCCTCACAAGAGAAGACCACTCTCATACATTAGATTATATCCTCTTGGTGTCTGCCGCATGTTTTATTCACCTGATGGATATTGCTTTATATACAGTTGAACCTCTATTATCCGGCCTCCCTTTATCCGGATCTCTCTATTATCCGGATGCAATCTCGCCGTGATTTTTTTAATCTTTTTTTAATAATTACGGGAGGAAAGGGGGATTCCCAACGGATACATTTCTTAATAATTATTTAGGTAAATCATCCCAAGAATTTATAAAAGAAAATGATTTCATTCTTGCAAACACGAACCTCTATTTTGGGGTCTGTTACTGTGTGTAACAATGAAAAGGTTGCAGTATACACATTACTACATGTGGTACTACAATGGGCTACATCAGTACATGTGTATGTATATGTAGACTCTACATGTATAAAGCATTGAGTCTCCCGTATCCGGCCAAATCCGTTATCCGGACGAGCCTCGGTCCCGACTTGTCCGGATACGAGAGGTTCAACTGTACTTACACCTTTTTGTACTTTTACATGACATGAAATGTTATGTGTGGGTGTATGCACCGCAATTAATTTTTCCCTCCTCAACTATATATTTAATGTGGAGCATGCTTGATGTGGCTTTTCTTCTTCCCACAGCAGCTAAATCCCATTTTCTCCCATGTTGCATTACGCAAGAGACCTTTTTGCACTCTCACCATCTCCATGCTAACAACATGATCAACATGCTCTCATTTTCTCCATCACCACATATGTATCAAATCAGAGGACAATCTTTATAAGTACAGTTGTATATCAAAGGCCTATGAATACTGCAGCAGTCACGTGGGTGGACTAGAGTTTATACCTGTTCTTGAGAAAGGAGGTATTGCTGCCTTAATTCCAACATGAAAGGTCATCTTGCAATAAAACTGCATTGTTTGAATTTTTCTTTCAGTGCCTTGTGGTATATAATCTTGTCATTGCACAGGGATGGTTTTGATGTAATTTTGTGATAATGCACTAAATTTGTTGCCCTCATTTTTGTGACACTTTGTTGATCATGAGATAGTAGGCATTATTAAATCATGTATCTTTTGAAGTGAAAACATCACAGCCCTGGGGCTGATAAGCACCTGACCTCAGGGAAATGTAAATGATGATGAAAACATATTCATAGCAAAGAATACCACAGTACATTTACATTGTTGAACACCTGAACATAAAGGTACTATTTTGAAAGAAGTTATAATAATAATAATAATAATAGACATTTATAGAGCCCCTTTTCCACTGGATACAAAGCGCTAAGATGAGGATTTGATAGAATACATTAAGTGATTGCATCGTTGCTGACATCCCAAACTGTACATTTTACAGATATCCATGTTATCAAACTTTAAATACCTTATATGGTGCCTGGTGCTGACTTTACTTCAATCATGTGAATATAATGAGATTTTGATTCTATATTGAAATTTGTCTATGCTAGATCTATATAACAGCAGCTTTCCTTGAGTTTTTTTCTTGCCTAGCACTGAACTATCACACACACTGCAAATATAGGTAGTAAAATTTCTTTGTAAGCTGATTGTATAGCTACAGAACATGATGAAGTGAAGTAAACTACAGAGTTGTATTAAAATAATCATTTCATTTTGCGATCATGTGTAAGTAGATACTTCTCAATGTAAATGCAAGTACACAGAAATAACGAAACAACAGCGCTTTCTCTCCAGAAATCAGATTTTGATACTTTAAAATGTTGCAAAAATGATATATGTGATGAAAAAATAAAATGGAAAATGTTTCAAAGAAATGACCTAACTGTTGATGTCAGAAGTTCGGAGCAAATCCCTGAAAATTTTCTGACAAAATCCGGGAGAGGAACTAAATATCTCACCGACTTTTATGAAAAGAAAGATCTAAATGGCTGTGACCCATCCTTGAATAAGTTTTACATTGAAAGCCCGTAGGTCTCATGTATGTGTGTGTGTGTGTGTGTGTGTGTGTTTAATGTAGAAATAAGTCAAGCTTGTCTATAGCAATCACTGTCTATAGTGACCACCTGCCGTATGCGACCACTAACCACAATTCCCCCAAGAGAAAAGCCATGTTAAAGACCCTGTCTGTAATGGCAACCTTTTTTCGTCTCCCTTGGGATGCCCGCTTCAGACAGGTTGACTGTATAAAGCATGATACATATCATTGTAGTGATCTCAAAGGAATTTCCTGCTTGAAGCGATTGAATTCACTTACCCCTTGACTGCAAAACTGACTCTTTTGACCAACTCTTTGGACAGGCTCGGTCGATCCCCGCTCCATCCTCCTCTTCGTGTTCCTCGTGCTCTGCATCGGGCTCTACATCGCCAAGGTGTGCTTCAACATCTGGATGGGCTACGTGCCGCCCTCCTACGACGAGTTCAGTAACGAGGAGGACCCCGTTCAGGAGACCGAGGCAGAACACAAGGTAAGACAACATTCTTTACGAAAGGCATCTGAATATGTTCCTTGTTAGATTGCAAGACAAGCTCAGCTGTCGCTGGTTGTGGCAGATATCATCCCTTTTGCTGTCATTTGTCTGTACTGTCTGTGTGTGGACTCCCTGCAGTTGATTGAAATGTGCCTATGTCTACTTTTAGTCCCTTCTGATTTAACTTTATGACTCCTGTATATGAACCCTGTTGCTGACGTGGACTGACCAAACGTGCATTTTTGCTGACACGGATTGCATTGATTGCATTTTGGTCAGTCCGTGTAACATACGTTCACCGCTAAGTCTAAAATGGTATAACATGCTGTGTTCAATAGAATTTAAAGGCTGTTATTATCTTTTCTAGTCAATATCAGGCTATTCATTTGAAAAACAACACATCTTTAATGAACATTTATTATCAAATCTTCATACATTTGTACATAGATATCAATTCAGCATTGCATCCACCCAATAGTTTCATTTTGGCAAAAATTCAAAGAGATTGCTTGTTTGAAGCAATTTCAGGACAAGTTATCTTTCAGTCAAGTGTTCTATTTAAAAAGATCACATTGTATTGGGATTTCATGCTCATATGAAACAGAAAATAACTTGACATCCCTGAAAGGTACCCTTTTACTGTGGACATGTAAACCCAATTCTAAACCCAACTTTATGTATGTTAATGTAAAAGAGGTAAGGTTAAAACTTTCAGGTGATATGTCATACATTTCTTTCTATATTTGTTTTCTTTGATACAACTGTTGTATTTTATACTTCTATCTTTGTGATTTTCCTGCATCTCATGCTCTTTACCAGACCAGTTTACTCATAATCTATTCTTATATTATCTAACTTTTAAATCTAATTGTAAAAAGCTTCATGTGATAACCCAAAGCTCACATTAGGTTGGTCTCCGGACTGTCCAACCTTGCAACAATATAATCTGTTTCATACTGAATCTTACTACAAGAATGGCAACTGAAAATAAACTGCTGACCATTAGGACTTTGGATTAGAAATATGCATGGCTTTGAATGTAGTAGTAAACTGGTGTATTTTCAATGAAGGTGTCTTATGAGTGGAACCATGGCTGTTCAAGACATACATTGCAAGAGTGATATGAATAAATGATTTGTTTCCCCCCTCATATTTTTCCTCACCGGAAGAAACACTTCCATTCATCTTTTGATGAAAGCATGGAAGAGGATAAAGGGCTGCGAGAATTGGAAAATGAGGTAGGACGGATGAATGCTAATCAAATTTGGGCTTGTCATTCTCATCTTTCTCTCTTTTTCCTTTTCTTGTGATGGTTTTTATGTGGATGTTGATTGTGCAGCTGGAATTATCTCCTCATTCATGGTGAGAATGCTTTCTAGCCTAGAGGGTCCCTTTCTCTCTTCATTCTGAAACCGGGAATGTGTCTTGGGAATCAAACAGCATCGGGCGTCGGGTTTTTGTCTTCCTGCATTAATCTTACATTTCATGCGTCATGACACTTATCGTGGAGGAATGATGGAAGTGACATTTCCCATGCCTGCTACTCTGATACAACGCTCGGAAAAGAAACTATTAGCTTCTTGATACATGATATGCCTTCTTTTAGCATGCGTCATGTTGTATGAAAGTCAAGGAGTCCTGGATCATCAAATGCAGTCTTTCTTTTTCTACTGGCCCTGAGCCACGCATAGCCTTTGAGACTGAGTTACTTTTAAGATTTCGACAAGCGGCTTTGCTGTGGTGTCGAGTGAAGTCGTGAAATTTCAGAACACATTTTTCCCTTCAATTTTTTCAGAATCCCCTCCCCATATTCTTTCTCTTCATTCATCACACATTATGCCTACTTCTTCACCAAGGGTGCCTATAAAGTCATGTCATGCACGTGAGGTTGTCACTTCTGCCCATGCAACTCAAAACTAAGCAATTTAACATTTTGGTTTTTGGGAGAAAATGCGGTGAAGGTCTGTTAAGTATAACACTCTGAAATTTTTATGGTTTTGCAATCATTTCTACATGCTTTCTTTTTTTTTTTTTTTTTTTTTTTTTTTTTTTAGTTGTGCGGATATTGCGTGATGGTGCACTAACTCAAGAATGTGCGCCCAGTACATTATTCTCATCAGATGGGTTGTGGAAGTCGGGTGACAATGTGCATTTCAGTCTAAACCCTAGGAAAATCAAATGTCTACCTGTAACTCAGGAAGTATACAGTTAGTTAAACAGCTCAAGTTTAGTGGGCAATATCATGAAACATGGACTAGATACTAGCTGCATTCATACAAAATAGCAGGATGGCAAGTGCACTCCGAATCTCACATGTTTTTGTAAACATTAACATTTGCAGAATTAGCGGGTTAGTGATTGCGTTTCAAATCTCAAGGTTTTTTTTTTTCAACTTTCATGTGGACAAAAATAGCCTTCTAGTTGCTGATCAATAATTCTATTGTTCACATTGGTATGGTGCGCACACTATTGTGATTTGTGCTTTGAATGATGGGGTATAAAATCTCGAGTATTCAGTTCGAGGTGGCGTGTTCACACCTTCACCAGGGGGCAAATTAGTGTGCTAATTCAGAAATGAGCGCGAAATTTCTTGGGTTTAGCATCGTGCTGCGAATTGAGCTAATTCGTGAGGTTTCTGTTCACAAGTGCAAAATTCTCGAGCTTACAATGTGCTGCAAATCTCGAGATTTGTTTACATGTAAATCCCCCCATTGATCACATCTTATTTCTTCTAGACATCACTGGTTTGTGGGAAAGTTTCTGAAATGCCATTTGTGCAGTCTGTCATAAAACACAAAAGGAAGGGAAATATTATTGCACAGAGCACGTTTCTTGAATAGCATTTTTAGCTCACCTGAGCCAAAGGCTCAAGTGAGCTATTGCGATCGCCCTTCGTCCGGCGTCCATCGTGCGTCGTCCGGCGTGCGTAAACTTTTACATTTTTATCTTCTTCTTGAAAACCCTAAGACCGATTTTCATCAAACTTGGCAGGTAGCATCCCTAGGGGGTTAGGAACTCAATTTGTTAAAATGGGCACCATGCCCCACCCAGGGGGCCCCCAGGGGGGCCCAAACTCCCCAAAATTAAGGAATCTGTAAAAATCTTCTTCTCTAGAACCAGAAGTGATAGAGCTAAGTTAATACTATGAGTTAGTACATTGATGACTGTAGTTTCAAGTTTGTTCATGGCAGAATCAGGGGTGCCCCCCTTGGGACCCAGGGGAGGGGGGTGGGGAGGGGTCCTAATGGGGCCTAAATTATACATTTTCATCTTCTTCTTGAGAACCCCATGACCAATTTTCACCAAACTTGGCAGGTAGCATCCCTAGGGGGTTAGGATCTCAATTTGTTAAAATGGGTGCCATGCCCCACCCAGGGGCCCCAGGGGGGGCCAAACCCCCCAAAATGAAGGAATCTTTAATAATCTTCTCTAGAATCAGAAGTTATAGAGCTAAGATAATACTATGAGTGAGTACATTAATGACTGTAGTTTCAAGTTTGTTCATAGCAAATCCAGGGGTGCCCTCTTGGGGGCGGGGGGGGGGGGGGGGGGGGGGGGTTGGAAGGTCCAAATGGGGGCCTGAATTGTACATTTTCATCTTCTTCCTGAAAACCTCATGATGGATTTTCGTCAAACTTGGCAGGTAGCATCCCTAGGGGGTCAGGATCTCAATTTATCAAAATGGGCACCATGCCCCACCCAGAGGGCCCCTGGGGCCCCCCAATCCCCCCAAATTAAGGAATCTTTAAAAATTTCGGCCCTTATTGTACATTTTCATCTTCTACTTGAGAAGCCTGGTCAAATTTTAGTAGAGCTGTGAATAATTTAGATTAGTGACTGCGTGAAAGGTGAACTTGCGATACTCGGGTGAGCGCTAGACCCGCGGGTCTCTTGTTATATCACTTGCCACCCAGTACATACCTCAGAAATGCATTAAATGAGATACATTATGACACTTTCAAGTGTTTCTGATTTGTACCTTCCGGTTTCTCTGTCATTCATAATTTCTGCCTTGCACTTCTTAGCTGTTTCACTCATACATCCATCTTTCTCTGCTGTTCTCAGTCAGCACAGTTGTTTGAGGGTTTATTGATACATCTTCAGAGACTCCAACTCTCCCGTTTTCGACGGAAGATCTCCCCCCGAAAACCCATTTTTGCAAAAGCTCCCGTTCTCCCGTTTGAGATTTAATTTCTCCCGCCCTGGCTCTTTGTCTCACGTTGGAAAGGATTTCTTACATATTTCTATCGTATGTTGAAAAAATAAGCCTTAGATAGCGCCAGAGAGCATCTAGAACCCTGGGAATTTCGCACTTCGCACACATCAACTTTGAGTCTCCCGTTTGCTAGGGCTTTCAGGCGGGAGAATCTCCAGATCAGAAGGTACTTTGGGTTGGAGTCTCTGCATCTTAACTCTTGAGTGCCATTGTGTAAAAACCTCTGTGGTGTATTACTATTCTGAGACCACTGCACATACACTTTGGAAAACATTCTGTCTTTCAAAGCCATGTAACTTTGTACTGAAGTGTTTATGCTAGAAATGCAGTACAGCAAAGTTGTAGAGAAAATTGCTAGTTTTGCTGAGATGTATAAACATGTAAATCACATGACAAAGCTGTGGTTATTTTTTTCTTGCAAGTGGCCAACATTTAAAACATAACCCCCAAACAAGACTACAAAATTATACGCTTTGTCGTGATATACCCATGCATAAGCATGGTCAGTATTGTAAGACTTTGCCTGAAAAATCCTTATCAAGCACTGCCAGTCAGTCACCATGCACTGCAAGCTTTTGTGTGTCAGGAATGAAATTGCACATGACACTTTCAATATGTACTGTGGCATACTGTGATTTATTGATCGGTTTGTGCACAGTTGTGCATTTGGGCAAAGTATTTGAAGTTGGCAAGCCATCGACTGATTCAGGCGTGGGAACGTGGCGCACAAAGATTTAATGACAGTGGTAGGGCATATATGCCATACAGACAGCCCCTCATACGTATGGTGTGTTATGGTGGAATAATTGCTTTTTTTTCTTTTTTCTTTTTGTTGTGTGTGTGTGTGTGTGTGTGTGTGTGTGTGTGTGTGTATGGTTTTTCTTTTTAGCCTGAGGACTTTCATGTACTCATTTCTTGAACTCTCCATGCTTGTTGTTCCCATCCAGAGACTCCTTCTGAGTGTCGATTGTTGCCCTTTTTTTTTCCAGAAAATCCTAGAATGTAATTTTGTCAGTCTCCACTACTTGCTTGACATTCCTGTAGAGAGGTTTCATCCAGAGGTTGTTGAATGTTCATACTCTGTCAGTGTTTGGTGCTATTTTTGCCTCGGTCTGTCCTTCCAATGCCCTCTGTAGTCATCTCTGCAACAGTGATTTCTGCACTTGAGTCTGGTAATATTGAAATTGATATTGTTGTGTACGCGCCAACATGAGGCCCCGGTGACTCGTTAGGTAGAGATGTTTATGCGTCTCTCTGCCAGCTTAACCGCAGAGAGAAAAGTAAAGAACGGGATAACCATTCTGCAGGGTGATAAATAACTTGAGATTTTGGCAGATACATACAGATAGTACAATTCCTGTAAAGTGGTGCCCGTCTGGATGCAGTTATTACACACACTGACAGAACAGGGACTCCTTAATTTTTCTCTAATGCTGTAAAATTTAGCCCAGTATGATCCAGTAGTTTGCTAGGTTGACTCACACAAAATAACTGGATGGTGAGCTTGGTGGTTTGTTGTATGGTCATTTAGGAGCATTGTGTATCAGTATGCAGGAAACTGTTAGGAATTGTATCATATTCTGCATGAATTGTTTATATAGCATGCTTTTTTTTATATAAAACTCTGACTTCCAAATTTATTGTGCAATGTCAATGAAACTATATCTCCTTATCATATCATGTATTTATTTCTCTCTTTATTTTTTTCCTTTTCTTTTTTAAAGAATAGTCAAGTATAATGGTGCCATTCTGTTTTCTGGGTTCATCCATGATATCATAGCACTATACACTGTGTAAACAAGTTAATTTGGAATTCATGGGGTCACTGCCGAGAGGGGCACTGCAATTTCCAGAGAGAATTATTTACCTTTTTTTTTTTCAGGGCGGAAAACTGTCTATTGCAGTGGCTCCAGAATCCATCAAAATCTATCTGATGAGGTGCTATCTTTTCACATGTATTGCACATGTTAACCATTGATCAGCTTAGAGCCTGGCAAAGACAGGGAAAGTGCTACTATACAGCATTACATTGCGTATGTGAATTATCCCTTGTTGTCTGTGAATGTCTGATTGTGTGAAGATAACTGGTCTGCTTCATCAGGCAAATGTTACATTATGATAATGAGCTAACATGGTGCGCTTTGTGTCAGCATTAATATTTAATCAACAGTTAGTTATGTGTGGCCCTGATCTTTACGATGTTTTACAGGTAACATATACACTCTGAATGCCATGAGCCCAAAGAAAGAAAGAAAAGGAATGTGTACATTTTGTCATCTACTTTTGCAAAGTATTTTATTAATGCAGGAATTCACACATTTGTGTATACATACATACAAACACACACACACACATACCATACATACACATACATACATACAAACACACACACACATACCATACATACACATACATACATATTATACATACACACACACACACACACTAGATATGAATCTATATAGACACACATACATATGTACAAATATGCTGATCTTAAAAATGTATGAATGTACAGATATGAATTAGCAGTTTTATCAGTATTCCTCATTACTCAATGCATTTTGCACATTTCCCACGGAGCTGCGCACGGCTCTCCACGATGCAGCGGGCGAGGGAGGCCCCTTTCATTACGGGGGCAGCCTTTGTGGCGAACCCTCTGGAGTGTGTTTCAATTTGGATGCGATCAACTCATTTTGTGCCTAATGACAAACTGATTCAGACACATGTTGGCCAGTGCAGGTGCAGCAGTATAGACCAGACATAGATTTGATACATGTGGTGGGCTTGTAACCGGAGATACAGCGCAAACATCCATGCACTCTCAATTGCTTCTTTCTATCTCCTCCGCCCACCTCCAGCCATATTGCCAAGCTAGCTTTTTTTTTTGCAGATTTATGTACTGTGTTCTCTTTTTTTGCGGACAGTGTTATCCTTTTTTTTTTTGTTGTTGTTTCTGTGTTGTAATTTTAGAGGCTGAAAACATAATATATAGAGCACTGCAATCTTTCTCCCATTTAGGAAAGCAATGTTCTCCCTTTCTACCCCCAGAAAAGAAAGGACACTTGACTCTAGCAGATGCTTTACTTGGCCTAAAAGAACAATCTTTCATGTTATTTGTGCAAAAAAGTCACTACTCACAAACCTGGGATCCAGATGTGAAAATGAATGTATTATCATTATTAACTGTCAAATTCACTTATTAGCACTTGTTTGTTTGGGGTTTTTTTTTTCATAAAGTGAAATTTAGATTGCTATCCTGCAAGATACACCCCACAATACACAGCACAGTGTGCAAAAGTATGTCAGTTCAATTTTTACATCAAATATAGCAGCACTTTACGCTGGGGGTACACTTTGGCTGAAGTGGGTCACACAGCTGAACTGAGAGGCGAAGTGTTCACTCTTACTAGTCACAAATTCTAGCAACTGTAATGAAATAAGCGTGAATGTTGACTGTTACATGAGGAAGCTCCCATGTACCTCCGCCAAGGGAGGAGGTTATATTTTCGTTACCATTTGTTCGTTTGTCCGTGTGCAAAATAACTCAAAATTTTGTGAACGGATTTGGATAAAACTTGCAGGAAAGGTTGAGAATGACACAAGAAACAGATGATTAAATTTTGGGAGTGATCTGAAAATTATTATGGATTTAATGAAAGATTTTCGATATGTTGGCAGGTAGGGTCAACGCACTTTGGAGTTCAAGCAGTGCATTTTTGAGGTTTTCATACGGGCGCAAATGTGTGTGCTTTAGCTTCAGCTAGGGCGAGGCGCGCCGCATAGCTGAGAGTTGATGAGGTAACAAAAGGCTTTTACATTGAAAAATCAGGCGATTTTCAGCATTCATTTAATGGGTGGAAATCACTGATCTCTATGGAAGAACAAGATCTTTGGTGAAAATTGGCTGCTTGGTTGAGGTCTGCGCTCTCAAGAGTGCTTCTCTAGTTTCATTTAATTTCTTGAGAGGCAACGTATGTGGCAAGTTCATCTGACATATCTGACAACCTTTCACTCATTTTCATTCTTTAACAAATTGTGCTTATCATTCATTTTCTCAGAATATAAGCAGAGAGAAAGAAAGAATTTCACTGTTTAAATGTAACATTTAAGCTAGATATTAGCAGCTGCCTCCTTTGAGATAGAAGTACTGTATATAGAGGGAATATTACAATTCTTGAAAGAGGCACAGACATTGTGATCCAAACTCTGAAGCAAACATCATTTTCGTCTTTTTTTTTTCAATAATGGCAATTTCTTGAAAGTGTACTACAATATTTTGCCTTGAAGGCAAATATGTATTTCATACCATGTGAGATAAAGTTGCTCCAAGGAAAATTTCACCCATTGTAGCATGTTATTGTAGCCACAGATATATCGAGCTGTTGATATAAATTGAAAATGGTGATACATGCTAAAGATTGGCTACCTGCATCTGAGTCTATCTCCACCATCTATTCAGTCTCAGGTATTATACAATCTCCTCCCTCTCTTGTATGTGAATGTGCCATGATTAAAGAGTCAATGCAGCAGTCACTAAAAAGTTTAGATGCTGTTTTTGGTCTGTAGTTCATTCATCCTGGTCGATTTCACACATGAGTCCTTGCAGTGTTTTCCATCCAGCTCAAGCACAGCAGGAAGAAAAACTATTCAGGAAAGAAAAACTGAAAGTGTACAAGAGAGCTGTTTGTTGTAAAATGAAGCAGCTAGCTAGGCATTGAAAGAAATTGGATAGAAAGCCACATGTTATTTTCTACTTTTATAGATATCTAGGCCAAGGGAGAATTTGTCGATACATACTCCTGTATTTATCCTTTGATAGTTTATATTTTTTCCTTCCTTTTTGTCCCCGCCGAACGAGTTCGAGCAGGGGACTATGAAACGGGCTCCGTACGTGTGTGTGTCCGTGTGTCCGTCCGTCCGTGTGTCCGTCCGTGTGTGCGTCCGTGTGTGATCAAAATGTTCAAAATGCTACTCCTTCGCCATTTCTAACCCGATTTTGATTCTGTTTGCTTTATATGATAGCACTACATGGGAGCTTTGAAACTTGTATACAGAATTTCGATTGTGACCTTTGACCTTGACCTTTGACCTATATTGTACATTTTGCTTCAAAATGCTACTCCTTCGCCATTTCTAACCCGATTTTGATTCCGTTTGCTTTATATGATGGCACTAGGTGAGGGCTTCAAAACTTCTACATAGAATTTTGACCTTTGACTTCTTTGACCTTTGACCTTGATTTTTGACCTATATTGTACATTTTGCTACAAAATGCTACTCCTTCGCCATTTGTAACCCGATTTCAATTCCGTTTGCTTTAAGTGATGGCACTAGGTGAGGGCTTCAAAACTTCTACACAGAATTTTGACCTTTGACTTCTTTGACCTTTGACCTTGATTTTTTTACCTATATTGTACATTGGCTACAAAATGCTACTCCTTCGCTATTTCTAACCCGATTTCAATTCCGTTTGCTTTAAGTGATGGCACTAGGTGAGGGCTTCAAAACTTCTACATAGAATTTAGACCTTTGACTTCTTTGACCTTTGACCTTCATCTTTTTACCTATATTGTACATTTTGCTACTAAATGCTACTTCCGGCGGGGACATATATTACGCACCGCGTAATTTCTACTTTTCCTTGTTTTTTTAATGGTTGGTTCCATGTGTGAAATCTATTTTCACAATTACCTTTAACCAGAATGAATCTCTTTGAAGCTGCATACAATGCAAAGGGCCTGTCTGGTAGTATACTGTAGTTGAATGTTTGGCTGAGGTGCGGTGTGTCAGAGAAGCAGTTACCTATTTTTGTACATGTGTTTTTGCTTTTTTCAGCCCATATCCAGAAATGTCTCTGTAATTGAGTCAAAGGGAGAAACAGACAAATTTTGCGTCATTATCCTTCTTCCAAGAAAGTGTTGCTTCACAACTCATCAGGAATTTATCTATTGAATAGCATCATTTTGAAATCATTTAACACCATTCTGATTGGAGTATTGCTGTTTGTAATGAATTATCAAATTAAGAACAAAGTGGAGTCGTCTTGCTTTTTATTCCTAGCAGTTATCAATCATAATGGTGTAATTTCAATTAAGTCTTTCAAGAAGCATCTGTGTTCGCCAACTTGTGATGCTGTTTTAAAACAAAATGAACAATGAGCAGGCTCCACAACACGCATCTCTTCACACACACTCACATACCACACACACACACACACACACACACCTTAGAAGACGGTGAGAAATCATCAAATTGTGTTCATTTCATTTGCTGATTTTGACTCGCCAAGGATGTTGCAAAGTTTATGAGGCTGGAGACTTCACCAGTTCGGAAATATACATCACACATGCAGAAATGGGTGAGTGAATTTGGCCTAGTCAGTGTCCATATGTTGTGTGATACTGGATTGTCTCAAGACATGCGGAGGGTTGGGTTGGAATGTTAATTATTCATTCTGCCCTGGAAACAGCCCTCAATATTGGTGTGAACAGCAGGCTTAAAGGAAGGGAGAGCACAAGGGAAACGGTAAAGTGCAGATAAAAATAATTTGGGTATTCTACATTTTTTTTTTTTTTTTTTTTTTGCAGAGAACTGTGTATTCGCTGCTTGTTTCTTTTTATTTGTGTAATGTGTCAGAGGAGCAAGAAATTTTGTGAGTACAAGATCATGCATCGCAGTATTGTTCAGTGGTGTTTGTACCATCTTGTGGAACATGTTTTGGAGCCTGATATCTAGTGTTCATAATTTCTGACATCAGATGTGAGTCTAAATAGTGTGGCAGGACTCATCTTAGGATTCTTTATATTTTCAACATTTTTCTGTCAGAAAAGCATGCAGCAAAATCTTTTACAAAATTGATCCAAAAAATTTGGCAGGAAGAAAAAAAAAATCAACTGTATCTTAAAGTCATTTGGATTTTTCTTGAAATGCCCTGTAGTGCTACATTGTCATCCTTGGTTAAAAGCATATTCAAAGTCAAGAGTATGTCATGATCATGGATTAACTTTTGAAAGTTCAGAAGTTCAGAACTTATGATATTCAGTTATGATTTCAACTTTCCATTACCTGTTTCGTGCCAGATAAACAAGGGCTTATTTCCTTGAGAGACTGAGTCGTACATTGGCTCATCTTCCTAGCATTAAGAGAGCAAAATCAGTTTCAAACAAAGTGGGTCAGGAAAGGTGATAACTGTCAAAAACTATTAGAAGCAAGCCCTCAAAGCTGGGTTTTTATTGCGACAAACATTTACGCATACATGTACCTTCAGAAGCAATTTTCTGTGACAGTTGATTTGTATTGAATCTGTATGTACTTAATGCTAGTTCCCAGAAAGTAGAAGTGATATTTGATTGAAATGTACGTAGACAGGATAAACATTCATGGTTATTGCATCACTAGTGATGTTGCTCCAGTGCAGGGTGTTAGCAGTGTATTACTTGAGGATTTGATCATAAAATGAATGTAATCAGAACAAGCAAAGTTCTGTTTTTTTTTTAGGGGAAAGGAAAGAATTGGCAAGTATAGGAAAATAAAAGCAGCACAACCAGTATGCTACAAGCATTACAAGCAAACAGCATACACAGTCAACATGACTTGACAGTAGGTACAAGTGTTGGTAATGTCAAGGGCATAGGGTCTCTCAGGGTCTAATAGCCTCTCAATTTTATCCCATTTTCACAAATAAATTCATAGTTTATAGAATTGGCTGAATTCGTATGCGCTGCCTGTACATGACTTTACGAGGCAGGGGAATAATACAAGTGTGTGATGTATGTGGGATGGGATTCACACAGTGGGAGAAAAGTTCAGTTAGCAATCAGAGATGCAATAGATCAATCCCCGGGGGAAATATAAATGCTAATGAAGATCACCTTGTCATCGGGCATTTTGCAGTCACTGCGAGAATAAATCTTACTGTGGATCTGAGTGGAAAGTTGTCCCAGCTTACAGCATTTTGATAAGATTACTTGCACCCACACGCATTTGTCTGACCTTGGATTTATCGACATGATTCTCTCCCATTTTTCGAATGCCCATTAGGCATCGAAAATGGGCAGCACTCTTTCCAACGTGCACAGTGGATAAAAGTGGATGAAAGCATGCCAAATTGCTTTTCAGGGATTGCAAAATGCATGGAGACAATGATGAGGTTGGAAAGATGAGGAGGGGAAAAATAATATAAACCCAAAGTATACCTGGGTTTGCTTTTCGTAGAAAGTGGATGGGATAGTATTTGCATTGAGATGCAGTGTAGGAATTCCATAACCCCATGTCATAAAAAAGTTGCTATGATGCAACTCTTGCTGCAAATGGCAAGTGTCATGGTAATGACAAGAATTCTGCTCCATGATCCTAGGCTGTTGCTATGGGAACTTGTCATTGGAGGAAATTGGGCCAAAATGTTTTACTGACAAACCATACAGTTTCATGGATGTCATATCAAGCTTTGCCTGGCATGCAGTGGACTTTTATTATAATTAGATTTCATGTTTCACTTGTCATGTTAAACAGGCAGAGACATGAATTTTCTTATAAATTTGACATTGTATTGAACCCATCGTTACATGTATAGCTACACAAATGTAATTTTCCATGGCACATTATAAGTAGACTAAAAGCAATTTCACTTTCCATTCACTGTACAGGTTGAAATTGGTCATTTTCACTACTTTAATATGAAGATAGACAATCCCATCATAACAATGACACATCAGTACAAATTTCAATAGATACAGAAAAAAATAAGGCACATATGTACACCTAATGGTACACTCCACAGTTTGAAATGAATCATTTTCAGTATGAAGATAAAAACTCACACCATAACAAGGACATATTGGTGTAAAAAGGACATATCATTGAGAGACATATTATGATACACTCCACAGGTTGAAATGAATCATTTTCATTAGACTGATGAACATGAACAATCACATTATTACAAAGACACATCGGTATAAATTTCAGTAGATATAGGACCAAAAAAAATAAGAGACAAAATACTGTATATGCCAAAAATTTCTCGAGGTTTTTATTTTCGCGAATTTTGTGAGTCAGGTGCTATTCGCGAAATTAAAGACACGTGAAAATATTGACTCTGATCCTGATGTGGATGTGACCTACGCATGTACATTTCTCCGCTCAGTACAGAACTCCACGATCGCGAATTTAACCACTCGCGAAATTGTCGGGAATTCCCGATTCGCAAAAATTTAGACTTGCGAAATATATGGCGTATACAGTACATTTGATGAGTCCAGTACATGATCATATAGTGACTACAAACTATGACTCAATGGTATTAATATTAATGCATTGGTAGAGGTAAACATATCAGTTTCCAAGAAATGTGTAAAGCATATTTTGGTTTCTTTGCAGTAGTTACTAAAGCTACTGATGCCATACATCACCAGTTCATAGCTGGAAGATCAAGTACAGATGCTAAAAATGAATCAAACTTGCAGGTCGAAAGGGAAAAATGCAAGGGTATTATTTGGTAGACGAGCTTTGAAGGCAATGTTGTTTTCATGTGATTGCTATTATGGTCGTGTATTATCTGTAAGTTTAATCAGCATTTGCTGAAAGTTGTTGATAAAAGAGAAGAAGAAAAAGCAATCTATTGTGAGTCTGAGAGATTCTGATCAAAAAGCAGGCATTGCCAAATTGCCTGACCTCTATAAGATATGGGTGTTTACAAGCCACTCCAACAGAATATGATTATGTCTTGTGTATCTCCTTGAAAGTATGGGCGGAAAACCACAAGTGCTCAATTTCTATCTCTCCCCCCCCCCCCCCTCTCTCTCTCTCTTTCACACACACACACACACACACACATACACATACTTGCCCCCAACACACACACACACATGCATACACGTACACACTTTCTCTCTCTTTCTCCCTCTCTCTCTTCCACTCCTTTGTTGTTGTTTTTTTCACTGCATCTCTTTTTCTTTCAATGCCGCAGAATGGCCTTTCATTTATCTCCCTATATTGGGGCATGTTAACCCAAGCAGAACTCGCTTTGCAAGTGAGTGTACCTGTGCTGGCCATTTGTAATGGACATATCTATTATTCATATCATAATTTTGCCTTTCCATAGTGGTGATGTTGTAGGAAATTGCTACGTATGAATCAATTTTCACACATTTGTATACCCCCCCCCCCCCATCCTCCACCTTCTGAAGCAATGTTTGTGTCAGTGAGCAAATGCTGATGAATAATAAATTGCAAGTTACTCAACGGCACTTAATGACTAGTCAAGTATACTACATTATGGAGTAATGAAAGGAAGAAATCTGAACCTTGTAGAGTATTATTGCAACAGCATTTGTAGCAAAAGCATCGAGTATCAATACTGAACGCTATTTTTCTTATTGTCTCACTTGTTCCATGTTAAGTAGGCTGCTGTATGGGGTTAGGTATAGGATTGTTTGGATGAATGTAAAATGCAGCTGTTTGAAAATGTTCGATGGGCCCGCATGAATTGACAGCTTCATACATAGGGGTATGTACTTGAAAAAGAAAAAAACCCTGACATTTTCCGATGAAATCTGTTACAACGATTACATTCCCCAACTCGAATTGAAGTTTAATGCAATTTTTTTTTAGCTCATGTGATTTAAATTTCAAAGAATAGATAGCATAAACTCTCTGCTGCCAACAAACAAATTACATACAAATTCGGTAATTTGTTCTCTCTATGGAGACTGATTGAATACTGTATAACAATATGATTATATGTTGTGGGGGGTTTTTGTTTTCACAACTTTCATCAGTCAAGTGCTATTCGCAAATTTAACAACACACCTAAATACTCTATGAGCTGTTATTTTCGCATACAGATATTTTCACGAATTAGGAGGTCATAGACATTTTTGCGAGATGTTATTTTCACGCGAATTGATGCCGACGCTAACATATTATATAAAATGCATTATAACGCTAGCACATGGCAACATTTTCATGTGTTGTGAATTCGCGATCCAACTGCAATTTGTGAAATTTGCTAAAATAACAGCTTAAACAGTATCAGCTCTGATCCCGACACAAATGAGATGTGCATGTATACATTTCTCTAATTATTACTGTACTCTACAATCATGAATTCAACCACTTGCAAAATTGTCAGGAAGTCCTGATTCGCAAAAAATTAGACTTGCTGAATATGTGGCGTATTCGGTACACCCTTCATATTCTTCAGAATTCAATAACGAATAAATGAAATACTGAGAATCTAAAGATTGCACCTGCATTGAATGTTCCAGGTTTGAGTTGCAATTGAGTTTGATTTTCTGGTACCTTCTCTCATCTGAATGAATGAATGAATGAATGAATGAAAAATCTCTAAGCAAAATTTATTATGCAAGGTTTGTCAAAAGTGGTTTCTATCCACGAGATACCCTGCTATTTCTACTGTTTGACTAAATCTACTATGTCTTTGGCCTATACATGAAAAAATATAAAACACAAGTTTCCTTGTGAGCTCTCATATTATGCTGCACAGTGTGTGTCCTAATTATATTCTTTGCTTATTTAAGAACACACATTCTCATTAGGACTCAAAGTCTGGATGTGCATTATTTGCGATTTGTCCTGGCTTTCAAAATATATACTGGTTGCCAGTCTCCGGCTTGCCACACTATTTTCTTCCAGGCACGATGTGCGTACAATGACGTGAGAGTCCAAATTTGGGGCACAAATATGGACAGAGCACCGCCATGCAATTTTCCACTTGTGATGTATGCATGCCATCACTAATGCTGCCGAAGTCAGCCATCCCTACATTTATACATTCATTTAATTTGTAAAATGGTGGCTGACTCTGCAGTATCATGCGCCCCATTACTCAAATGCCAACCCCCCCCCCCCACCCCCACATGCACACTCTGTTCATTAGGAGTAGATGAATGAAATTTTCCTAGCATTTATATGATTTTCTGTTTAGTGCTGAATGGTACTGTATGGGTGGAATATTTTGCTTTTTTTTTAATTCTCTTTGCAAATTTGCAAGTCATCTAGTATTTGTGAAACCAACAACTCAAATGCAATTATTGTCACCTATAATGCAAATACTTCATATATTTTCAAGGTGGGAAATTGCTAATTTTTTTCTCGAAGTGGGATATACTTATTCCTCAAAGTTTTTTTTTTTTTTTTTTTTTTTTTACTTATTCTCGATCGAAAATTCAACTGCAAAGTCGCCATACAAGCCCCCAAATCATGAAATTATATCCTATAGACAGTATTAGTCATCATGTGTGAGCCTTGCTAATTCTCACCAAATTCTTTTCAAGATGGCACTTGAATATTAGTATACTGTAAAACCGGCAATTTTTTTGTGCATAAAACTTTTTAAGAATTTTGCGAAGGTCCGTTGTTCATGAAAGTAAAATGCACACTAAAGTTCTTTTGTGTACACAATCTATTGCATCTAGTATACACATACAAGATGATTTTTTTTTCATGGTTGGTAATGCGCAAAAAGTTGTATGCTGCTGAAATGGCTGTGAGCTTCAATTCGAGAAAGTTTCCTACAATGAATGTTTCTGCTTTTACAGTATTGCTTATCACTTTTAACTTTATGCAGTCACAGGTTGTGTGGGTGATAATGTCAAAAGTTTCGAGCCTTGACTTCCCATTCGCCTTTCCTCAGTGTTTGAGGCAATTCAGCCACTTTGTAACAAATGGGTGGAGATATGATAGTTGATGTGGCATTATTATGATGAATTGAATGCTTAAGGTATAACAGGAGTCCTGATTCAAGCTACAGCAAGCCAAAGTTTGTTTGATGCACACACACACACACAATACAAACGCACCCATCCACACCACCACACGCCCTCCTGCACATACACACATACATTTTTAAAGCCATTTGCAAGTATGTGGGTGCCTACAAATCCTAAAAATACAGCATGCCTGGCTCCATGTATTTGTGGATGTAAGACTGCATCACAATACAGGTCCATTAATGTGTGGTTGTGATGGAGAAACTTCCAAGTTTGCACAGACAAAGAGGCACTTTGGGTTCCCTATCCCCGAATCAAAACGGGTTCCTTTTTTGGGGGGGATTTCGTCTTTTCACTCTCATATTGCGATTTCATTTAAGTGTGTCAAACCAGAGGAAATCATGACTGATGGTCGTTCCTTCCATCCCTCCCTCCCGCCGTCTACATATGCTTTTCCTCGAGGATACCACCAATAATAAATGAACGCTGAAATATTAAAAACCAAACACAGAGCATAGCGGTATAGAACCAGATAGTCATGTACATGATCACGTGGCAAGTTATACCGTAATGTGGCAAATCAACCAACAGTATGCCAACAAGAGCATTCTAAATGGCATCTTCTTTCTCCCCCCCCCCCCCTTTTTTTTCAATATCCCTCTTGTCCCTTTCCCCCTATTTTTTTATTAATGCTTTGCAGACCTCATTTGTAAACCATTCAGGCATCATGAAATGTGACTCACTCCCTTCCCCTCTCCGCCCCGTCAGGAAATTACCTTTACGCTTGGAAAGCGCCAGGAATAACATGATCTGGCAATAAAATGCTGTTGTGTGTTTAGCCTCCACCTGGAAATCTCCCGTTCCCTTTCACGATTGTATCAACTCCTACTTGCATGATGGACACACAAAAAAAAAAAAAAGAATCATTTTTTTTGTTCATGTTCTTCTTTCAGATAGGTATTTCTAGATTTCGCAGTGTACCAGTGTAAGTAGTGAGATAGATTCACTTGGCATGATCAAGCAGCCAGTTATTCTCCTTGTACACAAGGTTTTAGATATGTACCGTACTGCATGTGTAAATGAAGTGCAGGTTATGTCTACTATTTGTAAACTTTGTATTTTTACAGCAATAGTAAAGAAAGTAATAATGCAAACAGATGAGAATCACCATAGTAGGACAACAATCAAAAGATGTTTTTGCCATACAAGTTTGGGAGCAGGTTATATGTTTGGTAGAAATTAACTCATTTCTGTTTACAGAAATATTGGGGGAGATTATTCAGACATTCATCAAAGCTATGTAACTGATTTGCTAGAGATATATGGAACCAAGGTACTTATCTGTGTAGGGCTGAAGCCAGATTGGTTCAGTGAAATTTGCATACATATGAACCTGGGGTGATGGATAGACATCTGATATTAGTGCACACCCTTGAAGTTAGTACAGCCTATCCCATTTCTATCTTTTTCAGCTGTTATCTAGCAGTTTACTTTCGATAGTCAGAAAACAATTGAAAAGGAAATGAGCCAATGTAAGAGGCCATCTTAAGTAGGAATGTGTGATTTATTTTAGGGTTGTTGTTTTATATGTGGGGGGCATCATTGATCAAGTGTGGATTTTTTTTTTTTTTTTTGTCTACCTAGGTAAAGTTCTACTCTGAGAAAAAAAAAAAAACTACTCAGAATCAAAATATATCATTAATGAATTTTCATGAATTTTAGTTAATCAATTTTCACATGGATTGCAGGAGCTGATTTTAATGCAGAAAATACACTCTCCAGCCCTTTCTTCCCGGAATGAGTGCAGGTGCAAAACTTTTGGAACGATTTTCAGCATGATTTAGTGACTTGAATCGACATGCGCGTGAGATAAGAAATCCTTGCAAAGAGAGTCATAATAGAACAGTTGGACACGAGACCCAGATCATTTCTACCTCATGATTGGCTGGATTGATTGGCATAGATTGAGAGAGGGATTTTCCAAGGCATTTTGTGACTCAAGAGGTCTTTATGTTCTTCTTTGAATACTCACAGATGTGAGGTACACCTGTCTGACATTTAGGCTTGAACCATTACCAGTAAATCTGACTGTTCTCTGATTAGCATACATGAGTAAGAAGGAAATTTTTAACTATGCTGAAGAAAAGGAATAGAAACATCAACAGCTAAAGCATCTTGACCTGAAAATGTTGTCAAACTTGAAGATATTATGTCAAGATGTTTGATAAAGCTATACCGGTAGCTTTAAAGTCATTTGGTGAGTAGAAGATGCATGCATATAATATGCAGCACTCTGACAATAAAGACACAGTTTACTTTTTAACATGGATGCACATGTTCCAGCTCTACAGTGATGTTTAACTTTCATTGGAGAAGATTCCTTGTTCAAAGAGGGGCTTGTGTGGATATTGCTATGACAAATGTTATTTTATGTGCAAAGCAACCAAACATTTTGGTTGTCTAAAGGAAATTTGCTTTGACTCTCGGTCAGTGGTTCATTATCTGTTGCATCAAGTGGAGGTCCGTAAAAGACCTGCTGTATTCTGTCCCTCTCACAATTTTAATCCTATTCCTCCTTGAAATGCTGAAAGCAGTTTTTTTTCCTTAAATAAGATGATAACATTATTGAGAATTCAATGTGTGGAGCTTGTAATGGTACTTTACTTGTCACAAAGGTATTTATGTGTGGATGGCTTTTAATGGAACTTGACTTTTCACATGGTGAAGGTTTTTACATCTCCAATGATGTTGCCTTTAGCGAGCTCGTTTGGAATCTCATGTGTTTATGTGTAATTTCATACTTATCTTTGACACTGCAAAGTAGTTGCATTTAATTTCAAATTCAATCCATGTAATTTCATTCACATAGAAACACTGTCATGATATATGTTGGGGTCATGTACATACTACTAATAAATCTGTTGAACCTTTAAGAACTCTTTTAGACATTATAGCGTTACAAGCAGTTATATACACACAAAAAAACACACAAAAAAAAACTTGTCTTTGAGGTTTATTAAGAGAGACTGGGTATGGGGGGATATTATGATTGCCTTGATGAGCACGAATGGTTCAACAAAATGCATACTATCAATATTGATGAGATATTCCAAGCTCAAGGCAATGAACAGACAGCTTCAGTTCTATCCTCATTTTCTCTCGTGTCTAGAGTAATCAAATGGCTTTAGACAGGCTCCATACACAGTGGAGACAAGGTATCATCTGCTGTCAGCAAACATTAGTTTAAGCTCTGTCAGAGATTGAAATCAGGGGACATTAATCTTTTTCCTTCTTCTCCTTCTACTTCTTTTTCTCCTCCTTTCCTACAGCGTTTGAATCATGAGTGTGACTTATGGACTTCATGTGCCATTGTTTGTCTATATCAGTGTGCATTTATTGGATGTTTGTAAGGAGACAGTATGGGTGGGAAGAAATATTTGTAGAAGAGAGACTTGAGATGGTCGTCTTCACATACAGAGCACTGTAGAGGTTTGAAATCGAAGTATATAAAGCTGTCTTGAAAGTTTCTGTAAATTTGTCATTGCAGTACCACTAATAGTAACTGGTGAGATATAACACATTAGTTTTGTAAAACTTTTAGCATGCAGAGATTCCTTGTTATTATGCAATGTAGTGTCAACCTGTGCTCACTGAAGGAAATGGGAAATTTCATACAATTCTACATTGATTTAGACCCAGTGATATATTCATGTAGGATGCAATTTGCTGAGTGAGAGTGATGCGGAGATAATATGACCCAGGTAAAGATAACACATTTTTCACACACCACACCAAATTTGTGCACACAAAGGCAGCAGTGGGCTGTTTTGTGACTTCGGGGAGTGGGGAGTGTAACCATGTAACCAGATTGAGGGAAATTTAGCAATCAGTTTCACATCTCATCACCATATCTGTAGACTCTTTTGCCCAAATCCTGACACAGTACTGTCGGAGATGCTGACTGCAGTCTATAAATCATATTGTGTGAAAAAGCTAGAAACTCAAAAAGCAAGAATATCTTAATATCTACCTTAGTTAGCAGACAAAAAAAAAAATGGACACCGCTAGCCCTCCCACAAAAATGTAACAACTCTCAACAGAGCTTGTGCAACTATTGGTTCACCAGCTTTCACAACTACACCGTATTGAGATTTGGTGCTGAGGAAATGTTGATCTTGAGTCACTGCGATTCGTTTGTGCATGTCAGGGGTCAGCCACAAGCCTTCCCTGATGAATTGAAAATTGGATCACCCCCTGTGGGAGTGAGGAGGGCCTGTGGAGACTGGTAATGCTGCACGGAGAGAATGCATATTAATGGCAGTCTGTGAATCTTGGGTGACAGGGGATGGGGGGGGGGGGGGGGGGAGCTTGAGGTTTGGGGGATGGGAGGGGGAATTGGAATAATGGGGAATGTTCCAGGTCAGATGGAACTACCCTTAAAGACCATGGATGTAGATATTCTGAATACCTCAAATTTCAAGTTTCAAGTTTCAAGTTTATTTAACCAATTCATTAAACATTTGACATTTTACAAAAGGATACAGCATTAAGAATAATGAATGGTTTGGGACCCCAAAAGAAGCAGAGCTTGTAAAAAAGGGGTCCCAGATAAACATATAAAACAAAGCAAAACATACTAAAGTTTTAAACATATTAACAAGAAGTATAATAGTAACATATTTACATAGGACAGATGCAACACAAGCAACACACACGCGCACACACACACATTCAATCACACAAACACGTGTCACAAAAACGCTCATGCGCATACATATAATTCACATGAAATTGCAGAAAGATACTTTCTATTTTACTATACTTTTAAATTCAGCTTCCCTGATCAATTCTTGTTTTACAAATTTCCCTCAAGATAGATGCGACATGTACGTTTAAAGTTGGATAGTGATGAGGCTGACTTAATTCTCAATGGCAAATTATTCCATTCTCTAATACAAACATATACAAATGAATTTTGGGCAGTTTGAGTTCTTGCAAAGGGTTGATGAATGAGATTACTTTTACGCGTATTATAAGCATGAACGGTAGAATTTAACACAAACGCATCCTTCATGAAAGATTTCGGATCACCTTGTGTCTTAAACATAAAAATCAAGCAACTCAAGATAACTAATTTTTCAAATGGCAAAATATGAAGTTGAATAAACAATGGCAAACTTGGACTTCTATAGTTTGAATTTGTAATATACCTCACATCTTTTTTCTGAAGAACAATCAACTTATCTATATGAGTCTTATAAGTATTTCCCCAAGCTACATTACAGTACATTAAATGAGGCGTAACTATGGCATTATACAGAGTAATTAAGGTTTCTTTTGGTAAATAGAGACGTAACTTGGATATGATACCAACACTACGAGAAACTTTAGTACAGACGTAACTGACGTGGTCTTTCCACGATAAATATTCATCGACTATAACGCCTAGGAATCGTACATTTTGGCTTCGATCAATCTGGTTACCGCCTATAACCAGTGGAACAATGTCATTTTGGATTCTTTTCCCTCTTAATCTAAATACAACATATTGAGATTTGCTAGTATTCAATAATAGTTTATTACAACAAAACCATTCAAATATATTACCAATTTCATCATTTACAGAGTTTATTAAGGGTAACAAATAGTTGTGGTGGGCAAGTAAGCAAGTGTCATCTGCAAAAAGCGAATAAGTAAACAAGCTAGATGAATTGATAATGTCATTAATATAAATAAGGAACAATAAAGGGCCTAGGACTGAGCCCTGTGGAACACCACATGTTACTTGCCTCGACTGTGATTTAACTCCATTTACCGTTACACATTGCTGTCTATTTTGCAAGTAATCTTTAAACCAAGCTAGAGCTACCCCACGAATACCATAATGCTCAAGCTTACACAGGAGTATCGAATGGTCAATAGTATCAAAAGCCTTCGACAAATCTAAAAATATACCAATACAATACCTGCCACTATCAATAGCATTAACAACAGTATTCACTAAATTCAAGACACCCATGCTCGTGGAACATTTTTTCCGAAAACCAAATTGCTGTGGAATCAAAACACTATATGAATGAAGATAATCATCCAATCTTTTATACACAATTTTTTCAAGGATCTTTGAGAAAATGGGCAACAAAGCAATTGGTCTATAATTTTCTATACATTTGCTATCATTCTTTTTAAATACAGGGATTACATTTGCTAATTTCAATTTTTGTGGAACAATTCCTTGTGAAAGAGACTTGTTGAAAATATCACACAAGGGATCAGCAATATACTGTATACAACTCTTTACAACCATTGGAGATACATCATCTGACCCACATGATTTTGTTGGGTTTAGGGCAGTAGCAAATTTTATAATTTCATGAACAGATGTTGGAGTAAAATACAGTGATGAGGAGTGACTTTGCACAGATAAATATTCTAGAAATGAACTTTTGGCAGCGGGTATATCATTGGTTATCTTTGAGGGCAAATCAATAAAATATTTATTAAAATATTCAGCTTTATGTAAATCTGACTGTAGTGTAATGCCATTATGGTACATTTCACTCGGAATTAATGGTTTCTTCCCTCTCCCTAATAATTCATTTATGTGATACCATGTCTTCTTAATATCATATTGAGTAGACCGAAAAACATTATCATAATACCTCTTTTTGCTCTGTCGGACAGCAGAAGTCAACAAATTTTTATATACCACATACTTTTTAAAGTTTGCATCATTTCGATCTTTAATAAACCTAGAGTACAACTTATGCTTCTGATTAATAGATTTCAGGAGGCCTGGGGTAATCCATGGTTTTCACACCATTCTCATTCTTTTCTTTGAAAATATTGACCTCCATTATAATTATGTTTCAGATGGATTGTTTTAGTCTTTTTGAGATTGAGCCTGACCAGTAAACTAACTGAAAGATGAAAATTATGCGTTATTAGAAAAAAAAGAAGAATATATATATATATATATATATATATATATATATATATATATATATATATGTATGTATGTGTGTGTGTGTGTTTCGGAGTGTCCAACACGTCGCCTTAGTAAATGTTTTTGCATATTTTGTACACACTGCATTAATCAAGTTCTGTGAAATTCTGCTCACATCAAGGAAAAATGCTTTAGATTTTAAAGGAATCACAAATTCATTGATAGGTGTAAAATTTTGTAGCCTTTGTCTTCAGGTATGAAGGATATCATATACATCAGAGTTTTGAGACAAATGCATCTGTTTTTGCCTCATTTTTCTTGGGTATGGTAGTTCCAAGAGTAGTGGGCATAGTCCTGCACGCACATTTTTGTTCAGTGCGCTCATAGCCATTTTACAGAGGGTGGCAGTTTTATGGCCCCTGGCGTGGTGCAGACACCTCATTATACACTTGATTCAATGTATACACACTCCTGTGTGTGTCACTTGCATCCATGATATAACTAGATAGCCACCTATTAGTTCAGCTGCTTTTTTTTTTATGTCAAATCACCATAGCATACAGTAAAACTTGAGAGTAAGACATGGCATTGTTTTATTATTAAAGCTATTAAAGTCAATTGTATATCAGTAATAATGAGTATTTGCTTCTTATGGATGAGAGCTTTGGGAAGGATGCAAATGGAATTGTGACCATACTGCTTCTTGGCAGAAGTCATCCATCCAGTTTCCATATAGAGTATGCCCCATCATATGTTTGTGTGTTGTTTGTTCGTTTGTTTTTTTTTTTTTTTTTTTTTTTTACATGTATGTATAAATGTTGCATGTGTGTTTGTGTGCATTGAAACAATGAACTCAAGCATAAACCATCATGTTTTCACATTAATGTCTAAAATGAGTATGGGGATGAAGGTATGAAAGAATAATGAACTGCATGCCTGTCATATTTGCCAATATTATAATGTCCACACCAAAACTCCAAAAGGGGATTGAAGACTCTACCTAGCAACAACCAAGTGCATTCCTGCCCTAGAAACTTAATTGGGAGCAGCAAGTGAATGAAATGGGTTCACTACTGAGTTGCAAGAAAAGAACATGAAGAAAATGGTCTTCTAATAGTAAATTGGACTAAATCTAAATCCTTTGCCCAGTAGGCACTCACACCATATTTGATACATGTGGGTTAGCACTGCAATTAGTGCATTACCACCAGACCCTGCTAAGGTCAATAAGGAGCCAGGTCACCTCCAAAGTTATGGGGCCAGCTTTGAGGTACAAACCTGAGACATGACAGACTGATTAATATGTAGACTTATTGGCCCACATTCATGAAAGTGGATTAAGTCAAATCCATGGCCTAACTTTAGTCTGTGGACTGAAATAAGCCTTGAAATAGGCATACCTTACACACTTGAGTATCAGCACGCTGTTATTATTGGATGTCTGTTGATGTACACAATCTGTCATGCCTATCCATACAGAAGAAATTTGCATAAACCACAGACTAAATTTAAACTACCGGTACTTTCAATTTTGCTAGTGGGGCCTGACTTAAGAGTTTGTTCCAAATAGCTTGTTTTTATACAAGGGAAAACAGGGATTCATATGACCTTTACAGGAAGATTTAATGTCATGAATATTCATGAGCACATGCTAGTTCATGTTTGTTGGGATATTTTTAGTTTCTGTTTATCTGTTGTAAACATGATCCGAGTCCCTGAGTGGGGTCAGAGAGATAGAAAAGTGCTTGAAATAGTGAGAAATGTATGCGAATGTCCAAACGTGTGTGGGATTAACATTTGTACGAGAGTGAAAATGAAGCTCAGAGAGGTAGCAGCATCACACAAGCTGCACTGTGACAACTAAAGCAAGGAATGTATGCACATCTCACCACTTTCAGAAACCCTTTTGTGGCATTTGAAAGCTGACCAGAAAACTGGAAGGTGCCACATTCATTTGTGCACTCCAACCACCCCCTTCCAAATACAGACACCCATACATTCTCCATGAAGTTCCTTTCCTAAAAGAGGATCATTAAAGGCGTGCCAAAATGACACACTTCGGCGAGACGACATAAATCTCCTAATGGCTTTCTTTTCTTCTCGCTCCTTTTCTATAGTAAAGTGACAAATTGGGCTCTTCTGCCTTTCTCTTTATACCGTGGGGAGAGAGTTAGGGGGAATGGAGATGAATGAGGACAGAAGACACTCAACATTTTGTACCCTTTCTGCTGATCTTCTGCGTGGGTACTTAAAGGGATCGTATAGTTTTGGTTTAGACCTAATTTCAGGTTTCTAACATTTTTTTGGTGAGATAATGAGAAACCTCTTATGAAATATGAAAGAGCATGTAATTCTTTGAGGAATTCAATGTTTATTTGATGAAAATTGGTTTAGAAATGGCTGAGATATCCAATAAAGAGCGACTGTGGGACCCACACTTTATTACGATTGCTTTATTTTACTTTGTTTTTGGATGTTTCAGTCATCCCAAACCCGATTTTCATCAAATAAACTTTGAATTCCTCTTAAAATGGTATGCTCTGTACTATATCATAAGTGTTTTCTTGGTATCTCGCAAAAAAATTTAAAGCCCAATTCTCATCTCCACCAATACTGTACCATCCCTTTAAAGGGAGCACCTCGAGAGATGCAACAGGAGTTGGACATGACACTGTCTAGCTAGCCCAGGAGAATCTAATGTGTGCACATTGTGCCGGGCTCTCACATAATGAATTCAGGACGAAAGAGCTGTAAGTCAGTGGAAGCACAGCTATGAATCTCAATCACCACATCATTTGGTCCTTAGTGTGTGTGTGTGTGTGTGTGTGCATGCTTTTTTTTTTTTCCACCTTGTGGCAAATGTGGATGCGATTCAGAGACGACCTGATACCGTAATGACTGTAACTGGCTTTAACTATCCCCCACCCCCTTCGCCCCCACCCCCTTCGTCCCCACCCCCTTCGCCCCCACCCCCTTCACCCCCACCCCCGATCCACTGTCACTCCAGTACTGCATCATCTATATCGTTGCAATCCAAATCCGTGAGTCAAGAGCATGGAGTGTTTGTTCCACTTGAACCCATACATATCACATATCTTTACAGGGCGAGTTGCAGTGACATCAGTAATGCATGCGGCAATGCCGTTGATAGGAGTGAATGCACAAGAGAAATACAGAGCAGGACGAGCTGTGGCAATTACAACAACAACAACAACAAAAATACCACCAAAAAAAAAATTATTTATATGAAGTGCATTACATAGGGCGACATGGGCTAGTCATCACAATTAACCCTTTTTGTGCCAGGGACATCGGTCAGTATGTACAACACTATGGGATTTCCTGTGCCTGTCCGTATTTTAAGCACACAGGGGGTTAAGCGGCTTCCACTCCCATCCCCCCATCCCCTCGCCCCTTTCAAATATCATCAACCACCGACTACCCTGTGGGGTCTCTAATGGTGTGGTTCACTATTCTGTGGAATGGTGTGACAAATGTGAACGTGCAGATGAACCTATAGATAGTAATACTGCCCTTCCTGTGGCCTGCAATATTACTTAATTGCATTTTCCAAAATTAGCAAAAGACCGATGTCCTTGATGCTCTCCACCATCAGGTCTGTATGTACTGACATACTGGGGTCTACTGCTGGGAGGTCGTATCTGATAAAGCCATCCCTTGTTGACAAAGAGAAAGCAATATATTGTTACCCAAAGGAGAGAGAGAAAAAAAAAATGTCTTTTGTTTACTCGGCTGATTAAGAGTGGCTTGCTGGCTGTCTGTTCCTGGGCATTTATCGAATTAGACATGTTTCCAATTATAGTCAATCTTTGTGTTGATCTGCCGTGCATGTGCATATTATATGTATAGTTGTCCAAGATGGTAGAATTGTGTGTTGATGCTCTTTGAATACAAATGCCTACCCACCTTCAAATCTCTTTCCTCTTTCTTCTCATAGCTGCTTTTCTCTTTGCTAATCTTATTGGTATTAGGAACCATCTATGGCTCTCTTCCTAATTAGCCTTTCTCCAAGGATTCTCTCTTTTTTCCTGATGATGTCGGTGGTTTGGCAATGATCTTGACTGCAATTAATCATCCCTTTAAAGGGATCGTATAGCTTTGGTTGAGATCTAACTTATCTTTTCTAACATTTTTTTGGTGAGATAATGAAAAACCTTCTTATGAAACATGAAAGAGCATGTAATTCCAAGAGGAATTCAATGTGTATTTGATGAGAATTGGTTTCGAAATGGCCGAGATATCCAAAACAGAGCAATTGTAATAAAAGGTGGGACCCACCTTTTATTACGATTGCTTCGTTTTTACTTTGTTTTTGGATGTCTTGGTCATTCCAAAACCAACTGTCCGCAAATAAACTTTGAAATCCTCTAGAATGGTATGTTGATTTCATAAGTGGTTTCTTGGTATCTCGCAAAAAGTTCAAAGCCCAATCCTTATCTCTACCAAATACTATACTATCCCTTTAATCCTCCCAGGGAGCAGAGGTCAAGTCCTGGCTAGCCTGTCGCGGTGTTACAAATCAATAATTTTCATGCATACATCGTGTTTATTATTTTTTTTTTTTTTTTGTCCCAGTGTTCAGCTGGGGTTGCTAAGGAGTCCCTGAGTGCGAGAAGGCAATAATCCTGTGATTTTCTGCCCCTCAGCAGCACCCCACCCCACCCCACTCAATCTCCTTTTCACCATCACTGGATGATAGAAAATTATGAGTGTGGTATGCTAATACAGATTGCAGCTATCTATGAACTGCATATCTGCGGTCAGTGGAGGTATATATCACATTGCACTGCCAAAGGTGAAAAGGCCAGGAACTTGTATGTGATTAATCTAGAAATAGTCTGCATTTAAATCTTTTGATCCTAATAGTGACATGTTTGGTAAAACGTCAATATGACATTAAGTTTGTGCTCCTAAGAGGGTTATTTTACAAGTAAGTCATTACTGTCAAGTTTACAATGCTTAGACTTTAGGAGAATGGAGGGAATGAATTGTTACCTCATACAACAGGTGTATGCATCATATCAATTACTTTCCACAGTATTACTTGGATGGATGACATTTCATCAGGGTGCTACATACCACCACTTGCCTGGCCAGGCAAGCAGATTTTGAAATTATTGCAGAAACTTGCCCAAACATGATTTCTACTTGCCCAAAAGCAAAGTCCAAAAATATAACAAAATGATGTAAGAAAATCACTTGTATGTCAAGGGCTTAATAAAACACAATCATTTGAATAAACAGTGCACATTGATTCGCCTAAAGGCGTTGAAGTAACAAACTTGGTTCGATCAAGTGTTGGTGTTGCATTGCAGTGTGGTTTCTTTACGTAAGTGTTGGAAATTTGCTGAAATGAAATAAAAGTGTGTTGCATCACTAAACAATCATTATCTTTAGGCTTCTGTATGGTTGACTTTGTGGGTTTACTGGAAGGGGGAGGGAGGGAGTGAAAAAAGATGTGGCTTCGAAACTTTCTGCTTGCCCAATTCGAGATAACATTTTTTCCTATTGTTCCATTGATTTTCACTTGCCATGGGCAGTCAGGCAAGCACTTTATGCAGCACCTTGTCCATCCATGCTTTGTTTAGAGCCCAAACTCTCTCTCACTCCTTTGTCTGTTTTTATCTCCCCTTTCTCTCTTTCTCTCTCTCTCTCTCTTTCTCTCATGCCCTCTGCTCTCACTTTTTCACTAGTGTCTGTGATGTCTCTTCATTGATATTGTGTGTTTTCTTTATTCTGCATTTTATCCTGTATCCCTCAAAATATGTCATATTTCTACTTTTATCTATCTCATTTTTTTTCTGTATACCATTTGATCTCTCCCCCCCCCCTCTCTCTCTCTCTATCTATCTATCTGTCTCTTTCTCTTTCTGACACCTTGTATTCTTTCCTTTTATTGCTAGTTCTGTTGGTTTTCTAGCCTCCAGATTAATTGCATTCCAGATGAAATTCACACAGTTGGTAAATGTAGAAGGGCACTTTGTGATAGAGTCTGCCACTGAAATGTGATTTAGAGCCAAGGGGGGATATCACCACCCTCTGCCTGCACGTGTATGGAATTATCTTGGAGCAGATGTTTTGAACTTTTTAGCATGTGTCTTTTAAGAGGTGTACCACTTTGCGGTTGAGAACACCACGTTCAACTGAATATTTAGTGAAAATAATAGCCTTACAGCTGAATGCAGGTGCATGAAACCTTAAAAGGTGCATTTAATCTAGCACGGTTGGAAAATATGATTTTCTTTTTCATTCACATTTTATTAAAGGTTTGAAGACAGGGAACATTACTGAATACTTGATATTGATGGTCATAGGGATTATAAATGTTACAGTGGTTTTGAACAAAGAAAACATTTCAACACATTTATGAGCTACACTTTGAGCCAAGTTCCATTACACCTTTAGCCCAAATTATTTGTTTTATTCATAAAAGCACGATCAAGAGCGGGATGTATAGAATTTTACTCGTTCCAATTTTCATCCATGCTGTAGTCAGCTTTGTACCCTCCTACATAGCTCATTCAGAAATCAGAACCATTTTTGCATCCTTTGCCTGCTAAAAGTCCCTTTTCCTCCTCTTAAAAGCAAGGGGGAAAAAATAAAAGCCTTCCACATCAAAAAAGGACTCACTGTGTACTCCCAAAGTAATACAATTTTGTATTATTGTATTTGTATGTTGGGATGGGATTGGTGATCAGATGTGCAATAATCCTGTTAACATGGCGATTCAACTTCTTGGTGCTCCTAAATGAGGACCACTTCCCCCACCCCTACCCCTATGATAATGTCCATGTGTCACCTACCCTGTCTGTTTACATACTTCTTTATTTGTTCACTGCAAGTCCTCCTGTTATGATAATTGTAGATTATGTGTTTTATCAATTTCATGGCATGTGCTAGGTGTGGTGTGCAGTAATCCTTGAACAACACTTCACATACTTTGGATGCAGGCAGACTTCTACCAGGAAAGATTATGACTTCTGATATTGATTCCCTCCCAATCAAATGCAATGTCTTGAAAACGAGAATTTCATTGGAATTCTAGAAATTCATTTCATTTTTTTTTTCTTTCTTTCTTTCTCATTACTGTTCCAATATTACCCTGCCCTGGGAGAGGCATGGTCATTCCAATTTTTGCTGGCCCTCAGAAACAAAACAAATTGATTATTTTCTTTCCTTTTTTCACTGTGAAGGCACAAGGGTCAGTAAGATACATTGAAATATGGAAGGTGACAGATAAATGCTGGGGCTGGAATGGACCTTTGTGTATGAAATAATTATTAGTTATTTTCTCAAATTCTTGTTTATTTTTTCAAAACACTAGTATGTAGGCTTTGAATTTATACCAGCAAGCTATAGTCCCCATATTGTGATGAATATATGCATCTTCAGACATTGTAGGAATATTTGTTGTGTATTACACTACATAGGTAATTCATGTATTTTATAACCGTATTACATTTTTTTTTTAAGACAACAGCAATGGCAATAACAAAACAACAATTAGATATGTTGGTACTCTTGTGTTTTTGGGTGTGGTTTTTTTTTGTTTTTTTGTAAGAAATGTTGAAATCATGAAAGATGAGCAGCCTCCTTAGATTTATTTTTTTTTTTTTACCGAAGTTGCGAGTGTTGACATTTTCCATGTTAAGCTACGGTGGAGAGGGGAAAAAAAGGAATAACTGATGGAGCCAATGGATCAAGTTTCCCATCAATCTTTCAAATTAGACATTCTTGTACCATCTTGAGGCAAGCTGCAGATAATGAAAAAAAAAAAATGTGTGTGATTTGTTTTGAGTGAACCGTGGGGGCATTTTATGTGCAATGTTTGATTGGGTTCAGCCATGAAGCTAATGTTGCACTTGTGAAGTGCATTTTACTTTCTCTTTATTTTTTTTTCCTCTCTCCACCCCAGTTTCCTTCCCTTATTTTTGACCTGTTGGGGATGGTTTGATTTTGCTACAACACACATTTCCCATAGACGCTTGCCAGAGTATACTCGGGACTTGTCCTCAACAGGTTAATGCTGCAGACATATTTATTTCTCTCTTGGTCATTCATATTTTCATTATATTCATTTTTATTGAAACAAAGGCTTTTACAGAGCAGAGACTGACATGGTATTTCATTCCTCATACTCTGTTAAGCACTAGGAGGAAATTAAAGCAGAATATGTTTCTTGAAATCAACTTGATATGACATTTGCGTTTTTGGTAGGATGCAGTGTGATTGTCATCTATTAAAAAAGAAAATAGTATGTCTTCATCTCCAGAGTAACTCCATCCTTCTGACACACACCCAGTCATACACACATGCACACATACATACATACACACACACACACACGCACACAAAGCCACAAGAGTACTTGGAACTCTAAACATCAACCTGAGCCTACCTAAACACTGGGGACTCAACAGTTTCTGATTAACAAAAGTCACTTGTCCTGATATTAATTTCTGTGAGCAGAATATCATTGTTGACATTCTCCATTCTCCACAGGATTCTGACAGTCTCTCTTTTCTTTAGAGATGGCTTAGAAGTAATATTCTTCAACAGAAGATGATGAGCTCACTGCTTTATGAGAGATGGGCTTCACTGCCTGATGCCTTGTGATTCCAAAGTTGGTACACGAAACACCTGTCCAGCTCTCGGGTATCTAGAAATATCAAGACTGCAAGAATGTTGACGCGTTCATCATACAAAGTCAGAGTGTATGACTTCTTTGTGTTACATAATGTGACTGAAACTACGCTTTAGTTCTTTTACAGAGCTACTGTATAATGGTAGAGTGGCCAAATGATTATGATTATCTGATAGTTGTTTATCAGTAATCAATACTGAAAACAATAACCATTTGAGAATCAAGCAGCCTTTGTTGTAGGGGGACTGGTTTTTGATTCATTTGACACTTGGGAGATGGCATTGCCATTTTGATATGCGTGATAATCAGTCCAGGGGTCCGTTTTATGAAGTCATCACATAAAAGTCTTTACATAAATTTCAGAATGGTCGAAGTCACTCATATGTAGCTATGAGGAGACTTTCAAAGAGAAGTAAAAATCCATTTTGTAAAGTCTCTCATAAGACTTTCATGAAGTGGACCCCAGATGTGCACCTAAATTTTGCCTTCAACAAGAACTGGTGGTCAATAGGATCTGCAAAGTTACATCAAGTTTGGAAAAAAAAATTGATTAAGCCAATAGCAATATAATATAGCTGCCAAGTCTTCCCGATTCCACTTAAGGCTTTGTGGAAACTCAAATGTTTCTTTCATGTCATAACAAAATGAATGTACAACTCTCCCCGATTTTATGATTGATATCACATGTAAACCAGAAATTTTCATCTGCAGAAAATAAATTGTGAATTTTGTAAAGTGCTATTTAAGATTATTTAAAGCGATATGCACGTGAAAGGTTTTGACTACACGATGCACTGAGCTGAGTGCCAGCGGCAGTTCGCGAAAGTTTTACAGTATTGAGATGGATGCGACGCACAAGTGTCTCCCTGGCCGCTCACTGTGACCTCCCTGATCTGGTGTGTGAATGTTGACGACCCTGCAATATGCAACGTTGCATGGACTGCCCATTGAGGTCCATCGCTGCATCTGTGGATGCTGCAATATAAAAGTCATTCATAATGATCCACTGACCACAATCCATGGCTCTCACAGCTGGATATGGAGGAAATCCAAGAGCCAGAGAAATATGGGGGCTTCAGTTTGTAGAGTTGTATTTTGAAATGAATCTGTTTCTCTCCAGCTTCTCTATGCTCCTCTCTCCCTCTCCCTTTCCCTTCCCCCTCCTCTCTCTCTCTCTCTCTCCATCTCTCTCTCTCTCTCTCTCTACCTACCTACCTCTTTTGATTTGTCTCTCATTTTCTCCCACAATTTGATATTGGGATACTTTGAATCTTGGTGAGCCAGTTTTTATTTTGTCAGGGCTCAACACTATGATTAGGTTGTCACTCTCACTCACTGTCTCCCCTTCTCTCTATCTCTTTCTCTCTCCCTCTCTTTCTTTCTCTTTTTTTTTCACTCTTCTTCCTTCTCCCCCCTCCACACTCGTCCTCTCCCCCCATCTCTCTGCCCCGTGCTGGATATTGGAAATAGAGAATGTCTGAGATATTTAGGGTGATAAGTTTTGGGATGTGTCTGTCCCGACAGATTTGAACTCTGTGCGAGATGAAGTTTGCAATCACAGGACATGCAGTCAGTCCTTGTTTTGCTGCTGCTGTTGTTGTTGTTGTACTCCCGTAAGAAGTCAGAGAGGCCCAAGATGAAAGTGTAGCTCTCTCCAAGTGGGGGGGATTTGAAGAGTATTCACAGGGAACCTCTTTAATTAAAGGCCTCCCAATCTGTAAAACTATACTAAAAATACTGTACATAATATCATTTAATCTGCTCTGCTTGATATTGTTCTCATCTAGACCCTTCAACTCAAGACTCCTATGTTTAATAATTGAGCCATTCAAAAACTTTTTAAATCTGAACATTTGTTCAGAAAATGTGCACAATATAACAGGGCTGCGCACTAACCCATTTTTTGTTCTACTGGTCCAACCTGTCTGACCAATAGGTACCCAGTTTGTCCAGTTTTTACAGGTCCATTCCTAAAAAGGTTACTGGTCCAACCGTTGGACCAGTGTCAGTGTGCAGCGCTGGATATGACATCTTGTAACTTTTCGAAATGAAGACCTCCCCTCTCAAGATGTCAGATACTGATGAACGTGTAATTGATTAATCCTTTGATATACATTACCAAAACTGTTCTGCAACGTTTTTCAACTGATTTTTTTCATATCAGCCAAAAATTGTTGCTTGAAAGTGGTTGGCCTGTGAGCCGACAAGAGCCGTTCCCCATCGAACACAGGATCGACGTACCCGTTGAGAAATGCAGGGCATTGAGAGCGAGCAGGAAAGCACGTGGAAAACATCTCGACAAGCCTTGTCCCGTGTTGACTACACGTGTCACTGCACGGGCAATCCCACATCCCCCTTTAATTCAGCCACTTAAGAATGACATTTGTGGCCCATTAGTCACTGAATCCCAGCTGAATTCCTGTTTCTCTCAAGTCCTCTACTAACACTTATTGCTGCCCAAAAGGGGGAGGGGGTGAATACTCTGAAAGGGCAAATAGACATGGAAAAATATGATACATGCAAAAAAAAGACAAGAAAGATAATAAAAATCCTCCTGGAAGCAACTCTTGGGGACTTAGAATATGAGAGTAACACAGTCAGACTAACAAAGTGAAATATGCTAACATGACCATGAGGCACAAGTAAAGGCATGGAGAAAACTTGAGTAGTAAGGATTTCTGTACTTATGTAGTTTGCAGTGCATGAAAAAAGGGGAAAAGTCTTCTTTTTTTTCTCTAAAACTGCAATAAAACAAGACTAAGAGGTGAGTAAGAGATGAAAAGAGGGAAGTGAGGAGGTAAGAAGAGAAAAAAAGCATCAAACAGTATTAAGTGGAAGGGGACATGAGAAGATTTATGCCAAGTGTGAGGAGAAACGAGATGTAAGGTCAAATTGGTCTGATAGAAATCAGATGGACAGATAAAATGAAAATAAAAAGGTTGACATGCTGGTTCTAAAGGGGAAGGAAGAGGTATCCATTTACTCAGAATGAGAGAATTAGGGGATTTTTCTTTTTTTTTAATCCAGTAAAACTTGTCTATAGCTGCCACCCAAGAAAGAAGAAAAAGTGGCCATATAGGGTCTATTTAACATGGCTTTCCTCTTGGAGAAATTTTCATTAGTGGCTGTATGTGGCAGGTGGCCACTATAGACAGGTGGTGGTGTTTGGGCAGGTTTGACTGAACATATCAGAGTAAAACTACAGGATAAGATATGTTATATGATTCACGTTTGCTGATGGCAATCGTGGATGGTGCTTTCTGTTGTAATGCATGCCAGTTTATGCAAATGTAAAGCATCTAGGCTGACGTCCTTGACTTCAGACATTTTCATGGACTTCACTCATTTGCTTGAGATGAGATTGAGCTCTCTGTGATATCTCATTATGATACGCCTTAAGATGTGGTGTAATTCTTCCGTGGTGTAATTGTTCTGTGACCTCCAACTTTTGGTTCCTCAAAGAGTCTACCACAAATTGAATTCTGCGTGTCCCCAGATCTTCAGGCATGTGAGATTCCTTGATCAGAAGGACTGAAGCGGGTGTATAGATATTCTGTGGTCTTGCAAATGAGCAGCAACTGGTAGAGTGGCACACAAAGTGTGTATTAAGTGTAGATTAGAATTCTAAACATGACATCCATTTATTTTGTTGTGTACCTTAAATAGATATGGTGCATAGAGTTGAAGTGGATGAGAGAGAAAAAAAATACATTGCAGTGAAACTTTTTGATAACGCTAAAGTTGAAATGGGCAGCAACAAAGTACTTGTCAAAGATCAGCATGTTTAATGTTGAACGATTTGGTGCTTGTTTGCTTCGTATATATGTAGAACGTGGTAATTTAAGGTGTCAACAACAAAAAAAAAAACGAAAATCAACTACAACAAAATGGCTGAATTGTTATCAAAGTGATGTGTAATCTGGCAGGCTGGTGGTGAAAAGTCATTACAAAAGGTAGGACAAAGGGGAATTAAGTCTCACTGCCAGGAAGGTGCACGGGTGACATGCATTCATGCCAAATGACAAGAAATCATGCAGCTTATATTTTCCTCTAGCTTTTGAGGAAAGGCTTCTTTTTTTTCCCCCAGGCCATTATATGCCACAAGAAATTTCCATTCTTATGGCATGGTTGGTAAGTCCTTGATGTCGGATTTGTATTCAAGCACCAGGGTGTACTTTGGAGTGCCAGCTCTGGGATTTTCTCCCATTACGGCTGAAAGCGAACTGGAAAGGAGGCCCATGCACTGTGAGACGGCCTAATCAATTATGCAGGTCACAATATATGGACATGATTAGGGATTTCATCCCATTTAATAACCTTTTTTTTCATTTGTGTCTCATTTCCCCTCTATTCCCACAGGACTTTGTGCCAGAGGTATTGCAAGAGGATGCCGAAGCTGGTGAGGGTCAGGGTATGGGTCACACTGGGGTCAGAGGTCAGCACCATGCCTATGGAACCATGGACTCGGGCAATGAGCACATCTCCTACCAGCCTCCCGCCGACACCGAGTCCTCTGAACAAGAATAGGCTTGAACAGGCCCTGCTAGCTTCCATCCACTGTGTATATCAGCATGCTAGGTACAATGAATGGCACTTACTTTTCCAGTGGTGTAGCAACCCTAGAGCTTGTATAGAAACTATTCAAACGGTATTCTTCTTTTGTAGCCTCTTTCCATTTTGTTGTCATATAACCTGTGGATACAAAAGTCTGCAAGGAAGATGTGGATCAATGAAGTGAGAACAACCAAAAATCATACACATGATATTCACATCGAGTGCATATTGGCAAATGCCCTTGCTCCAAATTGGTGATAGGATTATTTCTGCTAGAGGTGATGAGAAATGAGGATTATATTTATGGGAGGTAACAAGAAATGGGCTTGGGAATTAAAAAAAAAAAAAAATTATAAAAAAAAAAACCCAGGTGAACTTGCTGCATTGGCAGTTGGCCAGCTGGGAAGAAATGGTTATTTCAGTGTCTAGTGCGTCGAGTTGTCATCTTGAGAAGATGTGAACACCTACCCAGATTATGATTGCTGTGATTATCTGTCCAAGAAGGAGCCAAAGGGCAAAAATTTAATGACTGGGATACAAGGGTCATGTTGTTCTAGTCACAAACAATGAGCCTTTAATTGGACTGGCTGACTAAGAGACAAGCTTAGCCTCCAGTTTTAGATGAACACCATGAAAAAAACCTGGCTAGTGATGTGCAAAGAGTCCAGAGCTGTGCAAATAGTCCTAAAAAAGTCCTGAAAAAACCAACAATTTGACAGGGCCCATTTCAGCTGAAATAGAATGTACCCATATCTTGGAAGCTGTAGTATATTCAGGCGTATTCATGTTTTTCTGAGTTATTCTTTGGATGATCATAAGATTAGTATGACTTTGTTATATTAGTATGCAAAAATGATGTCACACCGTATATGGGTTGTTGTATGTGGACGATATCGTAAAGATATATGGAAAATAAGATGTATTTTAATCAGGAAAACACATGTAGAAATGACCGTGCAATGTTTACCTGTCAATGAATATCAGAGCCATATTTTGTGTCAGTATAAAGACTTCATAGATGAATATTTGTGTATCATTGTATATCATATATAGAACTATAAAGAGCTATAATATCTAGTCATTCACAAGTCTACATTACCATAGGCTAATACTATATTGATATTAGTTTTGACAAATGAGCTGATATAATATGAAGCCCATATACACAATATTACCAATGCTTTCTGTTCTGTCTTATTTATTATCATTTAAAGGAATTATATGACTTTATTTAGACGTGATGGTAAATCATTAGATGTAAGTATACATAATGATTCTTTGCTCAGTGATTCTTACAGTAATGACTTTATCATAGTTTTCTAGTGTTAAATCTTTTCTTGAAACAACTGTCAAAAGAAAAAGGCATTTATATCAACACTTAGTTAAATACCATTACACCAAAGATATTCACTGCAGGTAATGGAAAAGACTCTTGTTATATTTCCCATCAGTAATGTAGTCTTGTCTACTTATTTGTATTCACTGAAGAAATTCAGTTCATGCTAATCTGAAGCAAAAGCTAGTAGGGAGCGTTTGAATATAATATTGTACATGGCATACCTCAGTTATTGTTCCATAGTACTCCTGTTTTACTCCTTTCAAAAGTAAAAGACTAGCTCACTTAATTGCATCCTGTTGTAAGGGATATCTTAGAAATATCAGCAATGTAAACTGTCGATGCAGTCATTAATCAGGTGCTGTCTGTCTATACTGGTTGCCATGGTAATTGTAGTTGCTATGAGTTGCCACTGTTGTTTAGAAGTCTCAAGTGAAAATGACCTTGATTGAGTTCCAGCTCTCAGACGATAAGAAGAAAGAGAACTTTTGTTCATCATCTGACACTATACTTGTCGTAGTCCTCTGCTAGACCAATTGGGTGGTGACAGCAATCTGCAGGCACTTGCCACACCTGTTAGAAGAGAAATGTGTACTGTGATCTGTTATGCTGATAGTTACGCCAACCCCAATAAGAAGTGACAAGCAGAGATTGCGTGTGTCCCTGCTTTACAGCAGTCTGAACAACATGTCAGGAAGCAATTTATTTTGTCGGAGAGATTATAGTCCGCGGCTTTCACTCGCAAAGTCTCGGTGAAGCAAGCGTACTTGACAGGCCCACAAAATCCGCTTTCCTGTGTTGGCGGTGAATAGAAGGTGAGCAAAGTTAAAATTGAAGGCTGTCAGTGAGTTTGCCACGGGGAAATCAGTGCGTCTGACAGGATATGTAATATATAGCCCCTTTGACACATTCTCATTCATCTCACCGTCTTTTGTGATTTGGCTAGATCTAATGAGCAGGCAGGAAAAGGGGAACCTGCGAATGTTTCACCATGACAAGTCATTGCTTGATTTCTTTGTGTGTGTGTGTGTGTTTGTTTGGTTTTTTTTCTAAATGTGTGTATGTGTGTGAGTGTGCATACATTTGTGTCTGTATGTTCAATCGTGCATTGTCAACTGTAAAGTAACATAGCCATGCCTTCCTAAAAGGTTTTATTATTTTTCTGATTCATTTTTCCAAAGAAATACTAGTTCTCTCTTATGTAAGTACATCAGGAAGTGGCATGCTATATTGAGAGCAGTGAGATGTACTGCTGCTGTGTCGTTCTCAGTTGGGTTTTTTTTCTGGGACTCGATTGCTGTCAGACTAACCAACCAACCAGCAAACAAGCCAAACAGACGCAACCACACAGATATGACAAACAATGAATTACGGGTGTCTGACACTCAAATTTCACCGGCAAATGTCACCTGGCCTGACCCCAGCCAGCCAGTTTTCTTTTTTCTTTTCTTTTTTTTCCCCCTCAATAGCAGGCGTATAATTTATGGCCCCATTTCACGCCATCCTGGGTTGCCCAACTGGGTCAGACTGTATCGCGTTTCTGGCGAGAAAACACCCCTCACAGGTCCATAGTGAAGGAGTGGTGAGATGCTTTATTACATGTTGCGTTAGAGATGCAATTGGCTGAATTCCCAAGGGTGTGTGCCGCGGGCATGCAGCAAAGAAGAGAAATACGAATATGCATTGATGATGTTAGTATAGTGTCTAGCCCAAGGATGTGTTTTCCAGTACTATGTTCTTCCTCACTGTGTATGTTCCATCTTACTTGCAAAGCATTTTTTTTTCACTTTTTTCATACCCGAACAGCACATAGAAGTTACTTTTAATCTTAACCTGTTGTTATTAAGTGTACATAGCAGAAGAACAGAATGTTATGTTGATCAGTTGTGTATATTCCTGTGTGATTACATGCTGTATGTCTCATGTGATCCAAATTCCTGGTCTTTGAAGGTTTTAAGGTTTTATTTGGCATAACCCTGTTATCTTAAGTGACTTAGATGGAGATTATTGCGCCAAACCTAGACTGCTCTTGTATCACATACTGTAAAACCAGAAATATTCGTGGCACGAAACTTTTGCAAATTGGAGCTGACAGCTTTTTCCATGGCATGAAACTTTCGTGAATCGCCCCCTGGCATTCAGTGCTTTGCGGAGACAAATATTTTTGTATGCATTTTACTTTCGCAAACCTTGGCTCCCTGCGAAATATGTGAAAGGTTCATGCATGCAAAAATGTATGGTTTTACAGTAATGTGTAGCACCCCTCGTATAGCTGGTACACTTCATAGTACTGTAAAAGTGGATATTTTCGCACGACTAATTTTTCGCACTTGGCCGGGTAAGAAGAGTTTCGCGTGTTTTTAATTCCGCGGAATCAAGACGTCAACTACTGGAACATATGGCATGCAAAAATATATTCGCGTGTGTTTATTTTTGCGCTAGCTTCTGGTTGCGCGAAATGCGCGAAAATTTCAACACCGCGAAAATTTCCACTATTACAGTATGTGTCTGGTCCCTCTTCTAAGAACGATTTTATCACTTGTAGATTCATGGAGAAACAGGTTTGCGTGTGATTCGTAGAGAAAGAGATGAAGTACTGGTACTCAGTCTCAGTCCAGTCAATGGTAGAATGACATGGGCTGTCCTTGATGCTTTTTGCCAGCATTGATTGCCTGTGGTGTTGGCTAGTGCAATATTTTCTATGGGAAGGTAGAATATTTTGATGCAACCCAAAAAATAACGGCTGGCCGATGTCATCTTGTTGGAACTCTCTCTGTGTCCCATCATATTAGATGCTTCTTCCTTCCCACCACTCCCCCCCCCCCCCCCAAAAAAAAAAAAAAAAATTGGATGGAAAAGCTTTATCTGGTATTATCAGCTTTGTAGAATTTTTCTGTGGAGCAGCAAAGTGTCAAAAATATGATGATGGTGGAAGTGATCCATTAAATTTACTTTAAAGTTTTAGAAGCTTTTTCTGTTACAGGCTCCCTCTCTGTCATGTTTCAACATCTAAATGTATGCAATAAATGTTGCAATTATGTAAAGATTCATGAATTAAAGAGATCCACCTGGCAGGGAAATAGCTTACCCTGCGTTTCTTTCCATTTGTATACATTTACTGAAGGCTTATGTTAGAGCACAGACAGTTTCAATTTTGTTTGTATTTTTATTTCATTGACATTTCTCAGTGTAATCAGTGGATAACAGAATATTCTGCAATTTGCATAATAGCTATATATTTTAATAGTCTGTATAGTTGTCATTTTGTTTACCAATACATGTGCTACGTCTAATGTTATTGCATTTGTCATTGCTCATATTTTAGAGAAAAAGAAAATTAGTGCATTCCAAGCAAAACATCTGTGCAATTGAAGATTTCATCTTTTTAAATATGACCCTTTATCAGAGGTGTATGATTGAATGGCAGTTGAAATTTAGAATTTCTAGTGCAAAATGGACTTCGTACCATACCTTCTTATTCTAGAACACATTCTGTGCAGAGTAATATGTTGATAAAAAAATTGAGCATGATGTCGGGTGTATTGAAAGGAAAGGAAACCTGTGTTTTCCCTCATGCGCATTTGTTTTTTTTTTACCAAATCTTCCATATTTCATTACAACAGTGCTTAGGCTCCCAACAGCACTATAGTTATTTTTTTTCAATTTATGACAGCAAAGCAAAAAGAAAAAAAAATTGTCGATGGAAGAGCAACAGGTGCAGATTATGGTCCTGCACTAGTGCAGTGGTAGATGATCAATTTGTAGTCATGTCACAGGTCCACTGCCTAAAAAAAAAACAGTCACAAACTCCAAAAGTACTTAACACACACAAACACACACGCACACACACACATACACAAATTTATATATATATGTGTATATATATATCTTGGAATTTTCCACATGTTGGACTTCGAATGTTGTAATTATTAGAAGAAAGAGTCTCAAGTACGCCATGGATCCAACGATTACAAAAAAAATTTGTAAAAAAAACTACATCACGGAAGCACAACGGCAACTCTCTGATGGAAGATTCTACACACCCCTGTCGTCGGATCCCTCTCAGCAATTCACCAAAGAGGCAGAGGAAGTCCTGTCATCACTATCAGCGATCCCGAAAACTGAAAGCAGGAACCTTCTCCCCACCGATCCCAGAACCAGTCGTCTCTACCTTCTACCGAAGATCCACAAACTACAAGTGAAAGTAGCCTCACACCTCGAACAACCAGAAGGCGAGATCTCCAGTGACCAGCGCTCTCCTTGACAACGCAGCTCCAGGGCAACGCACTACGCGCATGACGCGCTTAGCATTGTTGTTATGATTCATGTTTATCATTGTCCATCATTGTCTTTGCACTGACGAAGGTCTGAGGCAGACCGAAAATTTTGTAATAAAATTTTGTTGTAATCGTTGGATCCATGGCGTACTTGAGACTCTTTCTTGTATATATATATATATATATATGTGTGTGTGTGTGTGTGTGTGTGTGTAAATTGTTCAACATGAATACTGGTCAATGATTGGTCATCATGCTATCATGTGACTTATGCAATGAGGATTGAAATTGTTATATTGCTAGCAGTGAAGTCACTTCAGGTAATTTGATTCCAGGATTTGACTGGCTGCTGATGGGACGTTTAATACATAGCTTTACAATCATCCAAACTGGAGTGACTCCATGCTAGAATGAAATGGTGTGTATCTACACTGTATGTCAACCACAAAATATAACAATTTTGTTGTCATGTCTATTATAGTACAGTTGAACCTCTCGTATCCAGACAAGTCGGGACCGGGGCTCATCCGGATAAGGGATTTGGCCGGATACGGGAGACTCAATGCTTTATACATGTACATATACATACACATGTACTGATGTAGCCCATTGTAGTACCACATGTAGTAATGTGTATACTGCAACCTTTTCATTGTTACATTTGGGGATGTTTCGGGATGTTGAAATGTCTGAAGGTAAGCAATTTGGAAGGAAATTTGATGCAATGTATGTTAATCATATTGGAAGTAATATGTAATTCATGTGTGTTTGTGTAGGAGTTCTCAAGGAGTTGGGAATCCCCCTTTCTTCCCGTAATTGTTTAAAAAAAAAAAATCACAGCGAGATTGCGTCCGGATAATAGAGAGATCCGGATAAAGGGAGGCCGGATAATAGAGGTTCAACTGTAATATAACTCTTCACAGTCCCTTGGAAGTTATGTTTTTCAATACAAGGCTAAGTTTTCACTCGGCACCGCACACTTTTGGAAAATATAAACTCTTGGAAAAAATAATTATCATAACTCCCACAAGGATGTCATGTGTTATATTACACCTTTAAAAAGGCAATATCTGAATAATATATTCACATGTTAAGAGAGCAGGTGGCTTTAAAGGAACATGATGAAATGTTTGTTATATTTCCCTATAAAGCCTGCTTCCTGCCATCCTTGCAGTGCTCAGGGGGCAGGTGGGAAAGATCAGAGTACAGCCTGGTGTATCTTCCACAGCCTTTTATGCAGTTTTGTAGACATTGCTTGAGCAGCCACACAACATTGAATTAGGACAATGGTGTAAAGTATAGTGGATTTTGTTAGCCAGAATTGTGCAGGTTGCTTCTAGATCAGCAGTCAGATTTTACGTCATGTTGTAATTGGAAGTCTCCATTCGGATGTTTGTATTGTGTCAGCACTGTGTAGGTTAAAGCTCTCACCAGGTAATGTCTTGTGATCGATTCTCCAGCGAACTGAATTGTTTTTATTTTTTTGTGCAATATCTGTGATATTGTGTGTCACAAGGGAGTGGAAAAAATGACCTAAAAGTATTTGAGTTCTTATGATATTTATGTGTGTACATATGTTAGGAGCAATGACTCGTGTTCATGTGTACTCAGTTTGGTTTAGTTTTAAGTTGTGTTTTTTTTATATTATTCTTGATTAAGCTTTGCTGTAAAGTGATATATCATACCTCAGTGTTATTAGAAATGTACCGTATATTATGTACTTGCCAAAGTTTGTTGGATCATGTAACAAATGTATTCAGTATCAAAGTGTATGCTGTGAGGTAAGGCAATATAGGTATTGGTTATATCAACAGTGCAAGTTTGTTTATAAGATGTTTGTGTAGAAACAAGTATTAGACCATATTGTGTAGAAGAAATCTTGGCAAGTCATGAATTATGTTTATGCAAACTGAGTTCGCATTTCTGTTGATCCTGGTTTCAGCAGACTGCTATTCTCAATAAATGATGTCTGTTTGTTGAAGCAGAAGTCTCAGAGTTTGGCATATTAACATGATGTATGTGTGCTTCTGTGTGATTACTTGAAACCAGGAAAGAAGAAATTACAAGACGGATGATTAACTTCAAATCCTGTGAGGCTTACTGTCCAAAGATGCCTCTAAACATGCACACACTCATTTATATGGTCAACATGTGGTCGATTGTGGTCGATTGGTCATCATGCAGTCACGCAACTAATCAAGAAAGGATCAAAATTGTTATATTACCGGCAATGATGCCATGACATTTAATAGAATTCTAGATTATAACAGGCTGCCAGCAGTACCAGTAATAGAATGAAATAATGAGTATTAATATAGACTATATGATACAACAAATATTGCCTTGTCCATATTTGTATCTAATGCTTGATTGTCCCTTTAAAGTTATATTTTCCCCTCAGACAATATTTTTCCACAGTGCTCAGTGTGGAGGGAAAATATAATCTCTTGGAGAAAATATAACTTCCAAGGGGATGTCAAGTGTCACACCTCTAAAAAGGCAATATCTGTGTAATAAATACATATATGAGTGAGAGACAGACAGACAGACATACAGAGGAGAGAGTGAGATGATATGCATGTGTGTGTGTGTTTGTGTGTGCGTGTATATTGTGTATACAAGGCTTCGTTGTATTCATGTAAAAATACTTGATGAAAGAATAAAGGAGGTATATTGTTAGGGAAACAATGCTATTTGCCCAAATCCACAATCACTGCAGTCTCTGTCTTTGATGCAATAATGTGAACAAGTGGGTAGAACATTACCATTGCAAGCCAAGGACCCAGATTCAAGTCCAAGTGTAGTGTTCTCCTTTTTAGTCTGCTTGGTATGTTCCATTAGGCTCAGTAAAGCGAAGAACTTTAAATTTTTATGAGTATTTTAGTGTTACAATCAGCAGACGGGCATACAGATAGACATTTGCTTGAACATAATAATAAAAGGCAGAAAGAGAGAGGAAGAGAGAGTGATGCCACATTGCAGAAGGACAACTGCAATAATTGCAGATCTGACTTACGAGGTAAAACCACAGAGGCGCTCGGTTGAACACAGTTTCCGCTGTGTTTACACTGTATATGCTATTAGCATTTTTATTTGATGTGCAATGATTGGAGAGTGTGTACAATTGTCAGAGGCGAGCTAAAAAGACTACCCCTGTCATTCACTGTATCAAACCTCATGAAGGACATTATCGGAAGGAAATAAAACAGACCCCCCCCCCCCCCCCAGCTGTCTGCACGGAGATGTGCGCATGCGCCATTTCCCCACCAGACCTAAAGATAATCCGGCGGGGTTTTTTGTTTTTGTTTTGGTTTTGTTTGCTTGCTTTTTTTTTTTTTATTCACGAGCATGATACATTAGTTCTTACACGGACAATCTCGTAGGAGGGACCTCCACTTGCTCCAGCTTGAGTGTTTTCCTGAAATTTTCATACCCTTCAAGTGCGCACATCTGGCGGGTGTCATGATAGAGTGAACTCCACGTTGATATGCGTCCTTGTTTCTCTAATTCCCTTTGAAGATAAATCGGGTTT
>CM067059.1:32137156-32252156 GCA_033980235.1 Diadema setosum | reverse complement strand
TGTGTGTGTGTGTGTGTGTTTTGTGAGTGTGTGCGTGATAGACATATTATGCCCCTGCGATGATGGTTGAGTCTATAGATACGAAAAAGTCCACCCAAATTATTATTGGTTCTTTCATTTTCGTGCAGGCTATGTAGGGCATTTCCTAATGGTATTCTGGACAGCAGTAGGACCTATAAAAGACAAGATTGTCTGTGTGACATTAAAAACATGACTGAAATCAAGCAAATTATTTGTGCACGATATAATAATGCATTGTTGACACAGCTAGTCTCTCTGTCAATGAATGGGCTTGAGTGAGTTTGGTATTGCACGCAAAAGGGTCGCACTTGTTGGAAAGAGGGGTTTTCACCTGTATGTGAGTATACTATATGTTTTATCTGTGTGCACTGGAGTGTTCTGAATACCCGTGTATGTGTGTGCATTGGTACGTTAAAGCGAGCGAGTGGCACTTTGCTATTAATGTCTCAAATAATTCACGGCAGACTAAAATGCTGTAGCCCAATAAGGCGAACATAACTTATGTAGGGCCTACATATTTTGTTCGTATTCTTTTTTCTAGTTTCGTTCATATTTTAAACACCACATTCAGAATTATATCTACATCACAGAAGGTGAACCGTATAAATTCTACACATTGATACTGCTTGAACACAACGTATTATATCTATGTGTACACCACACACACACACACACACGCACACACACACACACACACACGTACATACCTCCAAATGCTTTAAAAATTAATACCACGCAGGGAAATTCCTCATGTCTGGACTTTTGGCTCATAAGAAAAATGGAGTGACCCAGTTAACAGAAGCTGATTTTTACTTCCCATCCCCCACCCATCATTCATCTTTTTCTGCCAAACATTGTATTATACGAGACCGTACTAGTTGGTGTATTCATAAAAATTTGCTGCCTCGATGGCGATGAAGCTTCTCCTTTCACGAAAAGTAGAATAGAACCCTTTTATCCTCTTATTTCGTTAGATCACACAAGATACCTTCGACATGGACTTCAACGTTCCAAGCGGTGTATAGTTAGTCCATATCTACCGGAGAAAGCGTGGTATAAATCGATCGCCGTAATGCGCACGAACCAGCAGATTGGGCGTATTATTGACTCGCTAATACAATCATTTCCATTGATGGGCATCAACGTGTAAATAGCATCACTCCCCTTCACCCCCCCCCCCTCTCTCTCTCTCTCTCTTTATCTATCTATCTGTCTATCTATTTCTATCTATCTACCTATCTTCCCCTCTCTTCGTTTGTTTGACAATGTTTTCCTCATCTCCTTCATCAGCTATATGTCCTTCCTCATTTCATCTTTTTTCTTCTTCCCTGCACACAGTTTTCATCCGAGCCACACTTTTTTTTTTTAATAATCTTAATTGGGGACTTTTTTTTCTATTGTGCACTTTCACATATTACACTTCACACACTCTATCTATCTACCTATCTATCTGACTAACTATCCATATATCTATATTTTCTATCTATCTGGGTGGGTTTTTTTTTTATCTATCAATTAATGCATACTCGAATACCCTGCACAGGTTTCTATCTCTGTATGTGAGTGAATGAATGTGCTTTGCAATGTTTTGCCTGTTTTAAGAGGTGAGAATTGGAGGACTCTTTCCTCAGTTTTCGAATATGTGGTTTTGGCTTGATGTTGGGTAAATATTTGAATATTTACTCATGGTAACAAGTAAACAATAAATGAGTGTGGGTATAATATGAAGTGCATATAACTTCAGCTGCAAAGAGTCCACGCATTGTATGAGGCATGCATTATATCCAACAAGATTTCACCGAAGGGCACCCGTGTAATTAGCGTCACATATATGATTAGGAAATCAATACCGTAATGCTTTTAACGAGAATAGCCATGGTGCTAAGCTATGCCGCAAGGGCAGACATTTGATTTGTTTGCACGGAGAAATACAATGGGGAGAGATTTTAAAATCACCCTGTGCTGCTCTACCACTTTTTATAGGTTGAGTCTCGTGATGTCTTGTATTATGTGTATACATAATTATGTGTGTGTGTGTGTGTGTGTGTTTGTTATCAATCAAGCTGTCTCTGCCACTGTTGATAGCATTGCAGTTGCGATATTGTAATCAATACACACACACACACACATGCGCGCGCTCGCACACGCACACAGAGAGTGTCACACATATGGCTACACATGCGCATTACACACACACACACACACACACACACCCTGCATACAGAGAATAATAATCTATTGTGCGAAAATGAAAGCAGATGAAATTTCCCCCTCCCTTACCAAAAAAAAAAGAAATAGAGAAAAGAAAACCCATCTGGGAGGGTTCATTGAGGAGTTAGATGAGCAAAGGTCCTATTGAGTATTTAGACAATCATCAAGCTACTATGCGCTGATTTTTTGGAAGCATGAAAAACGCTTCGAAGCATGTCAATAAGCAGAGAGTGAACGAGTGAGTGTGTGTCTGTGTCTGTGTGTGCATGATACCTTGTAGGGTTGATGTATATTGAATTCATTTATATGTCTATATAATTATGTGTGATAAGAATGAGAATAATTATTAGTATTTATTATTATTATTATTATTATTATTATTATTATTATTATTATTATTATTATTATTATTATTATTATCATCATCATTATTATTATCATTATTATTATTGTTATTATCATCATCATTATTATTATTATCATTATTAATATTATTACTATCATCATCATTGCCATTATCATCATTATCATCATATAGATTTCTAAGGGGCAAAAAAAGTCTCAAAATAAAGCAGGAACAAGGAAGGTTTGATTTCATACATCCATAACACTGATTACCAAGCATGACACCCAGATAATCATATCAACACGTCATATGCCTCAATTTAGAAAACAACTCTCTGTTTCGAACCATTCTCTTCCGTAAAAAAAAAAAAGAAAAAAAGAAAAAGAACTAGAAAGCTCTGGTGAAATTGAAAAATGGCCTTGTAACGTTCACGTGAAATTTCGTTCATTTTGCACTTTGCTGCATGTAAGTCAATGTGTCGCTGCTGTGTTGTATATTATAATTATTGCAGCAATACCTGAACCTGATCCTCTATTTTTGGGTGGGAATCCATTTTTGTTCTTGTCTCGGGTAGCCATATATAGTGCTTTTAATTGATTACCGGAGGTATGAAACGTCTCTTCGGTTAGATGATTTTAGCCTTGACTTACGGCAACCTGCCATATTGAGTAAGCATCAGGTAAAATTCCATATACGATGGAACTGCACTCGGTATTAGCTATAGTGCCGCCCGTGTGCGATGGTGCTAATGGACATGTGCCGTACGATATTCATCAATACCTCCGGAAAACAAATGGTCGATGCCTGGTTTTTGGAGGGGCGGGCGGGTGGATGGATGGTCCTTGATAATGCAGAGTGATTTTGCGTTCTGGATGGACATGGTATGACTACGTGAGAGTTTGAGGCCACATGCACTGCATGTATATCCCACACTTCTCACTGACAAAGTAGTCATTTTTCCTACTTTATATAAATGATTGTATACTTCGATATTATGATAGTGGTAATTCAAAGATTCTCAACATTGTTACAAAGCCAGAAAGGACATTTTCATAATACTAACAAACCGAACGTTGCCATTATGAAACGCCAACAGCAAGATGGGCCTTGTGTTTACACACGCCAAACTAATTCGTAACCGTTAAGCTAGCATGGCGGCAGCTTTAAAGTCTAACTGATGATGTCAAAATTTATCCTCTTAAAGCCATCAGTATACTCTCTTTATTACAAGTTTAGTGTGTACAATCTAAAATACAATAACCATTCAAACCATTGTTTTTCCATGATATACATTTGTATAGGATCAAACGTGTTTGCTGCTCATGAGAGTATAGAATTAAGCGTTCTGTCATAGCCACATCATTATGTGGAGTGTGCATTCAGAATTGAAACGTTACCTTTCTATACCATACGCCGAGAGATCTGGAAACATGATAGCAACCAAAGGGTTAATCTTTGACCTCGGACGAAAATGGGGGGAAAGCAACGCAATCTCCGTGCCATCCATTATTCAGGCCCTTCGCCCGGGGGTGACAAATAATCACGATCAATTCTCTACATCTGGGGATCAACTTCCCGCCAGACGGTTTTATAACAATATCAGTCTTCTCCTGACAATCTCGACAGAAAGCGACTCTTGTTATGTGAGTGGGTTTTTTTTTTTCTTTGTCCATAAAGAAAAGAAAGCACAAAATTAGAGATAGAAAATGAGAAAACTGATTTTGAAAAATGCAGTGAGCAACAATGTACATTGTACGTATTTAACATTAGTATTCAGCCATGTTTCTGATTATGGCAACATCAACAGCGACCATTACACTCCTGAGCCAGACAGTGGTTTATCAACAAGTTGCTTCTCACCGTACGGACGTAACTTACTGTGCTTGAATATTTCTCTGGCCTCCATCTATACATGGCAGCTGTAAAAGAGATTGAGTGGAGCGGGAGGTATATAGGATGGGATGATACTCGAGTTTTGTTTCTTCTTACACAGTGAGATCGAAATAAAAGTAATTCTCTCCGTCTTCTCATCGGCGTCGCATGACTATCTTCTCCCTCCAGTTCGGCGGAGGGGGGGGGGGGGGTGGGTGGGGGTATTGCAATGGGCATTCATGTTGGTTTGTTTTATCATTAATTCCATTTTATTTCCTTGCTTGTTTTGTATGGTTGGAAATTATACTCATGTCAAAATTTCGAGGGAGATGTGAAGAGGATACATTTATAGGGGATGCACTTAATGAAGAAAAAGAATTAAACATTTTTGCCTCCAAGGAATAAATCCATTTTTGTACCCAGTTCCCTCCCTTTATCTTCCAAAGAGAGTCCCTTCTGCGACTGCACAACAACTTTTCTCAGTCTCACAATTTGAACAACATTAATCCAGTCAGTTTAGAGAATCCCCACAAAAACATACGTGTGGATTTTTTTATCATCTTTTCGGCTTTATTGCATCACCCGAAAACGAATATACATGTAGATGCCGGGTAGTTTTATATACTTTATAGTCAATATAAACAGAGAAATTCTGGGAAGGGAAATAATTCACAGTGCATGAGAGAGATGTGGGCGTATCGACTACTAGTATATCACTGCCTTCTGTCATGCATCCTTATTATCTCTCCTGAGAGGGGGGGGGGGGGGGCTACGGAAGGATCATAACTCATTTAGTCTAAATGTAACTCCCCTCCCTTTTTATGCAGATAAATATCTGCGGCGTGGTATTCTGCGCACGTACATGTTCGCTGGATGGCTAAAGGATGTAGGCGCGCACATTCAACAGTGCACGTGTGGCAAATGCTACGAAAGGGGGAAAAAAGAGTCCTGCATACAGAAGGGAAAAACAGTGGAAACAGGCTTGAGAGTCTACGGATTCGCGCGCTCGGAGCGAGTCGGCCGAATCTTCTCGCCGGCGCACTGTTTAGATAGCGCTTTTGTAGAATGCATGCATGCAGACTGTCGTCAGCTCCTCACTCAATCACTTCGTTCCAAAATCTTTACATAGTTTAGCCTTTCGTTTTGCTTTTTTCCTTATTGTGTGTATCTTCCCAGTATGTTGCTCATTACGCGGCGTCGTACACCAACCTGTTCGCACAACATCCAGATCTCTTGGCATCGCCTTTTCCTTTGGAATATTGCACATTGGAGCAGATAAGAAGGATACATTTCGTTTGCATGTGGCTGTGAATGTGTTGTTTAGTTGTTTGGAGGACGTAGCAGAGAGAGAGACACACACAAAACCTTGAATCGGACGATACTATCGAAGAAACCATGTCCAGTGAAGCGGGTTATATAGCAGGCATTGTAGTGGGCGCGGCAATAGCCTCTGCTTTCCTTTTCACGTGTCTCTACTCGGCGTACAGGGCTATAATGTGAGTAAACACTGCTTCATCTTCTGTCTTATTCAGTGAATAATATTCGTCTTTTCTCTTGAACACCGCGAGTGTGACACTACTAGCTTTCTCTCAATTGCTGATGATGTTGATTTTCTCATTCTTATTTATAGTTTCTATCTTCTTTCTGTTTCGCTATAAGAGACCGTGACATTCAAATCAATAAAGTGCAGACGGCTACGATATTGTGGCGGATGCCCTATTCAGCATGTTGCTCGGCAAACAGCTCGTCTTCGTTACAAGGTTCTAATCTTGGCTCTCTTAGCGCGTCGGAGGATAGGAAATGTGGCTAATGTGTGCTTAACACAGACGCCGTTCGAATGAGCCTTCCTAACAATACCCTATACATTTGAAAGAACCCTACATATTCGCGTTATGCCAAGTTGCCGTTTTAAATAATTTCGTAGAACGTGACAGTTCCGTTGAAAGAGTTTTCTGGCGAGTGGTGCACGCGGTGACGGTAAATGTAGGTGTGGCTTGAGGTTAACGAATGATTTTTATTGATGTCGTTTTCTATTAAAGCTCCATGGTGGATGTGATGGATGTGCCGATTGTTTTTCGCTGAATGTGATACCTGATAGTGCATCTGCACTTGCAGGCCCAATATCAATGAACTGAGATAGTTTCTTGCAAGATCGGTTGAACAATAATATGAACGTATTTCTGTGAAGATACTGTGAAGATATTCCTCAGCAACGTTGTCGTGATCAAGAAAGGAGGAATTTTATAATTATACATTTTGATGATATAAATATAGAAAAGGGAAATGTGTCTATTCTGTTTCATACATGCATTTCAAGTTATATCTTCAGACGATTCAGTACGTAAAAGTGTCTAGGTCGAACGATACTGCTTTTGTTCGATGATTGTCGACAAAAATGATAGAAATGATTGTATTAGGCTGGTCCTGATTACATTTGCCATTATTTGCTGCATTGTCAAATCAAACGGGTTATATATACATGTATATATATATATATATATATAGGTATACATATTTTTCTGAACCATTCCTTGTGTGATAAATTGGGCCGCTTTCAAAGAAGTGAGTTTACTGAACTGGGATTATGAAGGTATAGAAATATCAGTCAAACTGTCAAAATAATGCACAAAAGTTTAGATGACACAGCATGTACATACACATGTTTCTGTAATCTCATCCCCCCCCCCCCCCCCCCACCCAAGATTGACTGTTCGGTGTTTGGTTGATTCATTCAGTCCACAAGGAGAAATTAAGCACAATTTGTTTCTGATGATAAAGGTGATAATCAGAACGAATGAGATATGAAGAAATTCTCGTTGCTATCAGGTAATCCGTACCGACGATGAACTTGTGTTGTGCAAGTTAGTGAACGAAAATGGGTGTTCCGCAAACTATACGAATGATAATCCTGTGCATTCACACAACGTGAAATTAACTCCTAACAGCAAGCGAACCGATACAGACGCAGAGTGGGTACATTTTGTATGATTGTGCGTGTGCATTGTGTGTGAGTGTGTGTGAGTGTGTGCGTGTGTATGTGCGTGTGTGTACATGTGCAATGGAGCGAGCGCGTGTCGCATTGACTGATTACTGAAGGAAAAAAGCTTGCAACTGGCGTTCATAAAGTAGGCCTATATACCGTAGAATGCTGATGAAAATACAAGACTTGAATTTCGGGGAACCTTTTTATGTGGAGAAATAATCATCAGCGGTAGCAGTTCAACACTAAAAGCTTCCTCAAACATTCCTACGTGTCTCTATTATGGACCTTTTTTTTTTTCAGATATGGCCGTTTTGCCGAAGGGAAGGCAAACTAAAAGGTTCATTATAAGCAGTTCCCGCGCGATGCTAGCTCAGATGAGACGGGCGAATTCAGAGTCCAAGCCAAACCTCCTTATACTTGAGACTAGATTTTGTATTTGTAATTCTATTGGGGTGGGAGGGCCGGAGAAGGGGGTTGCAATTGAATTGAAGTAGGTTTCATTTGACAGCCATGTCAAAGTCTCCAAACCTTGATCATTCAGCTGCCCAAATCCAAACACAATATCAGGCAACGGGCTGAAAATGTTTGGATGTGTACGTTCAGACATTTTTATAAATTCGCTTGACAAAACAAACCCTATTTTGTCGAGATTTGTCTAAACTATAACCTCCAAGTGAAGACTGACATCTTACTGAAGATGAGGAACGATCCACTCCTTTAGGCCTATGTGTTCCTTAAGTTGCTATTTGAATACATAATAGACACAAACGCCCGCAGGCGTGCATTTATATACGCCTCCACTGACAAAGCACTGAATGTATCATGTGGCGTTAGTTGTAAATTGAAAGGACAATAATCATGAACCAGTTTGTTTCAGGTATAGACGTCACAAAAATTACATGAGTATCATTTTCGAGACGATGATTTGTAAATGATAATCATAATTTTTATGTGATATGTGATATTGAAAATTTCAAGCTTTCTTAATTTTTCAATGAGTGCAATTTTCAAGATCTCTATAGAACAGGAGTGGTATAAATTTGCTTTTGAAGGTGTTATCCTTTAGCATTTAAATCGGTAATCGATTCGTTCATGCGAAGAATAAGCGAATTATTGATTGATACATTTAATGAATATACATATATATGTATATATACATATACATACATAAGTAGACACATATATATATATATATATATATATATATATATATATATGTTTGTGTTTAATATGTGTGCGTGTGTGTCTGTATGTGTGTATGTGTATGTATGTATATTAATTTTAGTGTATATGCGACGCCATGGAAGAGAAGTCTTTTCTTCTTTCTTTTTCTTTTACCTTAGACTCCCACTATCTTTTTTACTTTCATTCTCCTGCTCTCTTTTGGCCATACCCACAAGTAACTATTTCCCTTTCTCTCATTATTCTTCCATTACCTTCTCAACCGACCCACATTCGTTCATGTGCACGTGCTGCGCATAATCGTGCGTCTGTGGTCGTCTGAATAGAAACATAGACTTTTCCCATAGGGCGTTGCTATATGCAAAATCTCCGTTCTAGTCTCCGTTCTATGCTACTGCAGTCTCGATTATCTTTTTATAAAGACGACTCACCGCAACCTGTTATTCTTTCCATTTCTCATTCTCTATTTAGAAACCAAGTGCCCATGCAGTAGCAGAAAAAAAAATGTACGTTTGGCTTGTGTCTCGTTGATTGAAGTGGGACAGAAAGCATACAAATCTTCATTCATTCCTTCTCGGATTTTTTTTTTCAGTTCTTCATATTATCAATCAACAATTGAGATAAAGGCATTGCGATTCATGTAAAGAAAGCAATGTAAAATGCATATTTCTTATGCTTAAGTAGATGTTGAGGGAAAGCGAAAAAGCAGGAGTGCCACGTCCCCCATCAACGCACACAAGGAAAGGCGACGCTGATTGTCATGACAATAATAGTGGCTGCGTTTCATTTACACCCGCGGTGATACTTTGGTTATTATTTCAACTGACTTGAATTATGCAGGTTTCATTTCATGTATATCAAAAGGAGACGACACAGTCTCTGCTCTGCTTACTGTCTTTTACTGTAGATGCTTGGATAAAAAGCTGAATTAGTATAGTGTATAACATCCTGAAACTGAGATACTTTTTTCCCCGTAATCAATGCCACTCATCCTGATCGCAATAGTATCATGTGACACAGCGTCCTGTGTATACTATTCGTAGTCGAATGATAATTTCCTCGTGCGCTTTTCCCCCAGACTTTTAAAATGAACTGATGAAATGTCTACTTTTGATAACATAAAATGTGATATGTATTTATATATATATATATATATATATATATATATATATATATAATACTATTATTATTGGATTTTTCACCCTTGATTGTAGATTCAGATGTACTGTCTGCTAATATGTTGCTGAAAGTTTAACTGAAATAGGATAAAAGACTTAATAAACATACTATACTATACAAGGCATTTGCCTTCACCTACCGGTATATACGTCGCTTGTTTATACACTGATTACTGTAGGGCGTATACCGTTGATAAAATTGGGGTATGCAGATTAAGACGTTCGTCTGCTTGCAAAGGGGTGTCCTGTAAGTTTGCATACTTCATTACTAAAAAGGATTAAACCTCAAATTTCCTCCTTTTTTTTTGGTGCTTTTGCCGTAAGTTTTTGTGTTTGTTTTTGTATGTGTTTGTGGGGGGGGGGGGGGTTGTGGGGGGAGGGGGAGGGGGAGGGCATCGTAGGTCTCTTCTTATCCTTGCTGTTCAGTCCCAACAATCTTTATTTGCAAAATGATACAAGACCAAAGCATAGAATTATATCGGTTCACTATACCGTAATGGAACACTTGCTTCATTGTAATCTCGAGACATTGATCACAAAATAACAGATTTTCCAGAATAATGGAATCAATTCTCGAATTCAATAGCAGATGAATGTCAAGATCCACCTTTGTCTGTAGAGCTTATTTTGTTCTTGTTGTCGCTCTTTCTTATTTCGCCATCTGCATGAAATGTCTTCCATAATCTGAATTCACGGTCTAATCCTTGGTATATACTTGTGTGGGCATGTTTGTGTCAAACTGCGCACACACACACACACACACACACACACATTTAAAAGAAAATTATTTTTATTTTAATAAAAGAAAATTAAAGGCAATAATGATATACAGATAATCTTTTTTAACAAATAATGAGACACATTACAGTGCAGTATTGAAAACAACTGCAGTATACTCGCATAACTCCATACATAATGTTAATTCATTAAGCCCAACAACGGTGATCATGAATCATTCTCTTTTTAGGTCAAATCAAACCAGGCCATTCGTGGATCCTCCCCCACACTTTCAACTGTTTTCCTCCTTCGTTTGTGTGTGCAAATAATAGAGAACTTTGTTGTTTTGTCACGAGGAAAGGGTTGTCATCTCATCAAGCATCGTTATAGTTACATTTTTACTGTGACAGTCCCTGCAACATGGAACATAATATGGAAGAGAAAATGCGAAGATTTCGCGTATTTTGTATCTAAATGCTTCATTGAATTTGCTTGTAAACTTCGATTTTTTTTTCGTAGAAATCTCAGTTGTACCCAATTCTCTTATCATTTTCGTATGATATATATACATGTATGTATATGTATATGTATATGTATATAATTATTCTTTTAAAGAATCACCGAAGATATTAATTAAAATTAAGATTGAAAGTGAAATGAGGAGGTAAGCTCATTGTTTATCAGTTGTTAATGTTTTAGTACTGCCAAGGTTGCAGCAACTGAAGCGGTCAAGGACATTTCTATAGCAAAATCTTGGTAAGAACTCTTCCAACAGGGACAGAAAAAAAAAAGAGACGAACAATAAGCTTACTCATTCAATCCCCAAATTAACAAAATAAAAGAAAATCAATGTATACGGTGATTATTGTCAAACAAAGGCGGTAAAAGAGGAGAGAACCCGACAGATGGCCCGTAACGGCCGCGCGCATGAATAACAATGCCATCACTTCCTGTATAATTGGCATGAAATCCGTACAACCTTTGTGTGAGGGCTCGAGCATGGGGTTGCGCAAAATGAACCGATGGAGAGCGAGCCTCGTCTGCATTAACACCCATCTGCCACACTCATTTGTAGCTTTTCAAACGAGACTTCTGTCGGCACTAATTGAATAGTCCATGTTTTGGCGCCGAAATCTAGATGAGGACATGATAATTTACCTTCTTTGACGCCATCCGTATGATATAAAAGACATGACAGATTGTGGTGAAATTGTTTATATTAGTTATTATATATATATATATAATATATAATATGAAACATTAACACACACACACACACACATATATATATATATATCTATATATATCTATATCTATATCTATATCTATATATATATATATTATGTAATATGAAACACACACACACACACACACACACACACACACACACACATATATATATATATATATATATATATATATATATATATATTATATATGTATATATATATATATATATATATATATATATATATGTATGTGTGTGTGTGTGTGCTTGTTTTAAGACTTCAGGACCCTACAGTGATGACAAACTAAATATTTATTGATTTAGTTAGTTCAGGTAACCATGTGCAAACAATTGCTCGTGTGTTGCTATTGTGCAATGAGGATCAAGATGTGAAGCCTTATTCGAAATCTATTCAAACGATGAGAGCTTTCTGATAATATATAACTTCTTTATTGTACTTCCGTAGATTACAGTAACTTTCCTAATTCATTTTCTAGTCACCCACCTATGCCGCGACTTTAGTTCCCATTCAGTGCCTTTTATGGTGATTACCGATTTTCGATAAACGCTTGCCCTAAGTGGACTGGATTGTGACTGCATAATATAGCTCGGGCAGGCCATCGAAGTCATGTCCATAGCACACATTATTTTGTGTCCCATACATACACTTAGCTAAGTCGTGCTTGAATCTCTACTACACGCGTACGCTCAAGCAAATATACATGAAATTTATTACCTTACTAGTATCTGTTATGAGGGTCTAACATAATACAGGTGTCTTTTTTTGTTTGTTAGTTGGATTGTTTTTTGGTTTAATTGTTCCTCTATAGACTCATGAAATACGTATGGTGTTTGCTGAAAAGAAAACAAACATGTCGTCAAGATACTTTCTGCAACAATCGCATGACACGATGTGATTTGTTATAACCATTAGGCATCCTTGATTAAATAATCGAAATATTTTCAGGTAAGCAGTTGACCCATAGTGTTCATTATGGGTACGGCAATAAGAATATATGGATTTGTAACGTTCGGCAGAGTCATCTGAAAACATGAGTTATCATTTTCAAAATTACGTCAAATTGTTTTGCTCGCCCCTGTCATTGATAATGAAATTATTATTGCATTTCCTTGCAATCACAATCATTGCTGTTTGCGTTTTATTATGCATGTATTACGATACAGAAACCAACAAATGAAATTAATCAAACTTAAACTAACCAAGTGATGCAATATTGTGCCTGTGAGTCCGCGGATGTTTGTATGTGTCTGTGTCTGCGTCTGTAGGTTATTGTGTACACATTTAAAGATACGAAAAAAAAAATCGTGATCAAAGAGATGCTTCATAACGTCATAACCTGAATCGTGTCTCGAATTAACCAAACTATATCTCTAATTGGTAATCCAAATTCAAGCTATTTTTAATTCTTTCTAAGTGGTTCATCTAATACTCCTCTGTGTGTATGAGTTTTAACATCTCTTGATAAATTGATAATTGACTAAAAGATGAGAGATGAACATTGGTAGGAAATTGATTTAACGTACTTTATTCATTTTGTAGTATTGTTGTTGTTGTTTTTTTTAGATTGAATATCCAAAAAAGGGGGGTTCAGTGTCATGACACCCCCCCCCCCTTCCGAAACACCCATCTGAACAATGAGTAGAGTCGTTGCGCATAGTTCTTCTTGTGATTATCGCTGGACGATGCTGCATGAAATTCAAGAGCACATTGATCGCGACCGACAAAGCTCCCCGCCAGGGGCCCACCTTGTCGCTTCAAATTAATCATTCTCTAACGTAGATCCTTCTGGCGAAGTGACGAAATTACAAAAATTTTCGTTTGCATTTTTGATGCTCTTATCATTTTGATTCCCCTCACCCCCCCCCCCTCTCTCTCTCTCTCTCTCTCTTTCTTGTTATGTGCATGGGCCCGTGTGTGTGTGTGTGTGTGTGTGTGTGTGTGTGTGTGTGTGTGTGTGTTGGTGTATGCCTGTAAGTTAGGGAGTGTGTGTGCCGGTCACGTCTCATACAGGCATCTAGTACTCGGGTACCTCCAACACAATACGCTACTTGGTTTTCTATGTATTATATACCCATTCAACAGATTTTACTTACAAACTCATGCATGCGTAAAATACCTACCCACCCATCCACCCCTCTTTTTGCTCTATTCTCCCTCACGATATTAATATATATATGTGCGTATGTGTGTGTGTGTGTGTGTGTGTGTGTGTGTGTGTGTTGGTGTATGCATGTAAGTTAGGGAGTGTGTGTGCCGGTCACGTCTCATACAGGCATCTAGTACTCGGGTACCTCCAACACAATACGCTACTTGGTTTTCTATGTATTATATACCCATTCAACAGATTTTACTTACAAACTCATGCATGCGTAAAATACCTACCCACACATCCACCCCTCTTTTTGCTCTATTCTCCCTCACGATATTAATATATATATGTGCGTATATGTGTGTGTGTGTGTGTGTGTGGTGTGTGTACATTACACATTATATATATGTATATTGTTATCCATACATGTATATAGTGTACACACAGAGAGAGAGAAGCAAGATCTACGTGTGTATATACAGAGAGGAAGAAAAAGATATTGAAATGATACTGTCCTTTAAACTATATATTGACTGGTAAATCATTAAAAAAAAAAATCAACACGAGTATATGAAAGACATCTTAGCTAATCAAGTTGAGTACCGGTACAAGAGCCACCGAACCGGGGGGGGGGGGGGGGGGGCTGGGGTTGCAGCCCCTCCCTTACACTTTTGGCTCGGCAAAAAAAGGGGAAACGACAAAAAAATGAGAAAAATCACAACACTTAGACTTTTCCGGTCTTAGCGGAAAGGGGGGGGGGGGGGCGGAGGTCTTGACCTTCACATCCCCCCACAAACACACACTGAAAAACGTTCCCCCCTGCGGTATACACCAATCTGGGGCCCGGCCATCGTCACCCTCACTCACTCCCCTTTACTGGAATCCGAATGATTCTGGTGATGTGCAACGCGATGTTTAAACGGTATTTGTCACTAAAAGCCATGACGCCGGTGACGAAGCAATCAACCTCTTCTGTGTTCTCTCTCCCTCTCTCTGCGTCATTCATTTTTTTCTCTCCCTCTTATTTATATCTTTCTCACCCCCCCCCCCTCTCTCTCTCTCCAACGCACTCTCATTCTCTTCGCTGTGCTGTGGAGTGGTTCCTACACTTCTCTTTCAATTCATATTACTCCAGCAGGAGGCGTAAACAAATTGTCAGTCACTACGCGAAATCCACGAGTTAATGTCATGAAGGCGAATGCATATAAACATACCAGTATTAGTCGCATTTCGAACACCGATTTACAAAGTATTTGCCCTGAACGCAGACGTATTGATGTATCCGTGACCTTTTTCCCTCTTTTTCCCCGTGCTTATAATATTCGTATTGAATTGAATTGAATTGAATTGAATTGAATTGAATTCGTATCCTCTATCTTCAAGCAATGTACTCGGCATTATCATCAGAAAAAGGATTAGCAAGTATGTAGAGTTGCAGACAGTTATACAGAGCGTATCAAAAAAAAAAATCAAAATTTGGAGGGCTACTATTTCATAATTGTCAACTATGGAGAGCGTAATTTTAATTGTGGGGAAAGGGCAGCTCTTCCTCTTTCCATTGATACCTAATCATGTTAACAAATGTCATGCATGACTGAGCACATGAACTTTAGAGACAATAATGACAAATTGCACTTTTTCCAAGTTTGAGTATTGCATGAAGGAACAATGAATGTCTAACTGAATGGATGAGATCTGTCAATGAAAGTGGTCAAATAAACAGGCCAGTCTGCACGAATGAAGGTCTGTGCTTAGGATTTCTTCTAACCTGTTATGGTCCGTAACCTTCAACATGGCGACGTTGTCGATAACTTCGTCACTCCCACAAAGGCTAACCCATTATCCATATTCTCTCTTCATATTCAAGTCGTGGTTTGTCGCTGCGAGCTACGTGTTGAATATGTGAGAGAAAATGGACTTTGTGGGTTGGCCCTCGTGCAAATGGGAGTGACCAAGTTATCGGACTGGTGGCCATGTTAAATGTTATAGACCATAAAATGTTAGAAGGACCCAAAACACAAACCTGCATTCGTATTTATGGTAAAAACAAATGTTACGCTGATGCGCATTTCTCCAGAGAGTCGTAATCTTGCACTTGCTCGTGGAGCAAGACCTTTGGTTAAATGTGCACTTGGGTCCTCAACTTTGTTCCTTCTAGATCTATTGTAATGTCTCTATCTGTCAATTCTCTTGCAGGGATCGTAGGAGAATCATTGCCAAGAACAAATACATCCGCGAACAGAGACTGCTGGCAGCGGCCGACTGTGATGCAACAGTGCCCATAACTGAGCCGGCTGAGGCAGAACCCACAGCCACGCAACAACAGCACCAGCTGAAAGCACCGGAACCTGTTGGTCGACAGCTCAGGGTGGCAAGTGCACCAAACATACAGGAGGCCCGACGAGGGTCGGCATTCAAGCCGCCCCCAACACCTACAGAAAAGCGGTGGACGAGACAGGGGCTTCAATACCGACACGAAGGTGGTGTGGTGCACATACACAAAACAGACAGTACCGGAGGCGACACGAATTCAGAATGCGGCAGCAGGAAGAATTCGAGACCAGACACAGGTGAACTCGAAGGGGATGTGTTCATACCAGTGCCCACGACACATCGGCAGCGCTCTGCCTCTGCTGACGTACCGCATACGGGACAGCCCGCTGCAGATAGACCAGGTCCAAGTCCACATGGGCAACCACAACAGAAACCCGTGTACTTAAGTACGGACGGATCGGGAACGCAGCCACAAAGCACGACAGAGGCACCCAAGTCGTCACCGGGCTCCAAGGATCCTTCCTGGGTCTAGAATATGGGTAGCTAGCAACAAGTTGCCTTCGAATTAATGAACTGATCTCACACCCATTCTTCAAGTACACGAGTGCCATGGCAAGTCAAGCAGCCAGTTTCCATCCTCGTGAGTTGAAGAGAAGTTCCGTAGGGAATATCAAATGGGTGAAATAATTTCTTGAGGACACAATGACTGACCATCCGCTCTCTGGGGACGAGACAGTGTGAAGATCCAGTAGCCAAGGGTTGACACCCCTCCGTCATCCCATTCTGTGACTTCGAAGAAGGACAAGGACAGGAGTTGATGATGATTAGCTGATTACCGGTCAAGTATCAACTTCTCCACATTACTCTTCCCGTCATTCACTGGAGTCGCTAGCACTCGTCTTGCTAGCCCGCCACCAACGGGCAATTACGGACCGACAAATCACTATCGTCGACATACTACTATAAGACTCGAGGGAATGCTTAATCCCTTCGAGCATACGCGAGTTTAGATAACGATACCTCTATAGCATTCATGTATGCAGAGACCGTGTCTAACTAGACAGACTAGACGGTGAATAGCCCAGAAAGTAGGTAGATCATGAACCTTGAAATGATTCAGATAGAACTCAGACAGTAACTACTACTCCTTGTATATAGCATCTGCATTGTTGAGAGGGAAAAGAGTTGGAACCGTTGTATAGATAACAGAGGAAATGCAGTCGCAACCGGATAATCAATATGGCACAAGATGGGACGAAACTTCGGTGCTGTGCCTGTTCAACAACATAGTCTGTTGTTTTCGCAAGACATACGCAATCAAAAAAAAAAAAAACAACAACAACAACAACCACACTCTAAAGCAGTCTGAAATATTGCCTCGCATTAAACATCACACAGACCTTCCAGGTCTGCTTCGTCATGGATTTCTGTCTGTTCGGAGTTTTTCCCGCCTCTCATGTTCTCCCGTGGAGAGTGTAGCATTGATCTCGTATCCGACTATCGCACGAACAATCCAAGCAATTTACCGTGGGAGAAGTTAACAAATGCAACCTTTCGCGATTCAACAGGCATATGGAGACACTGAAACAAACAGCGAGATAGAAATAGAGAGAGAGAGAAAGAGAGAGAGAGAGAAAGAATAGGGCGGGGTGGGGGTACTTCGCGTCACTACGAAGGTGGAACAGAAGTATCGGGGAGGATATTGCATCGCAACCGAAAGGAGGAAGAATGGCACCAAAATGTGCGCGATAATGCGTCGTGTGCATGATGTCTGACATGGTTGCATGCCTCGGCTGAAAAAAAAAAAAAGTACACACAAGGCACGCATAATGCTGCATACGCGGCATGCCACTGACATTCGTGTCGTCTGCAGCCTTGTAAATCGTGTGCTCCCTGGCGCTAACCATGAAAGAATGAAGTGCAATACGACGTCATGTGCAATGATTTGTAGACGTTCTATATTTAATTAGTAATAACAAATAAAGAATATGATAATAATGGTGGTGGCAGTGGTGACTAAGATTGCCATCAATATTTACGATAATGATAATTAGAAAACTTCTCATTGTTATAGTTATTATCGTTAATGTTATCATATCGTTATTATAATCATTCTTAAGCAATCTGCTTTAAGTTGCTGAGTGTGAATGAATGGGTCAACATCAAATAAGCTGTGATTGTGTCATATGCTATGACTGCGGGTAACTAGAGAGGCAGATAGACAAATAATTATAGGCATATCTGGTAAAATCTGAAAGCAAAAGGACCGTGACTCACTGGAATCTTTACGATTTTTTCATGACCTTCTCCGGGAAATGAGGGCTCAGAATCGCCTTCGTAAATTGCATGAATGCTACTGAATGCATACCGTACTTTGTACTTTGTCTGTGTAGAACAGACGGCATAAAAGGCAGCAAAAAGAGGATATCCTTTGACAGCACTGACGTATGAACTCACTTATTATTGTAACACGCGTGAAATTGTTTTTCGCAGTATCGTACAATGCTTCAGTTCTGTCGACAAGAAAATATATCGTTCTAAGCAAGTTATGAATGATTGTTTAAGTTTGTGCGTTGTATGTACGAACCGCTGTATCTAGCGAAAGCTGAAAGGAAGTACAGGTGCCGATTTGCTAGCCCGTGTTTCAGGAATCGAAGTGCAACGTGCATGATCAATGCCTAAACGATGAGCAAGTCGGGAGCATAGCCTTGAAATATGTGATGTTTGGTAACGAGATTTCCCGACAGGTGTAATAAACGACAAAAGGTTACGAGATTTCAGGACGGACGCATGGGATATATTAACGGTTAGGGGAATTCAGAACAGACGTGATAAATGGCAAACGGTTACGACATGTTTCAGGACTGGGGGTTATAAAATGCTCCAGCAAAAGCGCATGACAGGGGCATGTTTGCGATTGCTCGGTAAAACATAAACTAGGCCGCGTTAACACTGCGCACGCTAATTTGAAGATGGCTTATACAATCGTTAAACAAAAGATTTGTTCCGGCGATCGATTTCAAAGAGAGCACTATAAAACCTTGTTTCGCAACGGAAGCGAATGTCCTTTTGGCAGAGTTATATGCATTGTTGAGCTGTTAATTTTGCGTGGTACATTAATGAGATACACATCCAGCATTGGGTGGAATCAATGTTGTGCCGAAATCTGTTGCACTGCATAGTGGAGCAACCTGTGCATCTAAAGTGATTGCAATGTATACATGGAGGCCATCTTGAAAAGCATGACGGTCTCCTTGGCAGAGGACAGTGTTGCATTACAAACCCGTTACATCGGCATTTCTCAAACCACATGCCGGAGGGGAAAATCCTATCCGTGTCTGTCCGCAGACGCACCCTCTTCAAGTTCCTTCACCTGACTCATTGGACCGCCTTAGATTTACGGGGGAAAGATAGCAAACATGCAAGTGCTTCATATCCTCTTGCTCTCAATGCACGCGCACTTTAGGGAAAGCACTCTGTGAACAAATAGCACGCCGCTTAATACAGGCCAGTTGCTTTTTATTAAACCATGTATAGACAATAACAAGATAGCGAGAACAAGAGAAACGACACATCTCTCCACAGAAGAATCGAGTGCTAGCCATTGCATGTCATTTTCCTCCCTTTAATAACGATGACGATTTAAGTGTATGCCTATCAACCTTCAGTATCGGGAAGAAGAAACGTCGCCATGCCATGTAGCAGCGAGAAAGTTTGCCTTTTTTATAACACAGATCTAGATTTACTTTTTCCCCATCTACACAAATCCAATATGTTAGATGTAGACATATAGGGTATAAAGAAAGAACAGAAATAAGTCACGACAGGCATTAAAACGCATCGCCTAGAAGTAAATAGGAACGAAAATGTCAAGGTAACAGAGTCTTTTTTTTTCTCCCCATCGGGAGGATGGTGAGAAGTTGGTACATAACCACCGAAATGTCATCACAGTATCTCCATCTTCCGCGGTCTTTTTCAGCGGCAGAGACAGCGAAGTGACAACAAAAGGTGATCATTCATGAATATTAAATGGTTTATAAGCACAGTAGGTGAAGGCGTCGCCTGTCTTTTTCATGATGTAGAGCATTTCACGGAAATGAGACTCGTGTGAGAGGCTTATAGCCCGACAGTGAGAGAGACAGGAGTCTATAATCGAAAGGTCATGAATCCCAGATGATAATTATGATCTCTTTGGCGCCAAAATCTTGGGTCAGAATGTGCGGCAGACTCTTCCATGTTCTGCTATACTGGGTTTTGTTTTGACCGTTCGATACAAGAAGCAAAAGTGAGTCAGATCGTCCCATAATTACTCCACTTTACATCCAAATATAGGTCAACTCGTCCACCAGCTGATGTGATATAAATGGCGCAGTTAAATCTAGTAGAGTTTCTTAGGGTCACACTCCAATCAAGTTGATTGCATTTGGCGAGGCTGCAGCGCAGGATGGGGAGAGGGCACCGTTACATAATAATCCTTAATTTAACAATACTACAAGGCAAGAAAAAGTGACTCTTGTAAAATGTCGACATTCTTGCAGCGTTGTTTTCCGGACATGAATCTACATAGGATATGGGAGAGACTATTACCGTCATGCTATATGCAGCGTTAACAATGATGCCATTTTTTTTTTTTTTTTTTTTTTTTTGACTAACGATAAGCTGTACAGGCATGTATTGGAGAGAAAATAAAGTATGAGGGTCCTATTGTTTAGAAACCTGCATACATAATGCTGGTCAGCAAACAAGTGGCATATCTGTTATCCGTGGACGAATAAGAGGCTATATTTGACTGTCGTTCTGGTTAAGTGTCCCTTGTCAGGTAATCTTAGCTCACATCAGCGAATCCCTAGAGAAAAAAAGCTAAACCGCTGCCTTTTTTTCTTCGAGGTCGAGAGCCGGGCCGCCCATAGGGGTTCGAGTGTTATCCGCACGGTGCATCCGGTCGCCTGTATTCGGAGAAGGGTGTAGTGTGATACTCTGCCCTTGGTCCTACCGTTGAACCGAGTGTTATACTAGAGTCCACTTTAACGCGCACTAACTCACTCAATATCTCTTGTGCCGTGTGATTTCTAGACAATGTGCGCATTCACGAAATAGCATAATTAACTGCTATTCACCATGAATTATCGTCCTTCTGCACTGCACTATTACCTGTATTACTTCTCTGTTTTCTGTAGTTCTCTCTCTGTGTACAATTATCTTAGACTTTCAAGTCTTCTGTTTCTGTCATTTCTTTTTATCTTCCACCTTTCTTTTCTTCTTTTCCTCTTTCCCTGCATGGTTTAGCTCTTTTATCTGTTCAGTCCATTTTTTTCCTTTCGTGTTCATCCTTTCTTTGTTTTAAACTTCTATAGTTGACAAAGAAATAACTCTGGCTTTTATCTCTGTTTTTGAATTCAATATTATGAATTCACGAGAGAAAGAATTTACTTGTTTAATGCTCATTGTGCTTTTGCATAGAAAGGGATCTGTAATAGGCTGGTTTCCTACTATTGAATTCTAATTTATGTATATTTACCCTGAGGACCTATGGAAACCCGATTTATTCAACAGTTTCCAACAAACACATATACCAGCTCCTGGGGTCTAGTTTGCGTACATCAGTTGCTGCTTTGTTGCGTAGTCTTTATGGCTGTCAATAACAATTATTTTCATAGAAGTATGTTTATCATTAAATAATTTCGTCGACCAATCTTTCCTGTTAACTAAGCAAGAACAGATATGGTCAAACGTAGTTTTCAATAGCAAAGAACATTTTAAATCACTTGCGAGAAAAAATTGTAATAACTGTGGTAATTTTTTCTCCAAAATGGGTAAAAGTTCTCTGACCATTTTTGCTTCAGACTCATCGAGGTAACTCTCGCCTTTGGCAGATTTTTATGGAATCGATAAAACGCATTTCATAATGTAAATCAGGCATCGATCGAAAGGCCAATATGAGGGACAGCGTTAAATTGACACTGGACGTTCTAATAAGGTTAACAAGTACGGACGTGCGAAGTAGCGTGGACCGAAATGTGGTCATGTAATAAACATTATTATGTTTGCACTGTGCAATAATCCGAAATACAAACATGTGACAATGTCTGACGTCATAAAATGGGCGACTTATGACGTCGGGTAGCATTCATGACGCTTTTTGTGAGAGAATAGTGTGGTTATGCAGCTCGACTTTTATGCAGTGATCGCTTTGTAAAATTAATGTGAAATAGGAAAGATCAAAGATCAACGTAACATTTTAATTGTCTCCAGTGACGCTAATAACCACGTTGTGTGTCTAACGCCATCAGTTTACATATTTTCACCCCTGTGAGGACACAGATGCTGCATGTAACACATTTTGAAGCAATCACACAAATTATGTTGCAGTTGAGTGCGCAGCTCTGCATGAATGTGTCAAGCATTCTGTCACTTTAATAATGAGTTGTTAGAAACAACGCCATTATTCAGAACACGGCATGCTTTGTTTCATTGATACAACAAGTGGATAGTGTCTGAATTTAGACTACCAACACGTTGTTATTGATCTTACTCAATGTTGTTGTGGCCTTTGTTTTATTTTGCTTTTGTTTCAAAGCGCCTTCTGTCTTGTGATCACTCGCAATCACGAGAAACAATATAGCATAAAGCGGTAAAAGCCATAATGGCGAGTACCCTCTCAGTCTGCACAGGGAAAATACCAACAACAGCGGTCTTACACGCCATTTTGTGAGATTAACATTTAGCCGACCAGCGCGCATTTTGCCATTCAATCATTGCCACGTTTTCCGGCCCTGTCGCACGGAGACACGTGCATGAGCCTTGCCAGTTTGCGCCGCAAGCTTATTAATTCCCACCGCTTATCTGCACTCATAAAGTACACGAGCAACAAAGTGGAAGACGGAAAAGCTGCTCGCCGCTCGTATGTAGACGAATCGTTATCGGCACAACATTAATAAAACGCGCAGAACGCACCAGGTCGGCTGACAGTATCGGACGGGAGGACAGCGCATGCATAAAGTATAGATTAATGAATAGATAAACACATTACGTACAATATTGAATACGGTCTTGGAAAACGGCGAGCACGGGTATACGTCTATCGTAAAAACATCTCGCATGAGTTTACCAAGTGTAGCTGATATTATGCACGATAAACCCCGGCATCGCATGCGCTTTGTCTTGTAGTCGTCATCATAATCATACTTATGGATATGAAAATGAAATGACGAACTTTTCAAACAGAAACTGTTTGATTAACAAGATGTTAATGCAAGAATTTGAGTCAGGTGATATTTAGTGTATCTTATACCGACGATGATTAAAGTGAAGTGTAACCTCTCCGTATGAAATTGATTAAAAAAGAATATGTGCAAACTCAGTCATGCTCTGCATGTTTAAATGTGGATTAATATTTGATTATTCAGCTATGGAAATTATACAGACTTATTTTTTTTTCGGTTATATCACAGTGGAAATGCTTCAAACGAGCATCTAACGAAATGCTTGGTCTGTAAATGTTCTCACGTAACAATGCTTTTTCCAATGGACATTATGTTATTGCTGCCTGTAAGGCTGCCAGCGGTATAAGTCGTGTTGCTGCAAACGTAATTTTCGTTCTCGCAGTGGCTCGTTTCGAGGTTAATGATTGTAAAATTCATTATATATTGTTTTCCTGTTCAGGTCATCACTTTGAGTGTTGCGTAATGAGTTCTTATCGTTTATTTACATCCTCCCGCCGGGAAACAGATGTGTGTGTAGAATTTCAGTGTGTACTTTCTACGACAGTTTGACTTCCATGAGTTTGAAGCTTTTGTTATCAACCGTTTTTCTCACAGATTGTGAAGATAAACAAAATAAAAATTTCCAAAAATTGTTGTAACTGTATCAACACCCTGCGCCATTTTCGTCTTCTGTAACGTGACACCGATTTTGTCAAAAGAAAAAAAAAATGTTCTCAGAGAACTATATACAGCAGTGACTGAAATTTATTTGTTTCATGATGTCGATATGAGTTATGTCGGGGGGGGGAGACAAAACTTTCGAGACGTAAAGATTATATTACGATGTGTTATCTAAAGAAGATGTGAAAATATTGGAGGTTAAAAAAGTGGGCAAAATTGGAGAGAGAAAAAAATGGTAATGATACATAAGGAGTAACGACTAAACATGGAGAGGATATCGGAGTTAAATGTCAGGGGATACACAGAGCAGAGAAAATAAGATCTGTCCTCACATCACTCATTCCACCTGTCATGTAACGCCGCTGGAAGAAATCTCACCCAGCCTTATCCATTAACTCATTCTGTCCCAGGGACTTTGGGCATCAGTGTCTGGAAGGCTATGGGAGTTTCTTTGTCATATAATCGGCGTTCAAGGCACACAAAGAATTAATAGTTTCAACCCTGGGCTGGCATTTTACAACTGACTCTCGGATAGCACTGTCATCTTAGAAGCTGAAGTAGCGAAGCTGAAGATTTGCTTCTAACATTTCTTCCGATACCGCAATGTGTTGTATATAATAATTAACACCAGAAATGAGTTATATCCATTTGTCCATGAAAATTGGACTTCCATTGACATCATGGTGAGATTTTAGCGGGATTTAATTCAATTTTTGTTCAGACTCACAAACTATTGAGGTAGGGGCTTTCTTTCGATATCAAAGTTACTTTCCAGTACTATTATGTGATGTGAGAATTTATTGCAGCTTTTTGAGATTCTATACAATACATGTGAAAGTTAATTGTAATTGAATTGGCGCAAAGCGCTTACTTGTAGGATTTATGTAGTCGATATTTGGCATTGTCGAAAGTTCAACTTCATCTTCATAGAGTTATTGCATTCCAAAATAGTCTACATAATAATGTACCGAACGCTGGACGGGGATTTGGTTTTAGAACACACATTCCCTTTCGGGACCAGAACAGCTCAGATTTTAGAATTTATGAAAGAATGCCATTACTGAAAGATTATAGAGTTCACGCTCAATTTAAAATCGGAACTATTTTACGATGCAGCTGATAGACTGAAAATCAAATTCGTTTTGACTAAAATATTTTATAAATTATTGTTGGACAAGGGAGGGTAAAGATCAAGGCAAAGCTGTAATGGTGCTCATGGGGGTCACTAGAGAAGAGCTATATGTGAAAGTTCGTGTGTAGTCAAGTGACGAAAATGTGATGTGCAGTGTGATGGTAATGACATCACGTGAGTGACGAGCGTTGGAATTAACATAAAGATGACGAAAACAGAATGGTGATGGTAACGCTGATCATAATGATAGCGATGATGAAGATGGGAATGACGACGGAAATGATGGTGACGATGGGATGATGATAGTGATGATGATGGGATGCTGATGATGCTGATGATGCTGATGATGATGGTGATGATGAAGAGGATGATGATGGTGATGATGCATGGTGGTGATAGGATGATGGTGATGTTGATGCTGATGATGAGACTTATGATGGTGGTGATGATGATGGTGATGATCTGTGAGGATGATGATGATGGTAACGAGGATGAGGATGATGGTGAGGAGGAGGAGAATGGTAATGTTGATGGTGATGGTGATGGTGATGGTGATGATGGCAATAGTCACGGTTGTGGTTGTAATGGTGATGGTGAGGATGATTTCGCATTTTTAGAGATTCTAAAAAGGGATTGACCTGAAATGATAATCAAGCTTGACGGCTGTGACAAAATAAGACATGATACCTTTAGTAATGATGGTGAAAATGAAGAGAAGTGAAATGCGGGAAGAGTTGAGTGAAGTTGAAATGCTCTTCAAGACTGCATGTTCAGAGAAATTAGAGCACGATTATCAAATCACATTATTCCTCGTCACGCTCGCCGGGCATGAATTCTTCGGCAAAGTCGGGACTAATGGCTCGTTCAGTCGAGTCGAATTTTGTTTTTTCCCCCATGGCTCTGTTTGGGCGTACTGCGATGGACCTCACGATCAAATCAAATTTTCCACATCGACTGTGATCAATAACGGATTACCGAGACAGTCCACGGGAGCATAGACGTGATGCCCGACCAGATAATCATATCAAGAATCAGTCGAACACAACAGCCGTTCTGACACCAAACCCGAAACAAAACAAAATGAATAACCTTCACGGTTACAAACGAGGTTAAAGCGTCTATTGTTGCCATGGTATCAGGAGATCCTTTTTTAAATTAAGCACAACTATAATATACATGGATTGCTAGGCAGACGACAATAACAAAGAATTATACTACAAAAAGAAACCAACCTTATTAAAAAAAAAAAACACGTTGTCGCACTTTATGCAAAAAAAAAGAAGAAAACCTAAAATTCCAGAGTGGCCTGACATTTTAAAGTTATGAAATGTAAATGGTAAATGAAAGCTGTAGGCCTACCTATAACTTTCATCATTATATCTAATTCGTAAATCCCAGTACCTCACTGCTAAGCAGACGTGTGTCATAAATAAAGGAACGCAGAATGGAAAAGTACGGAGGTCATGGGTCAACCCTGGAGGCGAAAATCGCGTGAGGCATTAATTCTGATCATGTGTTAACTAGTATTGGTGTCGATAAGTGTTGACCGTTGGTAGGCATGTCGACACCGAGTTGGTCAAAAAGTATCCGAAAATACTTCACAAAATTGCAATTGTTTGCCCACCTTCCTTGCTCTATACAATGTACATTGATTGTACTGCGTTAGTCATCTCTTGATATAGGTCTAATTATGAAGTTGATGAGATCGAAAATATCAGTTAGTGGACATTTAATTTTTGGCAGTGAATAAAGGTCAAAGACAAAAAGCAGTATGTAATCTCGGTTAATTCGACGTATGGTACCTAATTTCACTGAAATTTTCAACAAAATCAACAAATCACGACCGCTGCTATCTGTCATGCCACGCTCTACATACAATGAGCTTTTTGTTCCATTCATTGCATGCTTTGTTACGCCCGATATAGACCTATTCAATATTCTGCATGGTATATAAACATGAAAGGTTCGGTCACATTTTGACACCAATGGTGTATTGTGCGGCGACCTTGTGTACAGTATACCTTTAATCTGTTCACAATAAATCAATATAGCGTGCAAAGTCATTGTTATCATATAACAATCGAGTTTCGGCTGTATAATAAAATGATACTGTCGACACACATAGTGTTATACATTAACACATTAACACAATCAATGTGTACCCAAGCTGGGAAATAAGCTCCTGGTTTGCCTAATTTTGTTTTGTTTTTGCGGCTATATTATCAACATGGTCATGATGGTCCAATTGTGATAAATATGATACAAGATAAAAAAAATTGTCTGTGTGCAATCATGCAATCATTATTACGTTACAAGAAGTGCCCTCTGATTTCATACCTGCCTATCGATAATGGAGTCACTTTGTTTCTAACGCGACATATAAGCCCATATTGGTCTGACAGTATTTACATTAGGACTAAATGGCCACTGTGCACTGCCCTGTTAAAAGCGCGCACTCCGAATAGGCAAATAGGAATGTCCAGTGACCTGATGCTAAAGGCGTATACCCCCTGTCGATAAAATGGCGACAAGCTGGAAAATACAGCTTGACTGGTTTGTCTTGTCTTGTTTTGTTTTGGTTTTTGTTTTGCTTTGTTTTATTCCATTGTTTGTGTGTGTCTGGGTTTTTTTTTTTTTGTGGGGGCAGGTTGTTCGCTTGAAAATATGTGATCAGCTCTCAATATACTTCAACTACAAGAGGGCAGACGTGCGGGGGGTACACAGCAGTCGTAGGTATGTAGCTGGAAGGAACGACGATAATGTAATTTGTAAGTACTGGGGTAAAAATAGTCGCCTCGCTCCAAGGCGTGTTGAGTGACACAGAAGTCAATCCGACGAGTCAAAATAGGCCGAGGTGTCCTTAAAACAGCAGCACACAACAAGAACAACAACAATCGGGAGATAGATAAGACACCTTTAACTTCCTGGTTGAAAGGTAACAAAGCATATTGGTGTTGTTGATTTTTTTTTTCATTTGAATCGAAAAGCGATTTTAGAAATGCACAAAGATGTGAGAGAAAAAATTCAATCTCGGTCACATGTATAGCTTGATAAGGTAATAAGAGCATGAAACAAAGAAAAATACAGTCCAATAATATAAGGCAAATCTAAAATAAACATCAGGCGAAAGGGAAGGCGGTCACTACACGCACCATTCTATTGACCCTGTCCTCTGCACACTTTGCACCGGGAATCTGCAATAAGCCAGTTCGGAGAAAGCTTATGTGCACAATAATGGGTACAAAAATTAATGACCTTTCATTTTTCTCAGTTGGTTTCGCACTTCACTCGATTCAAAGCAACATAATGCAGCAGCTTGCCCAACATGACACTTTATGGAACTCGTATTCAAACAAAGAATGAACCTGCGTGGATCAGTTAATGACCAGAATGGTTTGTCAATCAACACTTTGGGAAGCATCCATTCCGTTGTGCTGTATTGAATGCATTAACACATTTTTTTTTTCTGTTAACATTGCCAAATACTACTCTTGTTGTCAGGTGGATGTAGGCAGGCACCATTGATAAGGATTACATGAATAATCACTGCATCGATCACAGATGCTTATCTCAGTGAATTAAAACACGAGCCTGTCTCTCACATACAAATGACCTTTTTTTTCTGCTCAAGGGCAAACTGGAACCCCAAACTGGCTTACATGCAGAGGAACACTCATGTAACCTTGGTCAAAAATCACGCTTGCATTCAATACAGTCTTATGATATATCTGTTTCATTCAGCAGTCAGCTGTACTGTAAGGGAGACATTTCTCCCTGTCATAATGATGACACTCAAACCAACAAGACATCGACTACTTATTTATTGCATATAGCACAAGCTGCATGGTGACTGTTATTGACTCGTGGCTTATGTGAGATACGTTAGATTTCGCTTCCATTACAAACGTTTTCCTTCAACTTCGCAAAGAATGTCCATTATGCTAGCGAAAAACTTCGATAATTATCTACCTATAGGGGCGGCGCAGTGTTTTCAAAAGTGTGGGGCCCCACTTCCGGGTTTCATGAGCTAACAAGCAAAAAAAAAAAAAAAAAGGGCTCATCTCTTCTCCCCGTCCACTTCCAGATCCCTATCTATATTTTAGTGCCACTTACCTACTTCCGGGTTAAAAAAAGTGTGGGGGCCCAAAGTGATGACACCTTATGTATTACTTTGTATGGTGCACAAAAAATGTGGGGTCCCGAGCCCCCACGGCCCCCACGGCTGCGCCGGCCATGACTATAGACAATAATATAGACGCTGTGGTACAGGATATGATCATATTTCATTGAAATATCTACCATCGTATATGGGGGTCCCGAGCCCCCACGGCCCCCACGGCTGCGCCGGCCATGACTATAGACAATAATATAGACGCTGTGGTACAGGATATGATCATATTTCATTGAAATATCTACCATCGTATATGTCATGCAGACCTCAATGCAAATGAATCTATACAACACTTATGATTGATTCGCACGAGTCATAAACCCCAAACAATCTTAATTTTGCAATTGATTTCTAATCCATCTTATTTCTTATTTGACTGAATTGATCGCAAATACGTCAAAAGCTGTGATTGATTCTCATTCAATCGCAGGAAATCAACAAATCAATATTGTGAATTCGATGGCAGCTTCAAATTTGCAATTTTGATCGTTTTTCACATCAAACATAATATAAACAGGGCATCATTAGAATGATAGAGAATCTTTATCATGAAAACATTTTCAAGGTTACTGGAAATTTATATTTTGTAAGATTGCAAAATTAATGCAATTCATGCAGATCGATGGCAATTAGAAATAAGTCTTTATTTGAAGACGAATATCTTGTCATTATTTCAAAGTTTTAAAAAATTCAAATAATTCTTATGATGATTTATGTGAAATTGATTTCAACCGCACGGTTTATAAGACGGAGGCCCTGATTGCTAGCAAGCTGAGAAATAAATTGTCATATTGCAATTATTGTACTTCACTGCAGGGCCAGTTGGATTAGGTTCTGTACAAGGATTGAAATAAACCATTATTGCAGATACTATAATATCATGACAGTGGATAGGAAAACAACAAATGAGCACTCTCATTATCGCTGTAGTATCTGCAATTATCCTAATTTAACATATTTATTGGCAAATATTAAAACAAACCTTCCTCTTGATACTGTATAATATTAGCGTATACATATACATTATACTTGTGTGTGTGTATGTGCGTGTGTGTGTGTGTGTGTGTGTGTGTGTGTGTGTGTGTGTGTGTGTGTGTGTGTGAGTGCCTGTGTCTGTGTCTGTGTGTGCAGAAACGTGGTATACCTTTTATCTCCAGGAACGTTTGGTTTTTGTTGTCTGGCATTTGTTTGTCAAATGAATCTATAGCATATCGTTTCTTCTGAGATATCCTTGCAAGCTGTAAGACCACAGCCTTAGTAAAAACAACAAATGAGGTTTAGGAAAAATTACACTCGCATGTTATTTTCACTGAACATTCCACACTAGTAGAAAAAAAAACCTGCACCTTTCTTCTTTCCTGATGTTGACCTAGCTTTATTTTAAGCATGACTTGATTAAACCTTTTCCTCTGTGCATGCAAGGAGATTTTTTTTTTTTTATGTTTTAAAGGAAATATTGTCAAATGAACGTGTTCTGCGCTCGCCTCGAGTCCCCATTCTGCTACATTGCTTTAATGTCATTGTTCGCTCAAGCACGTGAGAAGACAAAAATACTCGCGCCCAAAGCAGGAAGACTGAAATGCAGATATATACATAGGAAAGAGGAAAATAAACTTGCCTCCTTGCAGCAAATGACTGCCAGGCGTGAAAGTCAGAGGAAATAAGAGTTATGAACAGCACCGAAAATAACATGTAAAAATCCCATACAGTCGGTATAGCAGAAAATCCTTACCTCGTCTCTTTCAAACTATGACATGAACGTACGCATTTACAGAACAGATTATTATAGAATACGAGACGAAGACGCAGAACTATAACAGACTTAAGGAAAGCAATGACATGTTCTATCTACGCGTTTCAACACTCGACTGCCAAAAAAAAAAAAAATTGAAGTTTCCTTGTCATAGTATTCTGACGGACGAAGAAAATGTGAATGTGAGAGCCATTTTGGTATTATCAAAAACATGATTATCATTGTCATGGAAATTGAGGGAGTGCAAGTGGAGAAAAAAAAAAGAACAACAACATAGACACGATGACACAAACGGACAGAATATTCTGCATGCAGTTATGGCAAATACATCATGGTTATGCATGTCATTATCGGTTTATCTGCGATTTCTAATCAACATGAACATATACATACTGATACAAGATTGAAAGAAAGTACACTCTCAGTAAATTCAGCAGATTTCATGTCATTTCAAGTTAATCTTAGTTCATAAAGTTCTGACCATCTTTCACGTTCAGTAGAGAAAATTGCTTTCTCAACAGTGATTTGTCATATCCACTTTTATGAGACTGTCTAATTGCTAGCATTTGTCTTATTAGGCATTGCATGAGTCATCATGATAACATTTTGACTGACAATATCATCAGCTAAAAAAAAAAGAAGAAAGGAGTAGATGAGTGTAGAATCCGTGAAAGGTCACAAAATAAAGAATAAATGTGAATAACGATCAAGTCAAGCTAAACGACTGAAGGACTTTTTCAATCTAAATTCAGGATCTCATCCGTACTTGCCGACCCCCTTGCCTCCCTCCCAGCAGCGGTACTTTGGTATGCATTATCGACTCTTTAAGGTCCAGAGGACTGATGTTTTAAATGTCAGCTGATACGTTGTGCATGTAAGAGCCTGGCGGCGTACGTTATCATAGCAACGGGAGGAGCTATAGTCGAGGTGTGAGAAGTACTACGTTGGAGGAGAAGGGGAAGGGGAACGCGGGCTGCTTCCGGCTGCAGTCACTCCTCCTTATAACGCTGACGGTGACCCGGCGAAATAGGAGTCAGATGAATATTTTTTCTTTATTTCATAATCTCATTGAATATGTATTTCTGTATGTGTGTGTGCGTGCGTGTGTGTGTGAGTTGTGGGGATGTGTGTTTGTGTATGTGTGCATCCATACATATCTTGTGTGTGTATGTTATATATATATATATATATATGTATGTATGTATGTACATGTGCATATAGATATAGATATAGATATTTACATATCTTTTCACTTTTCTTTTCAATCATGCGTGAAGTAGCGTGAAAACCTTTTTACTCATTACAGTGCTCATGACTGCGACGTGTCCATAGAGCATTCAACACTGGTTGTCAGAAAGTACACCTGCTGCATTCTGCTTTGGTTTGTATTACGAGTTTTTGTTTTTTTATTCTTGTGGAGAACAACGTGTTCACAACCTGCAGACGAATTGAATGATCTTTAAGATTTCATAAATTGTTGACTCAGGCATAATCATGAATACCTTGCGCCCAAATATTTATGTGCATTGAGTGATTGCAGCAATATTAGTAGAACACATCAGTCAAAAGTTATGCATTTTTTCAAGTTTTGGTGCAGCCATCGCTTGACGAGAAGACGACTACAGTTTCCAACGTCACATTTGAAAAACAATACAGGAAAATCTAACGAAAATTGAACAGAGTTTCATTTTGTAATAAAAAGTACATGCACATTTTCTTCGACTTGGTACTTATATGTTAAGAGATATATTTCCCTTACTTTCTGAAAGAGGTAAATTACTAGTAGGTTCTCTCTCTCATTGTGCTAGAAATGTGAAAATATGTTAAGTGGAGCAAAGATACCCTTGTATTAAATCTTGAAATAAGGAGGAAAAACAAAAAGAGAAAATCCTACCTGCCCACGACGCACTATACATTTCGGTCACGGGGTTGTCGTATAGCCGCCGGGAACATGGTGTAAAATTATCATTACTTACTTAACTTTACTTTACTCCAGCGATGTGATATAGGACTGAGGTTGCAAAGTTAAAATTCCTGTGCTATACAGGGTACTCTCTCCTTCAAGTGAAATAGACGTAGGTGGTTTTACGCAACATCTCGCTAGTATGAAAATAGAAAACTACCATAATAACTGAATAAAAAGAAACACCTCGGACATCTGTTTTCGTATATAGACATGCATAATGTAAATGTACCTTTGGCTAGGTTCAGAATGATCTTCAATTTTCATTCAGAGTACACTGATATATCCTAAAGGATATGAGTGTAAGAAGATTGCTATGTATAGAACTATATCATACTAAATTAGTTCTCAAGTGTTGACAGATAAAATAAGGCCTGAAGAAATGCGCTTCTGTGCTCCAGTAACGGGTGACAACAACAACCAAAGTTTTACTGGATAGGAAAAGCGGCGTATATCATGAGTGTCCGTGTGTGTGTGTGTGTGTGTGTGCGCGCGCGCACGCGCGCACCTGTCTGTCTGTCTTTCTGTCTGTCTGTGTCTGCCCGCCGTTACATCCTACGATGAGTTACAGTTATATTTCTTAGTGTACATCCCTTGAGAAATTTATCGTGATAATTAACTTCTGCTCCAATACACTTCCATTGTGAGAGGCAGGGATAAGGACATGGATCCTTTAGCCTTCGTTTCAAATTGCAGGAAATTTGAAGAATCTATTGGATACATGTCTCGCTTCACGCCCTCCCTCCCCCCCCCCCATCTACTGTAATCCCTTTTCTCCTTTCTGCTTGAGTGTAACACAATCAATCACCGACCAAGCGATAGCTGGGCGTTCATCGAGAGCCTTACACAGTAATTGCTTCTCAATCTCAAGATCCAGGCCATATGACCACAAGACAGGTGGAGATATCGTCAACAATAAAGGGGAAATACTTACACACACACATAAAATTGTACGTCATATGTTTTATATATATATATAATATATCTGTTGGTATATATTCGTCGGGAATATATAGTTTGTTGAGGATACGCCCATATTATACACACACACACACACACACACACACACATATATATATATATATATATATATATATATATATATATATATATATATATATATTTCTTTTTAGATAGTGAGAGAGAGAAAGACGTATACTTTCCATGTGTTGTATTTGGTAAATTATATTTATCTTTAGGCCTATAGTACTTTCAAACGAAACAGACACAAATACCAGGAGAATCAGTTAACATAGAGGGAGAAATGTGTGACGTAATTTTTATAAACATAACTACCACGGATGATGACGCAACACAAAGTAACATCCCTTCTATAGCTTAAGGTAAAAATATGTTTTTATCACTCTGACATTTCTGGTTAATCTCGTCACGGGAATTCCATTTACAAAGATACCAACAGACGTATATAGATAGATATATCATATAAAATTTGCTTGATAACTCGATCTCTTTCTCAGACTTTTAATGAATGAACAAACAGGATAACATCTAAATCAATTTCCATAAATACCTCCCTTTCCAAGGTGATAAACCTGTCTTAAATTAATACTAACAATAATGATTTAATGTTCCTGCGTCACTTTATCTCCATGTTCCTAATCATGACGTCTTCGACATTTACGTCAATAATATGTCCACATCTACTGAAGAAGAGAGGAAATTTGACAACGTTTATGTGACTCAATAAATTTGTGTGAGCCATTAGTCATCTTTCGGCGTGAAGTTCATCTAATGCTGGGAAACTTCAGAGACACTGAATGTACCTATTCAAACATCAACTCAACTATCAAATGTCGTTTCTTTGCACTCTCTTTTCTGGTCTCTGTAGAGGAAACAGGTTTACGACGCACCGCAAATGGGTGAAATCGAGTCAGTCTTCAAGGCGTTGTATTGGAACCCGTCATTGCATCACAGAGCAAAACTATGTCAATGAGGGCATAGGGGACAGTGGCATACTTTTTTTTTTCTTGCTTTGCATCTTTTTGTTTTCTTCCAAAGATACCTTCACACACACACACACACACACACACACAAACAAACAAACAAACAAACATCTTCGTATTGCTCTCTGGTTCACGGAGAGTGATTTGATGCTTGCACCTGCCTAACATATTTCCAAAGGCAGATGCATGAATCCTGGGAACCATGGGCGCTTCGGCAATCAATATCAGAAGGTCATGGACGTCTGGCTTTTAATATGTGTGTATATATAATCTTGTATCTCAGCAAGAAAGAGAAAGAGATGTGTGTTTGTGTGTGTGTGTGTGTGTGTGTGTGAGTGTGTGTGTGTGTGTTTGTGTGTGCGTATTTGTAAGAGAGTGAGGAAGAAAGCAAGAGTGACTGTTTTGGCGTATGCTTGTAAGCACTGTACGTCAGTCATCTGATAGTTTGCTATGTTTGCTGAACAGATTGGCGTGGTTTGTTTGTTTCTGTGCAATATCACTTCAACATGAATGTCGGAATCACCGACGTGTCGGTGTGATGTTTCTCGATTTGGTTTGTTAGCTAGATCAATTTCACTCTCAAAGAAGTTTCAATTCTCTGCAGAGGTATAGGCAACAGAAGTTGCAGTATGCATTATGTTTGCGTTCGCAACTTGACATAGATAAAAATAAAATGCAGAGAATGTTGTTGGTTTATGACAAAAAGGGACACGCGTAGACAAAAATAGGTAGGCCTACGTAGGTCACAGAGTGAAGGTACAGATAGCTAGGTTGGTATATGGACAAGTAAGAAAATAGTGCGATGTGTTTTTGTTTGTGAGCGTATTCTATCAAACTGAGTTTTCGACAACCCCCGTCAAACGTTAGTTCATAATACAGGTTACTAATCAATAAAGGTGAAGACGGCCCCTGCCGACTTTGAAAGAGACAACATTAAGTAACTAGTTTTGTGAGGGGGGGGGGGGGTTCCAACTTGTCATCAATCTAATACGTCATTCTCTGTCTCTCTTCCTACGAACAATGTAGCCACTTTCATCGCCGTGTCTGTGACATCATCAGCGTTCTCAAGTTGAGCGGTACCCCCCGCATGTCAACGGGGATACAAGATCGAACGAAAATAAGTCGAACGGAAGTCTGCCCGATTCAGTGCACCATTCAATCAATAAGAAGTATTCTGGTAAAGTTTGGCTCTCGTATCTAGGGAAGAATGAGAACTAGGAAAGAAGTCACTTGAAGAGCACGCAGAAGATTGATGATAAACAAATCTTTTAGGAGAAGGAGATAACCGCGCTAACTATTGATTAACAAAACAGGCTCAAGACGGAATTCGATCGCAGTGTTCCGTTCTTCGTGACACAGGTGCTCAGTTCCCAAAGCTTTGACATCAGCATCAATTCGACCTATCCACATAAAAAAAAAGAGAGAGATATAGAGAAAAAGGGATAGAAAAAAATAATTAACAATGTCTCCTATTATGTATGCATGCAAACGCCTTCACATGGCAGGACAACGCAGCATACTTACGTAATCTACACGAATTTAGCCTCGAGTGTCAAATTTATTGGTACTTCGAAGTAAACATGAAGAAGTGTACGTAAAGATAATTTGGTATAAAACTCAATTCAGTAGTTCAATGGATTCTTAAAAAAGTCTTTTCTTTGTTATTTTCACATAGGGCGTAATCTCTTCTCTGTAAAAACCTGTAAGAATCGAACAAACACTTTCAACTTTCCATATGAGAATAACATGCAACTTTGTCTTGCATAGAGCTTTCACAAGGTGAGTACAATGGAATGATTGTGTCTACACTGCTAGAAAACGTTTGGAAAATGTTCTAAATATAGGAGAAAAAAGTGTGAAGAATGCTTTGCAGCAATAATTTTAGCCTTAAAATCTGATCTTGGAAGCTCTATTATTCTTACTTGCATTTCGAGTGTATTTTTTTTTTTTTTTTTTTTTGCTCTCTTGCAAAAATTGCAATATTTTCACCTCAGGGCTTCTCATAGTATGAAATAGAAATTCATTCAGTTTTTGTGACATTCTTTAAGTTATTTGCATGATCATCTATTATTTTATTATGGAATTTCTGTAAGCACATAAAAAAGGGATTCTACCTTTAAGAAGACGGCCTCTTTCGGGCAGACTGCAGTTCGTTTGGTTGTGAATTTCACATGACAAGAGTCATTACATGTCAGGGGCTTGCGTGTAAATTAGTTTTGGAGGGAATGCATCACGATTGGGAAAGATGCAATAAACCAACGTTGGTTGAGAAGATTAAGGGCAACCTGTTTTAGCCCATCGTAAGGGGTACAGGTCGTCACCAGGCCGCCATGTTGGCTTTATTACTTGCATGGGCCCAAGCTATTACTCGGTATCGAGGCCCTACTATCGCTGTAACCAGATGCTAACGGGAATGGCTGTTCAGAATGCTGCGATTGCCTTAATCATGGGGCTGGGAAGAGAAAACCGCGCCAAATGAGATGAAATGGGCGTTTCAGATTGCATGCTGGCTCGGGAAACGCGATCCCTGAGGCTATGGCAGGGTAACGGGGCGCGGCGATTCTTACGCGTCGACCGCTTCGGCCGACTTTACAGTGGAACACCAATCACCGCGGCTCGCCTGGCACGCAGTGACCCCCAGCGGCAATGGGATATGACGGCACAAAAGCACTGTACTTTGACCATAATTTACCCCCTCTTTGTCTTTCACCTGTATGCTCTTGCGAATTTCCTGGCATTCAATTTTTCACAGAATTGTGAACACGAGGAAGCTGTGCAAATTAAGGCTCAACATCGGTCGATTTTTTTTCATACTGCAACTTATAGAATGAAAGCTATAGGAAACAAAATAAACATACACCACAAAATCATTGATATGGTATTTGCATATATGTAATTTATATCAATGATCCTTGGTTGAACATAGGCAAACATGACTATATTGATAAAGGGATGAGGATGAAGTAAAAGAAAATAAAAAAGGACATGAAACTGACCTTTGACTTCACTGGCAGAATTTATTCAATATCTAATAAATTTAATAATTAATATTGCACTCTGATTGTTTCAAAAATAAATATACTACTTGATATGATATTCTTCAGTTTATATAGGGTAATTAAAAGGTGTTACCATTGGAAGCAGTGATTTAAAAAATATTCGAGTTATAACACTTGATTCATATTTGTAGATCAGTTGTATCGTGAAACATCCTACCATACACCAATTTTGCAATAAAGTCTAAAATATAAGAAGATTCCACTGTTTTCCTTACTGTGGACGGCTTATTCCAGAAACATTTGGATTGTAACTATCGTTCACATTTTGTGTATTCAACAATAATTAAAACTGATTAAACTGATTGCCATTTTTACATTGGTTGGTTGTTTCTATCCCTAACTCACATTTTAGAACTATTTCGAAGCTCTAAAGCTCAGTTTTCGTTTTATCTGCAAATGGAAAATAATGCCTACAAACTATATGTTAATCATCGTTGAAAATAGGTTCTGTTAAATATCCCATGCTCCATGTCTTCTATGTTAGAATTCAAGAAAAATCTGTCAGACCAAAAAAGAAAGAAAGAAAGAAAAAATTGAACCATAGAGATATTTCGTCAGAATAGAACTCTCGGTTGAAGTGTTTAAGTGAATGCTTGCTGCTTTTCTATCCTTTCTCGATTGTCCAAATGTCACGTGGGAAGCCCAAATACCTCTGATCTGTCAAATTGCGATGAACTGATGATGAAATACACCTTACCTTCCGAGCGATGTATAGCGCAATAAATTCGCGTACCTGTTTATGAACATGTCCCGGTCGTTTAAGTGATTATACACATGACGTTCATCTAATCAAGTGTATAACGCCAGGAAACCCGTTACCATTGACTACTACGCGACCGCGTTCGTCAATCTTCATGAATTATTGTCTACCCCGCTACTTGACTTGTCAAGCACACAGTTTTGCAATGCTGTAATCTGAGCGGACTCGTACAAAGATAGGACAACATAAATTTGCCCATGTGACAAAACTCAATAAATTGAATTACCCCTTTCTGAGAACGTGATCTGAAGTTGGGTTTGAAACCGTCGGAATAAGAACTTCTCTCCCTCTCTCTCCCTCACCCTGTCTTTGAATCTACATAAAAATTCTAGGGGCAAGCATGTTAACAGAAAACTTTTTACAAGCAAACAACAAGAGTTCCTTTGACTGACTTATTAAAGCCAAACACAATTAGGTGACGGTATGTTAAGGCAATATGTCACTACAGAATTTAAGACAGTCACCTCATCCTATTCGACGGAACCATTTGCAGGAATTGGACCTTAAATTGAATACACGCCACTTCTGTAACTCGTTTTGATATACATGTACATGTACGCCACCATTTCGTTGGCGGTTCGCTGCTTCCCTCGGTAGCATCGTCAGTTTTTTGTTTTGTTTTGTTTTGTTTTTTTCTTCTTCTTCGTCCTGTACGCTTTGTCCAATCAGAATGCTCATCAAAATAGGAGGTCACACTTTGAGCGGCAGACTTGAAATACAAAGCCACTATGGTGACCCTGACGTCGTGACAATAACCCTAGTCTATGAGAAATAAATACAGAGGTCAAGGTATCATTATGTACATGACGTGTGGTCAAAATAAACGCCCTCTACAGCCTGGCAGGAAAATTGTATTAACGGCGCGCACACCACAGAGCATGGCAATTCGCTTTTTAATGGAATTGCTATTTCCATGTAGGGTCGTCTATAAATTCTCGACAGTCGTCACTGGAGTTATATACGCACACATGGACATCCTAACTTTGTTTTGTTGATCACAATGATAATTTGAATCATAACAGCACACCATAAACACTGTAAAAGAAATCTTTGTGTCTGTGGCAGTTGTTTATGCTGGTCCGAAGTGTTACTACCAGTTTCTTTTTCTTTCTTTCTTTTTTTTTTTTGCGGCTGTTTGCTTTTTCTGGTTTTGTCGGTTTGTTTGTTTTTTTGTTTGTTTGTTTTGAAAACAAATCACAAAATTTCACAAAACATGAATTTCGGTGACACAACATTTGCTCCTGCGACAGTTCGCTACTGTCTTATTTTCTCAAGGACTGAGGGTTAGGGTTATATTTGTGATAGGGTTTAGATTCAGTTTGATGTGAGGAGTAGGATTAGCAGTGGCGGATCCAGAGGGGGCGCTACCGGGCGCACGCCCCCTCTTTATTTCTCGTTAAAACAAAAGAAAAAAAATTTACCCCCTTTAACTTTGTAAAGGCGCCTCCCCTTAAAACGGAATTCCTGGATCCGCCCCTGATTAGGGTTAGTTTGTGGGTAGAATTTATATTTGGCTTAGCTTGCAGTTATTTCATGGGAGATTGTCGCCATAGCAACTGTAATGAAACCGGAATTTCATGTGATTCTGCACAAACAAATCTTGCAAGTGAGTGTCAAAGAAAAAGAGTACTGTTCGACAGATTGTGACAATGATTTGTGATCAAAACGAGAAAATCAGCAACTGCAGAGAAGCGATTGCAAGACAAACCGTTTACAGGGATCAAAATCAGTGGAATATGTAAACATTCTTGAAACCTACACACTGCTATTATGCACAAATGGTACAAAACAATAATTATGTGAAAAGTAGCGTCGACAAAGAAAACTTTTGTTGGTGGGTCTCGAATAATTTTGCACACCTCATTCATTCTGTTGTGGATTTCATTTTTACATCGTCCACGTAGTCAAAGGAGAAGTAGAGCTGCACCAGCAGGAAGCAGTCTACAAATAGTAGGACCAGGCAACAAACATTGGATACTGGATCTACGGACACATACAGGACATTGAACAAAAGTGATACTAAAACTATAGAAAACAGACATGGATCTGTGTATCATCTATGGATGGACTACAGGCATTAAAGTGATGATATAGTTTTGTTTGAGATGGGGGTTCAGACTTTTAACTTTTTTGCGAGACAATTGGAAACCTTTTAGATGAAATACTGTATCAAATAGCATACAATCATAAGGGGAAGTAAAATTTGTTTGATGAAAATCAGTTTTGAAATGGCCGAGATATTTTAGTACAAAACAAAACAGTGTGGTCCTGATAAAAGGTGAGCCCCACCTTTTACTGGGACCACATATTCTTTTACTTCGTTTTTTGGATATGTCAACCATTTCAAAACCGAATTTCATCAAACTGACTTTTAATTCCACTTAGAATTGTATGCTATTTGATATTTTATATAAATGGTTTCTGATTATTTCGTAAAAAGTTAAGTCTGAACCCCCATCTCAACCAAAACTATACCATTACTTTAATGTCTGTAGTCCATCCCTTGATGATACACAGTTGTACCTCTGTTTTCTGTTGTCTTAGTATCACTTTTGTTCAATGTCCTGTATGTGTCCTGTATGTGTTCGTAGATGTAATATTTCACATAAATGGTTTCTGATTATCTTGCAAAAAAAATGTAATTCTGAACCCTATATCAACCAAAGCTACACCATCCCTTTATGCCATGGCTAATAAGCTAACAAATCCCACTGGTTTAATCATGGAGCTACTACACACATGGACTAGTAACGAAGGTCATTCTTTGATCCCATCATCACCGCCGCCACCTGATTATGTGCATCTTAATTAGTACATTCAGGTGCTTGGATAATGACGATTGTGACATCGTGCATCAACACTGACAAAAGGTCCATTTCCCTCATTGCGGTCTTATTTCACCGAGGTGTCTTTTCAGACTCAACTGCCTTTGAATAACACCGATGGAAGGGAGCAGCAAACTCGAAAACATTACAGTTTTCTTATCACAAAATTGAAAATTACTGAAGTGGACACTTGTGGACAAGCATGTAATATGGCTTAATGATAGGACATATATGTCATCTACGGTTACTGTCCATGTTTACTCTGGAACAATGTGCGAGAAATTGGAAAAATTAGATTACAAATCACACCCAACCTGTCAACTACTTTCTCTTGTAAAGTATGCGCAAAAGAAATTACTTGAGTGATAATTTCCCAATGTACGCTACAACTGCACATGCATCTTTCATGATTTAAGAGAGTAATTAAATTCTGCGCATGTACAGCTGTAGTTTTTAGATTTCTCAAAGCTCCATCTTGTTTTTATCCAGGCTGGCTGTCGGCAGTGATGATAAGATCAATGCAGAAAAGCATATTTAAAATGCTTTTGTGACGCTTTTGACAGAAACAGGGGCATGAATTAATTAACGAGCGATGAACGTCCATGTGTAGTAAGTCTATGGTTTAATGCAGTAAAGACTGAACTTTAAACACACACACATACACACACTCACAAACACAGACACACACATACACAAACAAACACATACAGACACAAGAAGGCTTCCTGTAACAACATATATTCCATGTTTTATTGCATACAACATCCGTTTGCAATCATCTCACAGTCAGTCAGTGTCACATTTGCATTGATGTAGAACTCACTGAAGCATCAATTTGGACATCAAAATGGGGGCGGGGGCCAAGAAGAGCTTCATTTACACCAAACAAAAGAACCAAAAATTCCTCATGATATTGTATAGACACAACATTCTACTGGTGGTTCCTCTGCTCTGTGTGCACCACAATTTTAAAACCATAAATGGCGACATCGATGTTGCCAAATATTGTTTTAAGACACAAATCACACCTGCATCTGGTATATTATATACAATTTTAAGATTAAATCAAAATGAGAAATGTCGCCCAGACTTATTAAAGCAGGGAAATGTCAATACGCTGCCATAAACTCACCGTTATACAAATTAGATATTGTTATCAGTTATGAATGACCGATTAGCACTTTGAGATTGATAAACTCTAGGCAAAATAAAGATAACTTGTATGCACGCTACAACCACTTCTATTCAAAAATAAATCTCTCAAGTTCATCACACAAATCTTATGCTGACTCGGCAGAAAAGGGGTGGATGACTGAATTTCAAACAGTAAAGAAATCTTTCCCAACAGCCAAGATATACAAGTTGAAACTGATCATTGCACAACATGAAAGTGGCATTATTTTGTTGTCCTCATTAACTCTAGCCACATATCTGAACTTTCATAACAATCATAACCATCCATACTTTTATCTTTTCTTCTTTTCTTTTTTTTTAAAACTCTAAAAAACACATGAGTGATACAGACAAATGAATGGTGTGGTAGTCTTTGTCCACAGCTCTGCAAATTAAGTATTATGAACACTGATACTGTCTTGGCTGCATTCATGGCTAAGACACAGGGCACAAATCACAGGTATCACAGGGCAAGACCTTTAATGTGCAGCCACTCCTTTGTGTTACCACTTCTAGCTTTCTCCTTTGTACCACCATAAATTAAGACAGGAAGAGCCAAACAAATCATCGACACTCTCATGTGCTGCTGATGATATATACGGTAATGACTAATCATGTAACTCCATGCCAAACCCACTTTGTCATGATTTTTCGCACTGTTGTATGAAATAAAGAGAAATCCTCTGACATATCTAGAGCACTCAAACTCAGGTCTATGCCGCAGCCTGAAGAAGATGGTGAACAGCACTCACTGATAGTCTTCTTCATCCAGTCATTTTCAAGAAATTTGATTGCACCATGTTCACAAGTAACAAAAACACAAACAAACAATCAATCATGCAAAAAACTCTGGCATTTCAACGTCAGTCCCCCTGCCTGTCACTCATGGACTACTAGTAGATAAAAAGCAGTCAATCATTTTACTATCTTTGTTTCAATTTTCCAATTAACTCAAGACGGGTGATTATAAAGTTGGTTATTTCTTTCACATTTGACCCTACACACCCCGACCTTGGTAACTGACACAGTAATCCTAGAACCAAGGCAGAAGTTTTTTTTTTTTTTTTTTTTACACAATATGAAGTCGAATTCATCATATTCTACTGTATTATCTTTTACACATACCCAACAAAAGCGGCCAAATTGGCATTTTGAACAGCTTGATTACACATCACTGGAAATGATACATACGGTGCCAAAGTACTTTTTTGTTCAGTACATGTCATTCTGGATTTTGTGGGACACAGCATAAAAATGGAAAATACACTTGTGGTTATCTAAGGCAGGGTAACTACTTGACCGTCTGTCAAAACAAAATATAGCCTTTGACATTTCTTACATACAAAAAAATGAAGCGACATACCATAACGCTAAACCACATAAGGTATTACTTGAACCTAAACTTCCTAAAAAAAATTAAAAAAAAATTGAATCAAAATTGAATCATAAGTTAAAATAAGGAGTCAGAAAAGTCTTAACACATATTATGTATAAATAGGCCATAACAGACGTATTGATAGAATGCCAAGAATAAAATCATCTAATTTGCTTTCCCACATATAACAGACAAATAAGCACCCCAGCAGCTGAGTGGTGATCACACTGTACATAGCAGTAGTTGGTTACATTTTCCTGTTTGTGGAACAATCATAGCTGGATAAGGATTTCAAAGACTGATACATTTTTGTGGATACATTCTACAACAAGTTGGACAGTATTCCACAGAATGAGATTATTTGAGAGTGAACAAATATACTACATTAGATAGTAAGGGACTGAAGTACAAAGTAGCTTGCTCCCTCTTTTTTTCTTCTTTTTTTAAAAAACATTTTGGCTCAAAACGGTCTACAGGTGTGATATCTACATGTACATCCTTTGACACACTGTTGTGGTTTGACATACTTACTTCTCACAGCAGTGAACACGCATGGATGCTTTGGGACTTATATTCCAGATTAAATATCAGCTTAGGTTCAAAGTTTTAGCATGTACTTGGCTTGGTCCATTCGGCAGCCAGAGTCATAATCTGTTTCCACTGAGGCTTTAAGCTTTGTTGACGCGACAGTCTCAAACATGATACTTTATACATTATACATGATAAAAATTTGAATGCTCCCTGGCTGAGTATTTCCCTAGCAAGTGAAACAGGCATTACAACTTCAAAATTTCTCATTCCAGCATCAAAGGATCCATAAACTGTGCAGGCAGAGTTCTTTCAGGACTCATACTTCAATGCAGACAAGACACAACTTACAATCTACGCAACATTTGGACACTCGTGCTTGCCAACACTGTAATCCTGTCATGTTAATGAGATCCAGTAGTGGGGCGCTTTGCAAATGAATGCAGTGACATTTCAGACAATCATTTCTCGGCGGAAGTCCCAGCAGAATAGGTGTCTGCAGAATATCGGACAAAAAAAGAAAGGAAATACCAGCCAGTATTGTGGATAGGAGACATTTGAAAAGGCGACAGATTTTCTATTCCGGCACTGTGATAAGCAATGCTAAAATAACAAGCAGAGAAACAGAAGAAACAAAAATTATTCATGCAATCAAAAAAGAAAAGAAAAAGAAAAAGCACAGAAAACTGTGTGAACTTAAGCAATCAATCAAAACCATATCACAATATCTACTCAGCATCACAAGCAATATTCATCATAATATTATGTTGTTTGCCTGCATTCATGAATTCAATTGCTTACATCAAGTAAGGTGCCCTGAAATTACGGAAATCACTGCTGAAAAGTACGGATGATAAGTCAAATCTTCTCCAACCCACTCTGCCTCAATCCCTTCGACACATTATACAAGTAACAGAAATGTAATAAAGGAACATGGACCAGAATTTGTTAGGAGGGGGAGGGAATGACAAGCAGCTTGCAAGAGGACAGAAAAGAGGTCTACAATCTTCTATCAATTTGCATCAGCTTTTCATATATCCCGATGTATTTGCCCGGGGCTATGCACTCGTGGGAGAGGAATTTGAAATATTGTAAAATATTCAGCTGCCGTTCCGATATATTTGCCATTGCTGCCAGAATTAGACGGGTTTCAGTATGTCTCCCTAATGCCGGCATTATCAATTATCTTTACCCGTTACCTTACGGCATTATCAATGCTCAATGCATCAAAGCTGATTTTTGTGTGTAATTCACAGAGTGCTTGTTGTAAATGGCAGCTTGACTGTTGCAAATAACACTGAGCAGTTTTGAGCATCTTTTCTCCAATCAGGTTTAAGTCATCTTGCTCATATGCACATTGATATCATGTAATATTACTTGTTATTCTTATTTTTTCCCTGATCGTGGCAGAAGGGATTGAGGAGGGGGAGACAGAAATTCAGTTGATTTGGTTGAGGGAACTTTCTATCACACTACTTTAAACATTTTCTGTGCACATAACACAAGTAAAAACCTCTAAAATATTTATCTGTTATGACCCACTTTTTTTCTCAATGTCACAATTCACATTATACATGATGTGATAACACTTTAAGCAGCAACAAAAAGATAAGCTTCACATACTCATTTTTGCCTGGTTGGATGCTTGTACACATACACCTGCCAAAGTATGGCTTTGAAGTTACAAAGGCGAAAGATGGATAAATATATTGTATACCCTTACTATTACTCCCACCACATTATGATAAATATCTAAGTTATATATTCAATCTTAAGGAGGTATATGTAAAGCATTTACTACTGCATTTTTTTTTTTAATCTGACCGCAGCGACAGATTTAAGCCCATATTTTGACCCATAGTGTGCATGTGAGTATCAAATGGCACAGAAAACCCCATAAGGTTGTATACACTTTGTCAAAGATAAACACAACCTGTGCAGAAGATATTACAATGACTGTGGCTAGGTTCCCTCAGCATGTCTAGTGAGTACCATATCATGCTAAAAGTTCAGAAGCTACACATCAGTGAAAACCAAAGCAGACCCAAATTTGTTGTCCATTTATTCTAAGCTTTGTCAAATAAATAGATATCTATTGATGATGCCAGGATGCATGGTATGTAGAATACTCTGCAATGTGTGCTTTTTATATCTCTGTTAAATGCTCTCTTACTTTAGAACTTCTATGTACAAAATCCATTCCACATATGCTGCCATCATCAGTTGAAGTTCAGGCAAACCGAATGCTATTTATTTTTCGTTATCTCCGTCATACCCTACTTAAAGACAAAATCACACACTCACAAACACAGACAAACAAACATACACACGCACACACACATGTAATCGTATACATACACATATAAAAATATCATCTCGCCATGGGATACAGTACAGAGTGCTCAAAATGATTGGCCAGTCATAAAAATTTCAACCTAGTCTACGACAGTCCGGCAAAAAGGCAAACATCAAGCGTAGTAGCAGGGCGACACAAGGAGGTCCGTCAACACGACCAGCTGGTCGTCGGTAAACTGCTGCTTGTGTTCGTGCCAGTTATCGTGGTGAGTGCGACGGAAGTCAGACAGGGTCTTTCTTACTGTCCTCTGCAGTATCAACAACAAAAGAGAAAATAGATTTAATCCCGTTTTGCCTCTTTTTATAACAAGGCATGATGTTACTAAAAAAGAAGAAAGACTGGATATTTCACTCATTTCTTCATGGCAAAATTAAAAGGCAAGTCCACAAAGCAATTTCAAAAATTTTAACTGTTTGACAAGTTGCTCTACATCAATGTAAATAAGCACTGAATGATCAGTGTTATAGGAGTAGCCATGACAACAGATATCACGGGGATACATACTCGAGCAGGATTTGAACCAACGACCTCCTGATCTTCCGAAAGGTATCTTATGCACTAGGCCACCGAGCTTCCGCCCAATGGCTAGTGCTGGTTCTAACCCTTATGGCATGCAGCGGGTACCATGTAATTATTCAAATTCATGAAATTCTTCCGTCGAGATGTTTTCATTGCAACTGATTGGCAAACTGCCCTACATCGACGTAAATGTTTCATTCATTCATTCATTCATTCATTTATTTTTTTCATCTCCAACAGAACTCTCACATAAAACATAAGTACATATATGTGTCAACAATTACAAAATATGAAAAATGATATTCATGGATAAACAAATGATAAGGTGGGAAAAAAAGCACAAAACCTTTTGAAGTTTAGAAAATGCAGGAGATGGGGAGGAATGCTGAAGAAGCAATGCGTGTAGGGTGCATTCCCCCCAAACGTAGTGAAACAAAATATACATAAGATATCATTGATCTTTTACTTTTGTACACGAAATTCAATTTACAAAATTGAATTACACAAATTACGAATAAGAACCTAACTAGCCCATGACGGACACCCAGAAAATCCAAACACTACGTGGCTGTCATGAAGAAAATAGAACGGGAAAGAAAAGACAGAGAGATGAAGAAGAAAAAGAGATAATATGATTGGAGAATAGAAGAAAGAAATATTTACGTCGATGTAGGGCAATTTGTCAATCAGTTGCAATAAAAGCAACTCGACGGAAGAATTTCATGAATGTGAAAATTACAAATGTTTTATCACACATGAACAGGCAGCCAAGTCTCCATAAAAAGTGTCAATTTCATGTTCTCAGCATAGAGAGAACAGCTTGCTTATGAAGAGAGAAAAATTCACATAGACATTCAGCTTTAGTATTTCATATCATACTCTCAATGAAAAAAAAAAGGATCTGTTCTGCTTCTTCCTAATTTTCTTGTCAATTTTAAAACAAAGTCAAAGTACACTCCTTGAAAAGTAGTTTGTTAGTAACCTGACATATGCAACATCACTTATTAACCATGTCACAAAACACGTATCCAAGACGAAACATTGAAAATGCAAGGGACAACTAATTTAAAAAAACATCACTTTATGCCACAATGATGTGGCAGTCCTGAATTGGCAGCTGTTAAACAGAAAAAACAATGTTCCATTATCTGTGACTCTGTAACATTCAGCTTGAAAAAATCAGACTCTTCTGTTCAGATGCACATAAGACACTTAATACACATTCAAATAATATAAAAGGAAGGCAGAAAAGAAAACATCAGTGTTGCAGGTAACTACAAGAGATTTGATCAATTCCATTTTGATTTCAAGGGCCATCTGCAGATGAAATGCAGATGATTTGCAAGACAGCACTCCTTCCTATCCCGGAATTTAAATTGGACAACACAGATCTTTCAATTCTTTATGCAGCATCCATTGAATTTGTACCCCCCCCCCCCCACCTCCTCTATCTTCCCATCCCCCTTCCACCAACTGCACACACTCCAATCACTTGAGTCTCAACAACCACAACAAAACAAAGAAAAAACAAAAGAAGAGATATGGTAAATTAAAATCTTCTCAGAACAAGGTCAACGATACTTGGCAGTTGAATGGCCATGCAGCTAGCGAGCAAGTTGGTTTTCGCCACCAGTTTAGCCTCGGGGCTTCCTGCATAATTTCTCCCGAGAAAGCCAGCCACATGGCATCACATGGTTGTTAGGTATAGGAGATGCATGGGTTTGTTTGAGCACTGAATTGCTGTCTCTCTTTGCTTACAACTGTTTATCCACTCAAAAGAACTTTTAAAAAACACAACAACAACAATTGAACAATAGCAACATCCAGAATAAAGGATGGGGTGTAAAGACCAATGGAATGAATAAAAAATGAAGAGTAAAAGGGAGACAGTGAGAGACAGAAGGAGAGAAAGGGAGTACAGAGAGAAGAAGAGAGTAAGAGAGAGAAACAACCCCCCAAAAAATAAAGAACAAACAAACAAACAAACAAATATACAAACAAACACAGAATTTGTAAGTCAGTGTGAGTGAGTGAGAGAGAAAGAGATACAGGATGAACACACGGAGAGCCACAAAAGTGGAGGGGAAGTATTGATTGAAGTGGTGGCACACAAAAGCCACAAAGCTTGTAAGGAAGGATGGGTGGAAGGATAGAATGTAAAAGGTGTAAAAGATTAATGAAGGCATTGTGGAAGGGAAAAGGACATTCTGAAGGGGCAGGAAGCAGAAAGACACCGGGCGCTACTTTACCTCGATCGGCTGGGGGTCGTGGAGGTGGTCGGTGAGATCCATGAGCACCCGGGGCATCCAGCCGGGGACATCGTAAGGGTAGGCCTGCACGCAGGCACTCAGCCCTAGGATACCTGCATGGCGCTGCACAATGGCTGCAGAAGCAAAGGGGGGTGAAAGGGAGGGATAATGGCATGGACTGACTTGCGGTTGTTATATTCTGCTCATCAATTTGTGGCAAACTTTGGCAGAAATATGAGGTGCCAAATCATTTCTTGAAATCTAGCATGCATTCTTTAACTGCAATGAAAGAAGATATTCTTATTTCTACCTTGAATCGTGTGCAAAAAAAATTAATGCTTACAGAGGTAACATTCAGGTATTATTTGGGAAAGTTAAGCTATGATAATAAGATCACACTCTATTCATATTCAAAGTTATATTTCTCTGCAATTTCTTTGTTTCCAATAGATTCAAATAGAAACTTAAGGGGTTTACTTTTACATTATTTTGGTTATGTTTTATGTCACTGGCCTATGTACATAAAAGCCCTCACAGGAGTAACTTACATCTCATATGAGATCAAAATGTCACTTGGTAGGACATGTCCAAGAGTTAGTGTCTGCAGGGGAATTTTGTAAACAATCTGCATGTAGCTTCCGACATCTTGTGTTTGTTCAACTTGTGCATCAATGAAATTAACTATTTTTTTTTGTGAGTGTGTGTGTGTGTGTGTGTGTGTGTGTGTGTGCCAGAGGGGTTGAGGGAGTAGATGAAGGATAAGGTGTGGTTAATGATTGATTACTTACCCTCTGCCGGCATGCTGGCAGAACTGACGACTGTCTTGGTGGGTAGATGAGTCTTACATAAGTTCTCAAAGTGGTTCTGGAGACCATTGCCAATGGGGAGGAAGCCACAGTGAATGAGGCCACTAAGGGTGGCACCAGCTATCTCTCGTACCTACACAGAGAAAGAAATTAACAGAGAGAGATATGGAGATGGGAAGAAGTGAACAGTAGATGAACACAAGGCAAGTGCCATAATGTGTCTCGCCGATTCGCGTACAAGAAATTTTATGTGAATGGGATATACCAGCTAAAAAAAGAGAGATAAAACAGATAAAATTAAATATAAAAGGGTAAAAATTTATGGCAAAAAGGAAATGTGCTATAAAACCTTAACATTGGGCCCTTAGAGTTCGTTGACCCCTGCCTGTGACCTTTGACCTCATGGTGACCATCCACTCACCAGGGGACATCTACCATCCAAGTTTGGTCACAAACGGACCTATGGATCAAAAGTTATGACCCATAATAGAAACGTGCCATAAAAACTTAACATTGGCCTCTAAAGGTTCATTGACCCATGCTTGTGACCATCGACCTTGTGGTGACCATCCACTTCCCAAGGGACATCTACAATCCAAGTTAAGTAACAAACGGACCTATGGATCAAAAACTATGACCCATAATAGAAACGCGCCATAAAAACTTAACATTGGGCTCTAAAAGTTTGTTGATCCATGCTTGTGACCATTGACCTTGTGACCATCCACTCCCCAAGGGATATCTACCATCCAAGTTTGGTCACAAATGGAGTTATTGATCAAAAGTTACAACCCATAATAGAAACGCGCCATAAAAACTTAGCATTGGGCTCTAAAAGTTCATTGACCCCTACCTGTGAGCTTTGACCTTGAGGTGACCCTCATATATGGAAAAATGTGAAACTTTGCATGACCCCTCATCCCTCGAAGTTTGATTGCAATTGAAGCCCAGAGTAAACAGTTATTGAAGTTTTGCAGCGTTACCGTCGGACGGACGACGGACGGACAGACGCCGCAGGCGATTCCTTAGTCTCCCCTCACCTCCGGTGGGCTCGACAAAAAACTGTATACGCCATATATTTTGCAAGGTTCTATTTTCACGAATTTCGCAAGTCAGGTGCTATTCGTGAATTTTACAACACACGAAAGAATGTACTGTGATCCTTACATGAATGTGATATGCATGCATAGATTTCTCAGTCCCTTACTGTATTCCACGACCATGAATTCAACCACTTTGTGAAATTGCTGGGCAGACCTGACTCACAAAAAATTAAACTTACTAAATATATAGCGAACACAGTAGCAGGCATGAACTCAAAAGCAGAAGCTCTCGATTACTGATATACCACGTGTTTCGTCAAACATACTCATGCTAATGTTTCCAACCTATTCCCTTGACACACACTGAATCTCCATCTGCCTCTCTATTTGAAATTCATCTCATCCTACACTCGTTTTTCCAGCTTTGCTACAAGTAAAAATGCAACTCCAGCCTCCCATCATACCCAATCCCAAACTTCTCACAGACCCATACACCAACCACTTTCCTATGAGATTCCCCTTGAGGTGTGGGACTCACCTCCAAGCGGTCATCCTTGAGCCGCTCCAGCACCAGCTGACCAATGGTCTCCACGTGGCCAGGGTGGGCCCCGATGGTGAAGAGGTTGTAGAAGACCATGACTTGCAGGTACTCCAGCATGCTGCACTTTGCCCTCCATGAGCTACCCTGGCCAATCTTGGGGGAGGAACATGGAATGGTGTGATGCATGTTAGCAAACTCTGCCAAGTGTGCACGACACAATCTTATGCCTCTTGCCGGCTGGTTCACTTGCTGAGCAAATTGATGTGCATAAGGATGTAAAGGCGTGTTTGCATATATTTCAGCATGAAAGATACCGTCCTCTTGATCTATCCTAACCTCAAGAAATGCACACAAAGTGTATATGTGAACATATAATTACTAAACATGGCATAAACTAGGCATAAGTTGTTATCTTCTGTAACGTTTCAGAGCTCAAATAAGAATGGTCACAGTCTGAGAAGTGTTTTGAGAAGTGTATTACCTCAAAGCCATTTTAACACAAGAACACAGAAAGCAGAAAACAAATGAAAAACAGACAAAAGTGAGCACAACCGCAAAGGGAGAATACAAACAGGACAACTGACTTGAATACGAGAGTAGTCAGACTGAAAAGACAGACATGGACATGAAGACTGAAAGGGAAGAAGAGCACAGGGACTGTCCCTCTCGGGGTGGACCCTTCCTCTCACCTGTTGCAGGGAGGAGAAAATCTGTGGCATCATCTCTGACTGCAGGAGGGCTTGGGCCAGGCAGGCCAGCGTCACCTCGGCTTCAAAGCGAAGCTCCTCGTCTGACTCACAGCTCTCCAGTGGGGCAAGCTGGAGGAGAGATCCAGGCATAAACAGTTAAAGGCAAGACATAGTTCTCATACGCCTGCAGAAACTGTTTAGGTTTATTGGTAGAGTCTTTCAATATTTTGGGAGCAAATTCTGAATAGTGGAAGACGAATTTAAGCCCTTGAGAGCTATATCTAAGTTTTCAGAATCACCACCCATGATAATGACCAACACGGACAACCTTGCAGTGATGTGGCTCTACTACACCACCATACCAACAGAACAAAGAAAGCAATGGTGTATTGCTGATGCTGTGTTTAACGTCTACTTTTGGGCTGAGCACATTTGGATGCTTTTGTGCATGTTCGTACAGGTGAAGAAAAGTTTCTTCTATTCCAATATCTTTTGAAGATAAGAGTCGTATCCCACAAGATACAGCCCATCATATTTTTGTACTGTTCTCCAGGAAGAGATCTATGAGTATTGTTACTCATTAGATTTTTGTAAAATACTGTACATGCACTAGTGGTAGTTCATGTTAATGGTATTGTGAGAATGGGCAACAGTAAAAATATGGAAGGATCTCTTACCAATGGTAGATACTGGAAGAAGTCTGAGGGAGCCGATGACACTAAATTACCTAAACTACCTGTGATCCACTTCATGACTGATATCATGAGAGAAAGTGACAAAGAAAACAACACAGGTTATATAGTTCTAAGATAAAAAAAATATATTATATATACATATATATATATATATATATATATATATATATATATATATATATATATATATATATATATATATATATATACATATATATATACATATAAAGGGAGAGAGACAACATCAACAACAACAACAAAAGAGAGGGGGAGATAGAAAAAAGTCAGCATTTACAAATACACACAAAATACACAGATGAGGCAACAGATATGTATTTGAGTTTAAATACACATTACTTCTCATATTTGCAACAAACATTGCTACCTATTTCACCTTCTTCCAAAACTGATGATTAAATAAGAGTGTAATATTGCCATACTTGATTATCAATTATGTGCAACAGAGACATTAGATGACAGAACACCTACAACTTTTCATTTGTTGTCAAATTTGATATAACAGATACAACCTGGTATGTTGACCACTTTCATTCTACTAATCAAGAGCAAACACAAGACAGTAAATAACAAATTACTGCAATAAGAAAATTGTATAGGATCTTTTATGCTCTAGTGGCAGGAAAGAAATACTGTATACCAGTACGCTATATACTTTGTGAGACTAATTTTTAGCAAATCAGAAATTTGCAATAATTTTGCAAGTGGTTAAATTTGTGATCATGGAGTACAGGTATGAATGGAAAAATGTACACATGCATTTCACATTCATGTTTGGATCTGAGAAATTAATTTTGTGTGCTGTTAAACTAGTGAATAGCGCATGACTCATGAAATTTCCGAAAATAAAAAATGGCAGGTACGGCTAGTGAACAGCCATTGCAACAAAACAGAAATGCTCAACAGAGACAATGTGCAATGGTACTTTTACCTGCATGTCATGTGATTAGCAATCGACCAATCGGATAGCTAGAATCTTCTGAGGTGTTATATGTTATATCATGCGTTCTTACCTGTCTTACACAGCCTCAAAATCCTCCTCCTTTCATCATCCTCTGCCCGGTCCTCTTCGGATACCTCCACGGCCCCCCACACCTCGATGTTGGCCAGTGGGGCCAGCTGGGGTAGGATGCTGTGGAGGAAGTCCTGCCGGTGTGGTGACGCTGTCTTGTTGTCCTTGGACCAGGCATTGTCGTACATGAAGATCATCACTAGAAAGCTGTGTATGTTGTGAGATAATGGGAGTTAAAGAAGGCATAATTTCTACACAGCCTGAGACAAGCTAGAATCTAAAAATTATGAGTGTAAGGACATATTCTACACAAAATATTTGTTAAACTACAATAGTATTAAGATTATCTTATAGTGGAACCTCATCATAAAGAAGCCACATACAAAAAAAAGGAAAACAAAAACCTCTTATAACAAGGTGATTTGGCAGGTCCTAACTACTTCATTTTTTCAGTAACCTTATATAGACAGAGACCTAATACAATAAGGTATTTATCATGCTTTTTAGATCCTTGTTATAAACATGTTTCCCTGTATTAACTTCATGTTTTTGTTTAAGTGTCATTCTGACATCCATCAAATGTCTTACCCAAACAGGTGCACTTTAAAAAGGGCATACTCGTGTGTGTGTTTTTTGTGTGTATGTTTATACTGTGTTTTACCTAGGAGACACACCCACCTGCCAATCTTGTCCCTGACGTTCTTGTAGCTGTGTGTGAGGTGCTTGCTGATGTCTCCCAGGAGACGATGCAGTAATCCTGGCACCCTCCACTCCTGCTGGAACAGACCTCCCTGCAGCACAAACAGCCGGCTGGTTGCAAAAAACAGACGGACAGACACATGAACCATCGAGACAACTTGGAGTTCGATACAAAGAAAGAAATCTTCATAATTCAAAACTTGACTGAGTGGATTTATTCTCTTTGAATGAATGTTATTAGCTGATGAACCAGCTCAATCAAGCATATCAATGTAGATCCATGAAACATTTGACAATAAAAAACATGTATGTATATATATATTTTTTTTTTCTTTCCACAAACAGATGCCAGAAAAATCAATGAGATCATGCCAATGACATGAATGAACTCTTGTGTTTGTGTGAACAACCCCTGCTATAATATGTATATTAATGACAACCTCACTGAAATCACAGGTATTGATATCTAAGATGAACAGGAATTATTCTTCTGTTTTTTTTTTTCTCCTCTACCTGGAAATCTTGTCATCTTAGCAGATAAACTAAGCTTCGTGGTACTTCCTCATGCGAAATACTAACAAATAAAAAATGGGACTGTCTGATCTACTTAATTGACATGCACTACCACACAATCCTATGTATGGTACCAGCGATATGGGCAAGAAAATACACGGTGCCTGCTCCCTACCTGGCATCCAGGAATGAGCCACGTTCCTCATCCTCGCTGAGCGGCTGCTGTGTCAGCCACTCAAACAGCCAGTGCAGCTTGCGGGGGTCTCTGCTCTCACACGATGTGGCCATGCACACCCCCCAGTCGATAATGGTCTCGCCTGTTACCAGGGAGAGTGATGTCTTCATGGCTGGTAAGAGGACTTCTTCCCACAGGTTCTTGGACTGGATGTGGGTGGAACAAAAATATGGAAATTTACACTCCTCATTGCGTATCGGGATTTCAAATCACTTTGTGCTTTCATTTGCTGTTTTGTTTGTATGGAGCTAAAGAATATCCAACATTTTCAGGGTCTCGTGTCTGATAGTCCAAATTCAAGAAAGCTCTTATAGGAAGATTGAGCAGACAAGAAAATTTCTCCCTTCTATTTAGAACAGACATCAGAAGTTCAACTTGTATGCACACATGCAGCAAACCATTTCATCTGACACAAGTACTAGTGTTTGATTTTTATTGCTCAGTTTTAATATCGTAAGTGGGCATACGCTAAACTTGTGATTCTTAATACCTTTCTGAATCTCATAAAACCAGGACCATCACACTAAGTTTCATATCACAAGAAGACTCAATGAAATCTATCCTCACCTTAGCAAAGCCCCAGTGTTTGCTGCCACGGATGAGGCCAGCAATAATCTCCATCATACTCCGCTGACTACTCTCCTGGGAATCTTTCGACAGACGCTCCAAGTGGGGCTTGAAGAGAGGCAGGAACGTGTCGCCAAAGTTGCGAAAGAGACCCTGGGTGTTGAGAAAAAGTTGCAATTTTTTTTCCCCTCCTTCTTTAAAGTACTTCATACATATTAATGTTTACTCATTTGAAGATACCATTTTCAAAAGCTTTACTACCAGAAGCAAAACATGCAGCACACTACTAGAAGAATGACTTCCATTTGAAATTGTCGACCTGTAAGTCTTAATGTGAACTGTGGCAAATATCCTAACACTATCAAGTCATAACATTTTATACAACTGCAGCAAGGACATGGAACACTTTTTGTTAAAATATTTTATGTACGAGATAAGAGAAACTAAGAAATATGGAAAGAAAACATTATTAATTCCTTAACTTAAACTTTGTATGATCTAAAATGCTAAGAAATCCACTACAGTCCTACCTTATCATATGTTTAGATTCTCTGATGCCAAATGTTGACAACTGAAAAAAAAATTCTAGCACGCATGGAATCATTAGCGAGGATCGTAACCTTTGACCTCACCTTGAAGACCATGAACTTCTTGGCATCAAACTTGTCTTTCCCTTTCTTGTCCTCCAGGGAGAGGAAACCGACAAGCTTCTCCACAAACTCGTGGCTGCTGAAGTGGTCATAGAAGACTTGCTCCGTCTCCGACAGCTCCTCTCTGCTCCGGTCAAGCTTGGGCTGCTCGGACATTGGGGCGTAGACAAGCATTGTCCTGTGTTTGGGAGCGGAAGTCTACGGTAACATCTGCCATCAGTGCCCCCATAAATCACACATACTCTCCTTCTGTTCTTCTGGACATTATTAAACTTATGAAACACTCCAGCATAATGAAATCTTTTGCAATCTGGTAAGCATTTGAGTGAAGAACTGAAGAAGCAAAATATGTGTTTCTCTGCCTCCATAATGCAACCCCCTCCCCCCCTCCCCCCCCCAAAAAAAAAAAACAAGAAAACAAAACCACATATCATCATTACCCTCCTGCAACCTGATCCCAAACATTTACAAAAGTTTCTTAACCCAACTTTAAGAACACTCTCAGACATATACAGGGCTCTAAGACAAGCACATAGCTCTAGGGCAAACACATAGAACAATTTACATCAGTTCACAATAACCCTGAATAAAGAAACAAACTAAAGGACAAAAACAGCATAACTACATGATAAGAAACTCTTACTTTGGCCAGACATAGTATCCCCAGTGAGTCTTGTCCACAAATACACACTGGTCCCACTTTTCCTGAGTGGTGGGTATCCGATCGCACTGGTACTGGATCCACTTATTGTCTGGCCGCTCCCCAGGGCTGGGCAGGGCATCAGCCGGGGGTGTTGGAGACCCCGACGCTGCATAGGGGTCCATGGGGACCTTCTTGTGGGGACGCTTCAGCTGCTTCAGGATTGCACCCACTGTTGAAAGGGCAAGCTGAGAATTGGGTAAGAGTAAGGACATGGTAAAAACCAAGCATGAGGCACATCACTCTCAACAACTAATTTTTCACTGAAACTCATTCCTTTAACATTACATTCACCAAATAGAAGTTACTGCTCCTGGATAAATGTCAAATATCAATGATTACACAAAATAGGCAAATTCTCTATGATTGAGAAACTGCTATGACAGACATGCATTTCTTTACAGAGTATCTTATAAATTGTGATATCTTTTCCAATAACAAGTTATAATCAAGCTTTTAACTACACAACCAATAATTCATAGATAATGGTACATCATAGACTTCTCCGGCATGTGATAAGTATCATTAGCTCTATGCAATACAATTAATCTCTCTATACAGGTGCAAAATATGAAAATGGGTATTCTAAAGACATCAAAATCTTTCTTAATCTTTAAATCCACACACACACACACACACACACACACACACAAAATATATATATTTATTTATACTAGGAGTGACAACAAATGTTATTTATTATCTAATAACAGCACACTAAAAAAGATATTCTAATATACACTGATATAAGCCACTTATATTTCAGCACAAAAAAAAAAGGATTAAATTGCTGATGCACCAAGTGACTTAAATGGTATATCAAGTTTTATTTTTAGCTAGATCCTATTGAGATAGAAAATAATGCTCTCGAAATGATGACAATGAGCCTCACCTTTCGTTGATGGAGCGTCTCATGTACCAGGTGTGTCACAAAGAGTCTGACCATGGGTGTGGGCGGGGCCACGTCTTGTCTCACCAAGAGTCGCAGGAGGCCAGCCGCCATCTGGGAAAACTTCCATCTCCTAGAAGATGAAACACAGATGACAAACAAATGATCAAACAAAACTAGAACTACGACTGAATGTGATTAATATCCACAGTGACCAGGCAAATGATATGATACTGTAAAGTGGACTTTTTCGTGGTGTTGAAATTTTTTTAGCAATTTGCGCAACCAGAAACTAACGTGAAAATATAAGGACGTGAATATTTTTGCTTGCCATATTTTCCAGTAGTTACTGTCTTGATTCTGTGGAATAAAAAACATGCGAAACTCATTTAATCCAGAGCGTGCGAAATTCTCACCAAAAAATATCCATTTTACAGTAGGTGCCTACTGTGTAGTGCTTTGATCACCATGAATTGGTGGAATGTGCTAGGAATGAAATAATTCTCATAATTTTATCAGTCGATACATTTCACAGGTTGCCATTCTATATTTATACAAGGGCAAGAAAGCAATACTGCTACTTAGCACTACTGGTTCACTTGTCTGAATAAATTGTAACAACTGGATAACTTGGCTCTAAGAAAACATTTATTTATTTATTCATTTATTTATTTATCTATCTATTTATTATTATATTTTTTTTTTTGGTGTGTATAAACATCTAGAATTTTTTTTTTCATAAAAATGAGTGAAATACACAAACTGATGCCTTATCAAATCTATGTGTGGAGATCACTGCAGGCTACAGATTCTTTTAATTCACACTACTGGTGAGCAAACTACAGTCACAAATTATAAACATTGCTATTGCACTCTCAGCACAGCAAACTTGTGGAATATTAGGCTCATGTGTGTGTCTGTGTGTGTGTGTGTGGGGGGGGGGGGAGGTACAACAATACCAAGAAAATAAGTTTTACACAACATTCAAAGGACAATAGAAAAAAATTCACACATCCATTTATCTTCTGTGATGCTACTAACACATAAACTGATTGCAGAGACCAGCACTGCAGAAATCTCAATTTGAATTATGGCAGGAATAATGAATTTTTGAAAAGCTGAACGGTCACATGCAAACTTACAAGTTGCCATGTTCTATAAGCTCCACCAGGTCTGCCACCAGTGCTTGGTACACCCTGAAAGTCAAAGCAAAGTGAGAGAGACAAACTTCACTCCACAGTATACATAAAACAAACTGAAGCGTACAGATGCATAGTTACATTACAGTAGATAGAGTGTATTAAAGTGCCATTCCTCACCTGTGAATTTCCATTATGAAGAACTCCCCTACACTTTCACTGTTAAGTAATTGATAAAAAAAACACATGGAGACATTGCCTCCTAAGAAACACAAATGCATTGTACATTGTGTCCACAATGAGAAATCAATAACTTATCCCCTGAAGGGATAGTCCCTTTTTCTCATTTCTTCACTGTGGTTCTTGATCGTGAATTTGACCACTTGTGAAATTGTTTTACAAGTCCGAATTCGCAACATCTTATACATGCGAACTATATGGCATTTAAAGCACTTGGACATGGATGTACTCATCCTCCTTCCGCACACATACACACAGACACACAATACAAAAATTTTAAGAATAAATAAATACGACATGAAAGCAAATTGAACACCTTTTTATTATCACACATCTGTGTTGTATAAATAAATCTAATTCACCATTAGCCTTTGGAAGCCTTTGGAAGTACATTTTTCCCCAAGGGACATTTCTGTTGATGTCATCATTGTAACATATATATGCGTCTCTGCAAAATTCACAAGTCGGTTAGAATCACAGCGTGTAGAAGGAGTCCCTACCTCATGCTCTCACTGTTCTCTTCCTGTAGTCTCTGGAGAGATCCCGTCCCCTGCTCCTCTGTGATCTTAACATCCATGCCCTGCACCAGCTCTCGGGCCCTGCTGATGCTGTCGTCTGACACCTGTATGAGTAAGAGCAAAGTGTTCCAACAAAAATCAAAGTGCGATGATCAGGTTCTTGAAGAGACCTCTTCTAAATTCAAGCAGTGTTACTTTATTTTTTTTTTTTTTTTTCCGGAACTCAGTCCAGTTTCTCACAATCCCTTCCACTTCCACTTTAACTTTGCTTGATGTTTGAACGGAATACAGGCTTTCGTGACAATAATCACACCAGTAGCATAAAATTCTGGTGCAAGTTCAAATATTTCTGTCGTTCCTGAAACTTACCATGTTAATCAGAACTCCTCAACCTTACATACTCAACATGCAAATGACTTCTAAAACTCAGCTATTTCAGAGATATTATCTCAGTTTACCCCTAAAAAGACTGAGGGAGCTGATTGAGCCCCTCCCCCCCCCCCCGACATTTTTTCATGATAAATCCATAACATAAAAATCTTGGGCTGCGACATTTCATTACCTTTTTCTTTTAAGTCCTGCACAACTTTTGCGACCAAATTCGCAACGCCCGATATGCGGTGCTGATATTACACAATGTTTTATATGTGCATGTCAGACAAAAAAATTGCTCAAAAACGTCAATAATTCAAATCCAAAATTCATAAATGTATCATTATTTCTACTTTCACTGATTGAAATAAATCAATTACATGTTGTTAATGATCTGAATAGTGTCGCCGATGATTTCCATCGAAAAAAACAATAAAAACAAAAAATCAAAAACAATGAAATACATATGAAATTTTGAAATTATTTGAACCTTTACAGTGACAGACCTGGGAGGTGATTGGCATGGAGTTGTAGACCTTGTTGATCTTGCAAGTGACCAGGCTCATGACCTTCATGATGGACGGCTTCTCAGAGTGACCAGCTTTGACCAGTGCCAGCCAGCAGTCACGGAGGAGGGGCCAGGACCGAGGGCAGGCCATACTTCCATTCATGCCATACCCATACAGCAAGTAGAGTGCTCCCTGAGACAAATTGATTTACAATTCATGCCATTAGAAAATCTAAGCTGTGTGAGCCAAGCTATTCTGTTTCTATTTCGATAACACAAAAGCCTAAGTCACTTTGTTTCATGAAATGTGTGTACAATACATACTTATGCGTACATTTGAGAAACCTGCAAATACTGTAAGCTCTACAAAAGTCATCAGTCATAAGTATTGATATATGTATGTATGCACATAGTATATGAACATGTGTATACGTTGTTTCTTTGACTTGTTTATTGTTTTATTTGTTCTGTATCAAAGTTACCTTGAACTGATGGTGTGAGATGCTGGGCTCAGGCTTGAGGTTGGCCAGGATCTTAGGAAGGATGTGTGTGTAGGAGGAGACATAGTAGTCTGCTGACAGGAAGACAAAGTTCTGGGCCTTCTTGCGCACCTGCGCATTAATTGTAAGTAGACAAAAACAACACCATTACATCAAACCACCCACCATCACATCTAATCAACACCTGACTGTTGTAAAATGCATGCGCAGTGTAGACAGTGCAACAAACTTTGAATCACAGGAAAATAACATGAAGATGGACTATGAATTCAATATATAAAAATTGAGAACAAACAATACATTATTATAATTAAAGACATACAGATATACCCTAAAAACCAGATCACCACACAGAAAGCAAAATATGATGCATTGAGCTCTTCCACATTCAAACACTATCTTTGATAGTCAATATCTAAATACTCTAAGTTGATGTAACTGTGAGTGGCTGTCAAGCATCTTTTTCATGCCTCTCCAAGAAATTCATATATGAACTCTAATCTCTGAGATCTCTGATTGGATGAATACAAACACATGAACAGATAGCAACTTAAGAAGTTTAACCAGCAACATGTTCACTTGATATTGAAAAGGAAAAACAACAACAATCCACAGAACAAGCTTCCATGATGTTGAGCCATCCCTAAGAAAACTGGCTGCAATAACGGTTCCTGGCTCTTACCTCACTGTACCTGCTCGTGGCCAGTGTGAACAGATCTTCCTGGATTTGCTTGTCCAGCTCGGTGGAGACCAGCTTGCCTTGCACCAACATCCTCATCTCATGCTGCAGGCAGACCCGGTCGATGAGTAGCGCCCTCAAGTGTTTCTTCTTGCCATGTAACTGTTACAAGTTGCAGTTTAGATGATGAAGACAAGTTCAGAAAAAGACAGCATCGTGTCGACAAGCTGTGAAGAAATTCTCTAATGTAATGTTGCTGCTGATTATCAAAAATTTGCAAATTACACTTTAGTGTGCAAATGAGATGAATTCGTAGAGTGCAATCATTGTCACCCTTTTAAAGTCACTCGAAGATATGCATACACGCACACACACATACCAAAACCCCCTAAAACTGCACACGCTGGAACATTCATGCACAAGTAAAATTGGCTGTGTGAAGAATTAAGGTCAAAAAGTCAAAGCTTTGACAATTTTAGATGACAGGTTAATGATACCCCTAAATGTATGTTGTTGTAGCCGGGGTTTTTTTGTCAAGCAATGTGGTAATCAAGTGATTGAATTGTCTTCCGAGCTTCAACTCACCCTGTCTTCCATGCCTTTCTTGATAATGAGGAAGCCTTTCCAGCGGTTGTCGTAATCCTTCTTCTCCGCACCTTGGTAGAAGAGCAAGGAGTAATTGATCTGCAAGACACACACACAGAAAGAGAGATACAGAGTGTACGTGTGTCAAAAAAAGCTTGTGGATAATGCCTCACAAAGGCCAGAGGTGTGTTGCAGATGGGGGGGAAATAAAGGAGAAGAAAACAAGACTTCAAAAACAATCAATTGACACAAGATAAGCATCACAAATAAACAGAAAGGGCAACAAAGCATGTCACACAAAGCTGTTAATTTTACCCCATCTCATAGCAATTACTACTATTCCAAATTTGTGTTGAAGTGCTGCCCTGGACGAAATTCATGAGAGGAGGACTCACGTTGATGATGAGAATCAGGGACTTGGTGTCATCTTCCCCCGTTGCTAGGAGATAAACCAGAAGGTCATGCATCACTGATGCCAGCTCCTCCCTTAGACCTTTGAATAGATGATGCTTGTCTTCTGATCCTATCGTCTTCAACATCTCATAGAGAGGCACCTGGCTCTCCTTCCTGGGCAGTCAGTGGAAAAGAAATCACATAACAAAAAAAAAAATGACATGCTGCTGCTCTTAAAGAAGGTTTCTCTCTAAGTTACATGAATCACTCAATACCAACAACTATTGCCTTCGGAGTAGTGTACATGTGGCACAGGAAAGGTAAACTGGTGGGAAATAAACAGTCTGCAGCAGTGAAAGACAGAATATGATCATGGCATTAGTGTCAGAAGTGTGTGTGACTATGTGTACATGATAAACCATTTTTGTTTAATCATCCACAATCTAAAATGATGAAAATATCAAAAACAGGATTTTAAACAAGAGACCCGCGGGTCTAGCGCTCACCTGAGTATCGCAAGTTCACCTTTCACGCAGTCACCAATCTAAATTATTCACAGCTCTACTAAAATTTGACCAGGCATTCTCAAGTAGAAGATGAAAATGTACAATAAAAAAAAAGGGCCCAAATTTTTTTAAGATTCCTTAATTTGGGGAGATTGGGGCCCCCTGGGGCCCCCTTGGTGGGGCATGGTGCCCATTTTGATAAATTGAGATCCTGACCCCCTAGGGATGCTACCTGCCAAGTTTGACAAAAATCCATCATGAGGTTTTCAGGAAGAAGATGAAAATGTACAATTCAGGCCCCCATTCGGACCTTCCCACCCCCCCCCCCCCCCCCCACCCCCAAGAGGGGCACCCCTGGATCTGCTATGAACAAACTTAAAACTACAGTCATTAATGTACTCACTCATAGTATTATCTTAGCTCTATAACTTCTGATTCTAGAGAAGATTTTTAAAGATTTCTTCATTTTGGGGGTTTTGGGGCCCCCTGGGGGCCCCCTGGGTGGGGCATGGTGCCCATTTTAACAAATTGAGTTCCTAACCCCCTAGGGATGCTATCTGCCAAGTTTGATGGAAATCGGTCTTGGGGTTTTCAAGAAGAAGATGAAAATGTAAAAAGTTTACGCACGACGGACGACGCACGACGCACGACGCACGACGGACGCCGGACGAAGGGCGATCGCAATAGCTCACTTGAGCCTTTGGCTCAGGTGAGTTAAAAATGCTGGTGTACCATCAATTCTATAATAATTCTACGGAATGCGGTATATCACATGTACGCCACATGAAGATGGTACAGATCTACTCCTAAATTGAACTGCCTCCAGAAAAAAAAAAAAAAAAGATGAAAAGAAACATGGAATGTTAAAGGAATGGCATTTTGGTATCTATCATATCTTATTAACCTTGTATTATAAACTTGTTGGAAGACAATAAATGCTTGCTTCATTTGTAAATGGCTTATTACGGTAAGAAGTCTAAAAGTGTTCCCTCTGTCATTAAAATCAAATGATTTATGTTTCCTGGGCGCTGTTTCTACGACAAATTTGCTCTCAGCCAATCAGATGCAAGGATTTCAGTAGCTCGTAACAACTATCACAACTTGTCACTGATGATAAGTTTTATGAAACAGGGTCCTGGTTCCTCTAGCATAGGGTTACTGCCAAAACTTTTTAGAGTTTGGCCAGAAGGAGCCTACTCATATTTGTTGAGGCTCATCCAATGCTTCTTTGAAGGAGAAAGGTCACCAGACTCTTAAAACAAGGCATTAGCTTACATGTCTGGTTCCTGGTATCCGTGCCATCTTGGAATGACTGCTCCGGCTCCCAACAGTGTGCTGGACACAATGATGAGGCTCTGCAGTAGCTTCTCTCTTTAAAAGGAAGTAGAAGAAAAAAACAGACAGTGACAAATGCATAAAACTATACAAATACTCACCGATGTGGCGACATGAATTATCATATTTGCTATTGTTTTCTGATTTCTTTCATTGTAGTGAAGGTGACAGTTCAACAGATTAAAACAGAGATTAATGAATTCATTCGGTTATAATGTCTCAAACTGCAAAATCTCATGATGATGTAGTCCATAAGAATAAAATCACTCTTCAAGGACAGCACTCCTACAACATATCATAGTCTGTTTCTATTTTGTATTCAGCATATTGAAAACACTTCAGCATACTGCCCGTCATGTATTGACCCTCACTTATTGCAGAAAAATTTTCCACGAAGATTATGTTTGGTGTCAGAACAACACAAGATCATCATTATTCAAACCCCTTAAAAGCATTAAAAAACAAAAGATGCTACAGGAGTCTGTGGTTTTCTTCTCTGACATTCTATGCAGATCCCACTAAGCTCAAAACAAAACAGTCCATTTGTAACATAAATGGTAGATATCAATCCATTCCATTTCATACGTTCATGTATTAAGTTGTACTTTGAGGTAAGAAATCAAATTTCCATTGTAAATGTAAGTTATGTTAAAGAATATGGGAAATTATTATTAGCATAATAAAAGACAAAAATATGCTTTCATATTGGAAAAAGTGAGTCTAATCTGTAGATTGCCTAAACGAAAAGTGGAGAAAATGGGATACTGTACCTGCTCATGACTTCACCCTTGGTGTAGTCTCGGAGTTTCTTGATCTCGGGTCGCAAGAAGGTATCCAGGATATCCTTGATACAGGCCACCCCCTCCTCTGATGGCTGATGCCACTTTACGTCCAAGTTGTGGATGTCACCTGGCTTGCCCCAGTCCTATCATATACATCAAAACAACCTGAATTTAGGCCGGTGTATACTACAAGAGTTGTGGTGTTAAATATGAAATATTATACATGGGACCTAATTCTTGGATATGTGTAGGCTTAAATCAGAAAGGTACATCGATTTCCCCCCTCTCTCCATCTCTCATTCTTGAAATGTATATAAATCGCTTGAGAACTACTACTGGTGAATATTCCTTGACATGGCTTTCATTTGCAGAAAGATGTTGCCCAAGTTTTCATGACTAACATCCACTCATTTTTGAGAATTGCTACTATAAATTCTGAGTTCAACTAAGTACAGAGAGCATGTTCTCATGTGACTAGGGTATAGTTTATGTCTTTTGAATGCAACATGTGTATGTGTACGTGTACATCACAAATGTGTATGGAAAATCTTTCTTACATTTGCAAACTTTGTGTGTGTGTGTATGGGGGGGGGGGGGGGAGTGTGTGTGTGTGTGTGTGTGTGTGTGTGTGTGCAGTTGTATGAGTAAGTCTGCAAGTGTGTGATATGATGGAGGTGTTTCCATGTTGTACCCTGATTGGCAGGTACTCTGTCAGTGGTCGGTCGAAGCCCTTCGCTACACTGCAGAACTCCCTGGGGTAGGAGAGGGACATGGCCCGCAACCAGTTCTTGAGCAGCTGGCAGGCGAGGTCGTAGCCTGCCTTGCACGTCACATGAAGAGTGGCCTTCAGAACCGACATCAGCGTGTCTTTGTAGACCAGCACAGCCTCGCTCGGAACTCGGATGACCTAACAAACACAACAGAATATTGGGAACATCACAACATGTCAAAGTCTGCAGTTCTAAAGTGGAAAACAAAATTTTAAATAAACAATTGCCATATGGCATTCAATTATTCATAGAGATATGATGCAGCAAATTCTCAAAAATCCCTGCACATTTTGAGTTATCTTTCAAATGACAATTTAAATGTGTACGCTGTCTTAAGAACTATTCTGAGTTGATATGATGAAATCAATTCCCCCTTCCCCACCTCCCCCACAACACAGTATAATCTTTTGCATTACTATAGACAACTGCATCGCGAGTTCACATGCTAACAATCAAAGCCCGATAGAAATCTCCAACAAAATAGCTTCAATATATCATGCATAGTCGCATAAAGGTATGCCAGCCAATTGCCCAAATAATCTTCATGGCTGAAATAAATGCCAGTGATCATTGGGCCCTGTTCTCTAGTGTTGCTCTCACCTCCCCCAGGACCTGGAGGTTGAAGAGAATCTCCTTGTCCAGTTCCTCTTCCTCCTGTACCTCCTCTGACGTGAAGGCATCCAGGATCTTCTGGCTGCAGTGTGGCACAAACTTCTTCAGGGTGTACGCTGGGTCCACCTGATAGAGAAAGAGATATAGAACAATGCACGTGACGAGTTCCAAGAGAACATCTTGGTCTACACTGGCAATGATTCCCTGCCCTTGTTTAAAGATATACAAAAAATCTTCTTGTCATATAGTTCTACAAAGTGATAGAGCCATACACCTGGCTTTAGCAACATGTAGCTCATCTCTTCCTAAGCTGCTCATTTCAATGACTGCTTGCCTTTGAGCTTTGGAAAATATCTTTCTTTTTTTTCCCGAAAAGAGAACATCACCACACATCAGCCTGTTGAGGATGGACTGATTTTGCTACAATACACACTTCCCATAGACACCTGGCTGAGTACACTCTGGGCTCAACCTCAACAGGTTAATGCTTCATTTCCCCAAATTACAGCAGGAAATAGTAAGTGCACCAATGAATGCACTGAGTAATTTTCCTATTCACCATGTCTCTAGCCCTGTGACATCATGGCACAGAAAAATGCACATACAATCGTTAGAATGGAATCACAAAAGTCCAATGAGCTCTCTAACTATTCAGATCATCTCCACTCAGACTCCAGTTCTGTATTCACCTTCTTGATAACAATTACATCATTTGTAGGCTGAACACAGCAGCATTTCTACCCCCTTTGAATTTTCATCTCCTTTGAATACAAAAGAGTCATATGTGACATACCCAGACATGCAAACAGACTTTGTATGCAATTCAATAAGTTTGACATCATCATCACCCATGATGCTACTACACTTTGCTCAAACATGTCTAACACATTCTTTCCTTGATGGATTGTGGTGCAACACTGCAGGAAAGAAGAAATGTGATTGTCACCGACAAAAGAAACTCAAATAAATAAGAGCTATCAGACAGACTCCTCATGCTTTTGCAAACCTTTGCTGCAGCCCGGCACATGTTGGCTATGATCTTTCCCGACACCTTGGTTTCCAGGATGGATGTTGACACGTAGCGGAACAGACGATCAACTGTGGCCTAGACAGGAGAGGACACAAAATGGAATCGTGCAATTATCACAAACCAAAGAATTGCAACAAAAACAATCATTATACATCTTTAATAAATGAATTAAGTAATACTTTCACAGCAAAATTTCAGGAGAGAGTAATACAAAAAGTTGAAGCCAACAGTGAGATTCACATCAAACATATCTCAGTGGTTGCTGATGTATTGACTACACAAAACTAATACTATCATTACCATCTGCTACCTATTTGTATGCAATGTATATGATATTTTTGAAATCTGGTATCAGGAGGGTTAGTTGCTACTTTTTTGTAACACAATGGGACTTGCCATGCACCACTCAAAATAAAAAGTGTTTGCTTTGTGTTGTCAAAATTCAAGGTTCTAAAAATGGAGAGATTACTGGCAAAAATGAACACAGTCCAGTCTGACCAGAATTCCTAAATGTTTTCACCTTGTAGATCTGAGGTGAGCTCTGGGAGCAGATGGTGCAGAAAGTGGACGATAGGCCAATGTCCACCATCGTCTCCTGGTGATTAGCTCGCTCCTGGTCATTGTCCTGGCTACGGGTGTGCATGATGGAGCAGGCCTCAATCAGGTTGAAGCACCTAAAGAGCACAGGAATAAAATAAAAGATGACAATCGTGCACTCTTAGTATGTGTTCTATCAAACTCGATCTACCACCCCATCAAAATTCTTCAGTACAAAATCAAATGTAATTTACATCACATCCTAAAATTCTCTGACAGGGTTTCAAACATAAAACATTGTTTTAAAAAATTTTAGGATGACGACTGAATAATGAAATATTATAAAAACACTAAGTTTAGTGTCTGCAAAACATTGAATTTAAATTAGAAATCAATCACTATAAAAAAAAGCAGCTAAAGCACTACCAACACAAGCAAAATGAAATTAATGAATAACACACGATCAGACTTACTTCTCACTGGCAATAATAAGAGGTAGAGTGATGTAAAATGTTTATTTTACCCTAACTGAAAGTTACTGATGATGTCTGAGGAAGGGAGTGTGAGATAGGCTTGAAAAAAAAAAAGAGGTATCACTGGTAACAATTTTGGAAGAAGTATGGCCTTACATATGCAACATGAAAACTATGCAATCTTTCCTACACCAACACAAGGCAAGGCATGGTTCATACTGGGAGACCACTACAGCATGGTCTAGGCATATCATCTGAGAGAGGGATGTGTACCTGTCCATGAAGAGGAGCACGAAGTCCTCAAAAGTGGCCGTGGCCGAGCAGAGGTCCCTCTCCTGCTCCGTGAGGTCCTCTCTGACGAGGGGGGCCTCGGAGCAGTCCACCAGGGGCACCATCACGGTGAAGGTTGACATTGCTTGGAGGGTCACCTGGGAGGCAGGAAGAATGGGGGCGGGAGGTCAGATTAAAGCAGGAATATGGTTGGGGGGTATTGAAAAGGTGTAGGGGATTCCGTGAAAGGGCACAGGATTTGGTGGCACAGGAAAAGACAAGTTAGGTGTATGAAGACAAGTTCGGTGTATGAAGACAGCCTATAATGAAATGTCATAGGGAATCAAATGTATGTTACGTTTTCATTAATTATTAAAGTAAGAATATGAACATAGCTTGCAATATAAACCTATGTGCAATGTAGGCACTGGACCAATCAAAGCTTTGAAACCTTGTATGCATGTACACAAGAAGATTAAAATACATAGTAGGACTATTAAAATAATTGTACACTCTTGATAGCTTCAGATTGTGATGGGTCTTTTTTTTTTATTATTTAGAACTATTCCCCCCCCCCCTTCCATTTTTTTCTCATAAAATGGAAAGAAAATCCCAAGCAGGCTTTCTCAATACATTGACCCTACAGTCAGCCATAACAACTCAATTAACTTACAGATGCAAGACATATGTATTGGACACTTCTTACTCGTTCTGCACGGCAACAATGACAAGAAAAAAACAAAAAACACATGTAGCACATCCTTCAGTATATCTCTAAGGCTACTGACTCCTATCTCATACAGCTGATAAGGATGTTACAGACCCATTCATATATGAAACTTCACAAAACAGTGTAAATTGTTTGTATTCACAGATCCTCTCAAGCTTTGGTCTTATAACTGATATATATATATTTTTTTCTTTAATAATAACAATTATTAATATTATTATCATTATTATTAATATTGTTATTATTATTATTTTTTTTATCATTATTATTATTATTATTACTATTATTATCATTATTATTATTATTATTATTATCATCATTATTATTACTACTACTACTACTACTATTATTTAATTTTTTTTTTTTGTCACAGTGCAGCCACTTACCATACACTTGGCGAAGTCATTGGGGTCAATGCCCGGCAGAATGGCATGAAGGAGGGGCAGCAGGTGGGTGGGGCCATCAGGTAGCCACTTGCCCCCCTTTAGCATGGTGCCAGCCACTGCCACAACACAGCTGACTGTGGCTATCAGCTGGTGGGGCTCGGTCAGTGTGTCCAGCGCCTTGTACGTCCTGTCAGGACACAAAAAATTTGAGGCCATTCTGTATGAAACTTTGCAAATCAAAATAATTTTCTGTTAAATATCAACCAACATGGAAATGCTACAGATTTCAAAGCTTGTAAAAAATACCTCTCAAAAGAATCACTACTTAAGCACAATATTACTATCAAAGAAATGATGCCAACACATTGGTAAATCTAACATTAATTTGATATATAGTAGCTGATATTTCTTGAGAGTGAGATATACACACACAAAGACAGACAGACAGACAGACAGACAGAGAAAGAGAAAAAGAAACAGAAAGAAAAAGAAAAAGAAACTAGAAATGTCGCTACGGCGACTGATGCCTCCGCCATAATGCATGATTCTCCCAATAGGTGTATAGTACAATGTCTTGACAATGTGTGATGACAGTTTCACATACTTAGTAACTGGCAAAATATCGAAATAACAGGTTTGTCAGAAATATCTTGAATGTTCACTTTCCACGAACTGGGTTTGCTATAATTGTCTATTAAAGAGTGCAGGTACAAATATTTGGGGAATTGAAAATTTTTACTTGACTTCTGACCGACCTTATTATAAGTTTATGCATTGAGTATAATTTTCAAGGTATGAAGAAAGAGTGTAATTACAGTACAAAATATTTTTTTTTTTCATTTAAACCTGACATTTGACCCTTAACCTTTGACCTTCTGGCTGGAAATTTCCAAGAGAATCTCCATCAAGTAATATATGTACATATATTAAAAACTTTTAAAACTAATAATGCAATCATTGCATATACTAGTATACATGTATGAGGGAAATACAGTAGTAACATTTTGAGGAGTTGACCTTGACCTTTGAACCCCTGACTATTGACCCATGACCCCTAAATTCCCTAGATAATCCCAGCCAGTCAGTGCATGCATATGTACCATGTTCCATGAAGATACATTGAACCATTTGCGAGAAAAGTGATATTGCAACATTTTCACCTAATCTTTGACCTTTTGACCTTTGACCTTATGACATGAAACTCTCTCTGGAGAATCCTTACGCAGTAGTACATGTCTACACTAAGTTTCAAGAAAATAACTGCGGGCATTGCATAGATATGGGGGAAATAGCAACATTTTTAGCATTTGACCTTGACCTTTTGACCTTTTGTCAATGTCACTAGAATCTACTCAACTAATTGTCCCATCATACATCATCCTTGGACCAAGTTTGGTGAAAGCTGCTTCATCCAGTTTTGAGTTATCACATAAACAGATAAATTTTAGGATTTGACCTTGATCTTTGACCTTTGACCTCTGTCCGATTTCACTGAAAAACTAATCAAGTAATTGTCTCATCATACATCATCCTCCAACAAAGTTTGGTGAAATTTGCTCCATACAGTCTTGAGTTATCGCGTAAACGGATACAATTTCATGATTTGACCTTGACCTTTGACCTTTAGCCGATTTCACCCAAAATCTTATCAAATCGTTGCCCCATCATACTTCATACTTGGATCAAGTTTGGTAAAATTCCAGTAAATATTACTCAAGTTATCGCATAAACGAAAGCGGACGGACGTACGGACGTACGGACGTACGTACGGACGGACGGACAACCGGAAAACATAATGCCTCCGGCACCACTTCGTGGCGGAGGCATAAAAAGAAATTGGTCCTAAGATTTACTTTTCCATAAGAGGTGGTACAACAAGCTCCGGCCGCAGGAGTGCCAGGTTGTGGAGTGCCGAGGCGGCGTCCCGGTGGCCCATCTTGCTGTACATGGCCAGGAAGACTGGTGCCTTGATGGTGTCCACGAAGGCTGTGATGTCCTCATCTGTCAGCTTGTGACTGTCTGGTATAGGGTGCTGCCATGATGGCTTCTTGTACCTCTCTCTGTCGGACACCAACATATAAAATCAACTTTATCACAAGTCACATGACATATCAAACCATGCTGCATTAAGGCAGCTATAGACACATCTAGTAGACATAAGGTCAAACAGAGGCTCATAATCACTTCTTTTTTCTGTGCACTTTTGTTTTTCACAATAGATAATGAAAATTGGCTTTAAGAACACACACATAAATCTTCTCTCTGTAACCAGCTAGACTTGATTTTTTTTTTTATTCGAAAAGAAGATTACACACTAAAATTCAAAGAGTATATATTCTGAGTCATCAGCAGACCTAATCCATGGCATCGTGATCTTGCTTTGCTCAAGTTCTTAGAACTGACTGAACACCATGAATACCACAAATGTGAGAAGGGTTTATAGGTTTATACAAGTGGATGTTGGTGAGGTGATGGGCTATAAACCAGTTTTTGCTACCTTCGAAAAGGCACTGGATGATACCTTTACACAAATCTACAGCACTGGAACCCTAAAGAATAAAAAAATCACTCTACCTGTTCACTCTCTTCACAAAGGCATTGGCAAGATGAAAAAGCATTCTCTGGAGGTTGAACTGTGTAGAAAAAGAAAACAAAACTGTGTAGACATTTCTTCATCATTACTTCTTCATAGAACAATGATAGCTCACGATCTGGGAATTGGTATCTGTCTTGGCACAAATATGTAAAATTTCCATACATCTATAAAAAAACAAAAAAAGCATTTATCTAATTAAACAGTTTTACTGTTTAAGGTTAGCTCTGTTCATTCTTCGACATTAAGTTCTAGAGATTTGAAGTCTGTAATAGGGCATATCCATCTACTCTTCATAAGACTGTGCTGGTATCAAGGTCTAAATGAGGATATGAGGAATTTTACTATACCTAATCGTTTGAAATGGAGTATGCACTGTGTGTTTTTCATTAAATGTGGTACACAGCAAATGTCATTTACAGATGAAATTTCAGAAAAAAAGGTTTACACAGGTCTATTTGGCAGACTTCCAGAGAAACCAGGGCAATGTAAGGTCAAGAAATGGTCACAGCCACACAATGGGGAGAAAAAGCTGTGATGTATCGAGTCTTTAATGCAGTGAGATGAGAAAAACAAGGGAAGAAAAATAGGTAAGTCTCTTTCAGCAACAGATTGACTTTTTTAAGGTAACTAAGAATGTTTTTTTTTTTGTTGTTGGCCTTGCATTTTGTTCCATGTGACCGTTAAGGAGCCACTGAATGCTTATGAGCAAGCAACCACGGGACCAATCCCTGGTAGGCAATGAGGATAAAGTCCCTTGCCTAGAGGCACAAAACCGCTGTAGTCAGAGGACTCAAACCAGGGACGTCATGATTGATAATCAATGGTCCTATCTACTACCTGGTGAAGACTAGTCCCGAGTATACTCGGGCAGGTGTCTATGGGAAATGCCTGTTGTAGCAAAATCAAACCGTCCTCAATGGGTTAATAATGACTGTCATTTCTGGGAATAAGTGCAAGCTTAACAATGCATGCACAGCATACAAATGTTCATTAGTAGAAACTACTTACTGAATATTTGCCAGTGTTGGACGGATGAAAGTAGGAATCCGTTGCCACAAAGAACTTCTTGAGATGCTCTTGGCAGGTGTTGGTATGCCCCTAGAAACCATAGAGTAACATGGAAATCAGTACATCTACATAGCGCAGTGTAAGTTAAGAATACACACACGCCCACACTTACTGGAATGGAATCAAGATAAGCACAGAACATTTTCGGGTTTACACACTAACATCTTGAGTCACATTGGCATGACTATAATGAGCTCCACAAAGCATACTAAGACCAGCACAATTTTTCTACAACCTTGCATGCATATCACATTACCATACTTTTGACTTTTTAGCCTCAGTTTTTTCCCCCACAACTTGTAATGCCACTGACAATATGGAATAATCTAAATTATATAAGTGAACAATCATATACAGTCATTAACAAGGTTAGTCTTCCTTCTTTAACGGTTGACAATGATGTGGTTATTGCTCCATCTAAATCATGTAGAAATCTTGGAGTATTATTTGATTCTACAATGTCCATGTCTGTTCAGATCTCTGCTGTCTGTAAATCCGTGAGATATCAGTTACGCAATTTGGGCATTATTCGCAAGTATTTAACTCGTTCAGCCACAGAAAAAATAGTTCATGCTCTTATATCATCACGACTTGACTTTGGTAATGCACTCCTATTTCAGCTACCACAATCTCAACTTTCACGGCTACAAAAATTGCAAAATTCAGCAGCCCGAGTTGTTACCCTTACCAGGAGAAATACTCACATTACCCCTGTTTTGTCCTCATTGCATTGGTTACCTGTTGAATCTCGCATTGTATTTAAACTATTACTATTTGTTTTTCATTGCATACATGGATCTGCCCCAGAGTACAATGTTAATTTACTGACATTTTATAATCCTTCCAGATGTTTAAGGTCATCCGATTGTAGATTGCTTGTTGTTCCAAAAACGAAGAAATCATGGGGGGATCGGTCGTTTGCACATGCTGGACCTTACCTGTGGAATCAGTTGCCTCAAGCTATCCGTCACATTTCGAATGTTGACTCCTTTAAAGTTGCCCTCAAGACTCATTTGTTCATGACCATTTTCCAGTAGAATTGTATATTATGATGTATATTTTTTCATTATCATTATTGTGTCATTCATTTTCATGTGCATGTTTGTGTAAGGATTTTTGTATTTCATAACTTACTTCTTCTACTGCGCCTTGAGCACGTTAACTATGTGGAACTGGCGCATTATAAGTACCCTGTATTATTATTTATTATTTTTATTAACATTTTTTTTTTCATGGCATGAATTTGCACATACAATTAATTAATGCATTCTATTCTCTATCTCCAACATCACCATTTGTAACTTACTAGCATTGACACGATCCATGTGGTGAGGGGCCCAACATCAAAGCCTTTCCCATTTCTAGCCACCTGGAGCTTCTTGGAGCCAACCGGTAGACTAAGGCCTCTCAGAAAGCAGGTGAAAATCTGGGGAAGCAACCAACCAGACAATAGTGACCATTATAATCTCCGAGGTTCCCTACTGCCGGGTAATTCATTAGGTGCTGGATTACTGTACAAACTGGACCATATTTTCAGTCCAACAGTGTCAAAACAAAGTCAGCAAAATTGGTAACTTCTATAAAGAGGGTGGATGGAGAAACCATCACTGATCAACAAAAGTGTGTGTGTATGTGTGTGCGCATCTATCTGTCTGTCTGTCTGTGCAGACAAAAAAAAAAAATGACCCTGACCTGTAAAAAAAAAAAAAAAAAGATTACACCTGTCGTGATACAACAAACTCCAGACAGAGATATATGTGATAATAATGCGAACCCTGTTACAAAATAATCTCTACATATTTCTAAATTTTCAACAGCAATGCAATCTCATGCTGCTGAGTATTGTAATAAACACAAAGGGATACATGGAGGGGACCTTTCCACATGTCTATTACAATCCCGACAGATGAATTCGTAAAGGCCAAGAATATGACTTATTCTTAAGCAAGTATTACAGCGATGTATAAAAAGTAACTACAAAATTTGACGTAGATATGATTGTTGTACCTTGGGTATATGAGGAGTCCAATCGATGTACCCAATGTTCTCTGATGCTAGTCTGGAAAACAAATCTACCAGAGCCTGTGATGAAGTGGAAGAGAAAGATGGAGAAGTGAAATTTGGTCATTATGCATGAAAAATCAGATCAGTTATTTATTACTATTATTATTATTCATGGTTTATTGAAATTGTGACAATCCATTGCTCAAAATTGTACATAAAAGACATGATGCATACATATAAATATAACAAAACTGTCTGATATTTGTATAAACTGCAAATGAATTTTATAATTATAATTCTTTGTGCACATAGAGTAAAATTCATACAAATATAATAGAATTCGGATACTTTGTAATACAAAGAAAAAGCCTCTTGGTGCATTTTGAACATCTGTTGAGGTGCTAGAATTTACAAATAATTTCCTTGAATGCTTGAATTTACATTCAATTTACATACACTACCAGAAAGATGCTATTTTATTAATTGTGTTCTGAAGAAAACAATTGACAAAATTTTAAAAAAGCTAGGTGCGAATTATGGCAGCTTTCATGGACTGAACGAAACCACTCATATTGTGCAATAGAGTGGCACAATAACAAAACAAGTCAAGACCACAATGAATAGCCACTAATGATATCACATGCAGTTTCAAAATACTGACATTACTTCTCAACTGCAAGAAACCAATCTAAGCATTACACTGAAAATTAAATCAATTGAAGACCATGAACATACTGTTTTCAAATTTGCTCAAACTGTGTTTTGTACATTTACGAAATTTTTGAATATGCAAACTGACTTCCTATATTTGCCAATAAAGTCATGGTCAGAAAGAGTAAAACAAAACTGTAATAATGAAAAAAAAACCCAACAACAACAGAAGAAAGAAGCAATGTTGTGAAATAATCATCATAGAAAGCTACAGAAGGAATGCCATGAACAGTGGGAGTAGCAACTGTGATGTTTCTTGCTTGTGGATATCAAACTACTTCCTGCATTGCTCACAGTATTTCCTCTAAATGTAAACAAATATTGCGCAACTGATTGTTTACAGAGCAACACATCATCTTCACCTGCCAAAAGAATATATGCAAGTGGCATCATGTATGACAGAAAAACGAAAGATATAAAGACTTACGGACTCTATGCAGGGTGAGTTCTGTGAGTTATTCCAAATGTTAATCATCTCATCTAGCCACAACCTGGAGGGGGATGAAAGAACAAAAGTGAACAAATGTCCCACACATCAAAATCTCAAAAAGTGCAAAGAGCTGTTCTTAAATAATTAGATGAAAATATGCATCTTAGATCACAGAACAAGAAAGGAGAGAAAGGCTCAGAAATGAAAGTAGATAGGTACGGGTACTCACTTTATATGAGTATTCTTTGCAGTACAGGTACTTAAGATTTAAAACATAATACAGACATTTAAAGATTATATCGCACCTAATATCAATGAACTTACTAGGCAATTTATGCCTGACAATAAAGCTGTACTCACTTGAATCCCTTCTGATGCTGCTCTGGTGGAAGTAATGTAGGCATGAAGGCCTCAATGTAGAGGATGCCCTTGGTCATGGTTTCATCAAATGGACACAGTAGGGGGCGCCATTCGTCCAGCATTTCCTGGGTACTCTCAACAGAGAAGTACCTGTAACAAAAAAACCAACAACCCAAAATCAAGATAGAAGATATACAGTGCACTCCCATTATAATGAACATGGTTATTTAGTACAACATTCTTGCTACAATGAAGTAAAAATTCAGGTCCCCATATTATCACATATATATCTTTATATCCACTGTACATTACTGTTCGGCTAAAACAAAAATATGACAGAAAACTCTCGGTCCCAAGGACTTTGTTATAATGGGAGTGGCCTTTACTCAAACTGATGAGTGATATATCTCATTTGTAATTCATTTTCAGCATTTATAGTCCACACATAACTGCTTTCAAACATCTACATGTAAATGATAGGTGACTTTAAATAATCATACCATGCATAGAATCTATGCCAACCAATGTTAGCAAATCTTCAGGGGGGGGGGGGGGGCATCTCATGACGCATTTTGTCCAACAAATTTGCTCTCAACCAATCACATGCAAGGATTTCTGTAGAGGCTCCTTTAACAGTTTGTCAGACGAAATATCTGACAAAATGCTTCATGAAATGCCCCCAGGAAAGCTGATATGTTCTTGATAAGCAGAGTTCCATCTCTTTGGTACACTCTGAATAGTATTCATACTATATATTTATGTATAGAAGAAGAATGGAAACTTCTGTTTCGCTTTGGAATCATATTGTACCTAATACAATGTATATACAAAAGTTTGAAAATGATCCTGATGTACGACTGACGAGAAGATAAAAGAAATGTCATACAAAACAACCATGAATCTGATCACACACATAATCCTCCTGTGTAAACTGGCAAAATTGTAAACAACCCAAAGATACCGGTAGATTAAACAATTCAAAAAATGACAAAGAGCAGTGTTCCACTCATACCAAGGAGATATTACTAGGTAGATGGCTTAGGAAGGTTCTTTTGTGTTCCTGAAATACAAATCATTGCTCTTGGACAATTAAAACAATTTCACACTTGTTTATATGATGGACTTGCTTTTTCTTTAATTGTAGGCTACATCCCTAAATTGCAAACAGTGTACCAGATTCAGTAGAGCTAATTTGCATTTTGTACATATAATCTGTCAATGGCAATCTCTGAGAGTTAATCTTGATCAAGTATCAAGTTACTTACGGTCTTGAGACCCTGATCAGACTCTTGAGTCTGTTTTCCAGGGAGCTGTGTAAAAGAAAGAACAGAAGGTCACCCATCAAAGTTGGTAGTCGAAGTCTTAATCTACATTAGGTACTTTTTGATGAAATAAGCAGAACCAGTCATTTATGAGTAATTACATCCTGTGGGAGTGATATATTGGAGTAGAGTTCACCTATTTTATAAGTTATCTTCTTTTTCTTTGCTACAGTAGAAATTAAAATCATCTGCAGCAAAGATCAAACATTGACACTCTTGAAGTAGTTCTGGCTTAAAAATCTATTCTAATGTTTGATTTTTAAAAAAAATGCAACTTCAAAAGTTCTTCTGGGAAACCCTGTTATAAGTAGGTTGAGGGAATCGCCAATTTGACCTCATACTGTACCGGACAATTCTCAATAACCTGAAACAATTAACATTCATTTATCCAGCTCAAGTTTAGCACCACATCAATGATAATAGGAGCATCATTTCTCTATACAGAGACACACAAGTTAAATCAACAATGCTGTTTCTTCTTCTGTTCACAAATACTGAGCACCTGTACAGGCATGCAAGTTCAAATAATCATCTAGAAATTTAAAACGTGAAACCAGTGCTGTTGTGAAACAACTACAAATTCAGCAAAACTTAAAATCACTGGTATTAAGCATTAATGGGCATGAAAATGTTTACAAAATTGTACAATACTAACAGTTGTAGAGTGTTGATGGAAATTCATCTTACCCATCCAGGAATGAAAATTAAATGCTGTAAAACATCCTCTTCTAAAGTCATATTAGGAATCACAACAACAATGATAACAATAGCAACATGCACTCACTGTGGAAACCATTCCAGGCCAAGAGGTTCATACTGTGAGTATATCACTCTCTCCACAATCTTGTACAGAGGTTTCCATGGTATTGTGATGTCATCACGAGACAGCAAGTTCCTCTTTCTGCACATTTCAAGATGAAAACATTGACATGAAATTGTCCTCAATCTGCATGCAAGGACGTCTTGTCATTTTGAAACCTGACACTATCTTAAATTTCAGTGCTAAATTTGACAGAACAGGGACAAATCAATAAGACAAAGATTTACAAAAATTGTTTCCAAAATAAACTAATAGAAGGAAGGTGTCAGCAACTTTTAGCCTAATTTTATTAACACAATATAAAGAAACACAACCAATAATTCCAGTGGTAAGTGCACATCTATGAATGTAATGCAGGTCATCATGTTAGGAAATCATACCAACTGAATTTGTAAAGCAAAAGCAACATGTCCAAACTCTGGCACACCTTGTTGTAATATTACCCCTTAATCTGTCATTGAAAGTCTCCCTAAAGTCATAACATGCCCTGGGTAGTTTACTTTACTGAATATTTCCTTTTTCATTTCTGGTTTTTTTTTTTTTTTCCCCAATGAATGTAGAAAGCCAATTCTCTTCCTGGCCTATGAAATTGTGTGCAGATATACTTTTCATGTTGACACTGTAAATATTGACAGACAGGCAGCACAACACAATGTCACCAGGAATGACAACAAAATGGCACCTTTCAATTGAGTCCAGTCATCCGATACTTACCGAGCCTGGAAATTCCCGATGACGTCATGTGCACACTAAGTTGCATCGTCTTGGCATATGTATATTAGGTAAGCATACATATAGTATCTAATCTCAAGGCCACCAACACATATGGCTGCCCTCAATTTATGCTGAGTCATGGCAGAGAGCAGATAACCCTCAAACAATTCAAATAAGTAAAATTCATCAATATTCTTAAATGGGCCTTCCTAACATTAACTACTGTATAAGGACATTTCTGATTTAACTCAGATGTGAAGATTTTGGATTTTTCTCTCACTTTACTGATACCTTGCATGAAAAGGCAGGTTTGTTTGTGTATAGAGTATGATACAAATTTCCTGACAAGATCTACTGACTAAGGCAGAGAACTTATCCTATTAATGTCTTATTCAATGCATTCAAACCTACATGTGCATTAATTTGAATTGATCCTTTTCTCTCTGGTTCACTGTCATGTCGACCTTAATTTTTGACTTGACCTTTTACAATGGCATGACTCAAGAAGCTGGGTCAATAATTATTTGGTCACATGGACCAGTCCACACAGCAATCAGTAATAATATCTCTGCACGATGTAAAGTACATAATAAATGTGATAGTATCACTTAGTTAAAACATGGCAAATACCTAGACATTTTTAATGGCATCACGATTCATGGGACTACAAACCCTCAGATCTAAGATTTTTTTTTAATGCATTTTTCTGAAAATATTAAACACTGAATTGATTTTCTTGTTGACAGACAAAATATTGTGCAAAAAGCTGTATAAGAAAAAAAGAGTATAAACTTTTTACCATTTTCATTAAGTATGCAAATACATTTCAACTATCCCTTCTACATGATGCAGAAAATTGAGTCCTTTGTTTCCGTTTTTTTTTTTTCAGAAATAGCCAATTGCCAAAGATAGGAAACACATAAAAGTCTTATTGTTGATGAAGCCCTGAATTATATATAGTGTCATCAATGTATATGAACAGCAATTTCTCATACGTATGTAAAACTCAATTTCTCCATTAACATCTACTGGTACAGTGAATACATGTACGATCCACTGAAATATTAGTTTAAAAAAAACAACAACAACAACAACAACAACAAAAACCAAAACAAAACACTGAATAGGAGATGTCTGAAAAGCACATTTTTCATGCCCTAAAGAGATTGTTGGTTTGACATTAAGACAGCTTACTTCAAGAGCATAATAAGGATCCTTGCGAACTCTGACATGAGTTTGAATTCCAGGTCAGGTATGTTGAGAAGTTCCAGGTAGAGGTTGATGAAAGCAATGTGTTCCTCCTTGCTAAACTTCCTGCCATAGTAGCGGATGTACCTGCAATTTGTGAAATAATTTGCACATTGCTGATTAATAGAATACTGAACCTCTTACAGTAATGACAGCTCAATTTTTATTTATTTTTTTTTTTTTTACACACCAATAAGAACCATGTTAATATTGACTGTGATAAAAAAAAACTTTAACATGTTGGGATCAAGTATTCTAAAAATAACATAGAATTAAGTTCAAGAGACTAAAGTACTTCCATATCCATGTAAATTTAAATATCTCACATCATACAAAAGTAAATAGCACCAAAATCACTGGATAAATACTTTAAGATACCGAGTCTATTTCCAATACTTTTATAACTTTGAACCAAATTGGTTATCCCGAAGCATTGATATAGATGTTCACTTTCATTATCACGTTGTTGCTCAAAACAACCCACTCTTTGTAAGCAATCACAGCTTACGTTGCCTGCACAATGTGAAACTGAAGTAAGTCTTCTAATATTATGTAACATATCTTTCAAGCAAATCAGGAGCTAAAAATCAACCATGAAAGAAGCCACCTGAGAAATGCCTTGTGTGTGTGTGCATGGTCTATCTCTGTCTGTCTGTGTCTAAGTGCACACATGGAACTGCATTTCTCATAAACTTCATTCAACTTGTCTTAAATCATTAGTACATTGGTTTTTAGCTTCTGGTTGAACTTGAATTTTGAAAGATACTTGTACGTCACATAATACAGTAGACTAACGGTTGATCACAGTGGCTAGTCTTGATCTTCATTTTGTTATGTGCTTGTAAATACCTGTAAATAAACTGTATTATAATGTAAATAACACAGTCTGCAAGAATCTTCAGATTATTGAAGGAGGCAGAAGAAGAAGAAGAAGAAGAAGAAGAAGAAGAAGAAGAATTCAGATGGCTAACTTCATTTTCAGATTGCTCAGGCAGCAGTGTATGTCGTAAAATGCTAATGAAGATGCTAGAGCCGGTAGAGTAGGGAAAGTTGTTTGAAGCGATGACATGAAAGTCGACATTGATATCATCAATGCTTTCCAATGACCGACATTAGTCAGTGCAAAGTTCAGAGGACTAGATTTGACTCTCCGAGTCTGAGTAGCTGAGATAGTAGAGTCCACATGTTTGAACCATTGAAAAGAAGAACAGAAGCCAAATAAAAATATTAATTGATAAACAACCCGCAGCAAAATTTGACCTCTGGTGCTAAAATTTGACTGCACACAATAGTATAAATTTTACAATAGTAAATCTATTTTATTTGCAAAATTTTAGATCTAAAGCAAGCGGCACATAATTTGCAAATGCCATCCAAAATTTGACCGCCCACTACACAGCTCAGCTAGTCTCCATGTAAAACATAATGCTTTTGCATGCAGTCAAATTTAGGCATGGGAGGTCAAACCTTGGACAATTTGCGTTACATGTACCCGCTAGCTGGTGGTCAAATTCTACCAGTTGGACAACACTAAAATTTAACTTATGATTTTAATAATTTAGAGGAATTACAGTCAGCTTGCTTTACACTTGTAAAAGTTGCTAAACTTGTCTAGCTAGATCTTTCAGTAACGGTTAGAATCCCTTGAGTCTAGAACCTCTAACGTTAGATTCATATGCTCGGTGCTAGTGTAGTGAGCTCAGTCAGCATGGTTGTGATGGTCAGCTGAAACACAGCATAAATAAATTTATATACAGCATACAGCAACAAATGAAAATGTGTTCTGGTTAAGCAATCCACACTTAAATTTAATTAATTCATTCATCTACGTGTAAACGCTCTACTGGTAGTCTATGCCTGTATAGGCCTACAATGTAGAGTAAAAGCCCCAATTTTCGGACACTTAAGCTTTTTTGCAATATTTATTCAACTCAAATAATACTCCACAAAATTATATCTATAATAATGTATGTTAAATATATCAACCTAATTTTTCCCAATATTGATTTTGTTAAATAGATCATAAAATTTCACAAAATCCCCAAATATTATGACCTTGTCAATTCCCCAAAATTCGGACAGCGTCTCCAAAATTCGGACAAGCGCGCAATGTCAATACGCATACAAGGCCGCTGAAAAATCCACGCGCGCCATACCTTGTTGGTGCAAGGTTTAATCAGGGATGTTGCGGCGCCCGTTCGTGTCCGAATTTTGGGGACTCTGCACTTGCATTCAGCCCCTGTACATTTACTCACTGCATCGGCACGCACGTACGGAGATTTTGTTTTTCTTTTGTGTTTTTGAGGATACCATCACACTCTGCGCTTGCGATAAACGAAAAGTCTCGCAACAGCGTTTTGGAAAAGTTGCGGCAATTCCGCGTTTTTGACGGCAAAAATTGGGATTTTAGATGGATTTTTTGAGGCGACTCGGGCACTTTCCTGTGGTGAACGAGTGTGCTAACTAGTATGGTAGGGGTCCAACCCACCGACCGGGTCCATAACGACCGACCGCGCATTATAATGGCATTGCGCGTACAGAAAGAAAATGTACGCATGGGACTACGCGCAACGGTGTTCGATTCTTCACTGGGCTACGCTACCGAGTAAAATGGCGAAAACAACTAAGTAGGTTCTATTCCCTCTAAATTACCGAAATTTAGCAAAATCGAATAAGGTTTATCGTGTAACTAACGTTACATATAACTAGGCCTACCTTTGCTGACTCGTTGTTAGATGTAGAGTATCCTTCTGTAATAAATTTGACGATTTTGACCGCAAAATTGTCACCGCCGCTTGTACGACCGTGCACACACGTTACACATACACATGACATAAACATTTTGTCGCCCGCTACGACCGTACGAGTTGATGCAGAAACGAGAAATGAATGTGAAAAAGACAAACCGACTCATCCAATTTATTTCAATTACGATGAAAAGTTTCCTAATGAAAATCAAGTCAAATTCATCAAACAGTCCTTCAAAAGTAATATCGAAGGATTCAAAATATATTCAAATATTATTGGGGAAAAAAATTACGACTAGAAAAAAACAGCAGCTTGTCGAAAAAACGCGTTTAAGTACGCTTTATACGTATTGTCAATAGAGGGCGGGGTGGTCGGTCGATATGAGCCCGGCAACTGAGTGCGGAAAAAATGACACCCCACGCGTTCGAAGCCGCCATCTAGAGCGCGTACCTCAGATCGCATTTTCAGTGCGCGCTTGTGAATCCGGAGTATTTTCTCCATACGTGAGTAAAATTTCAGGCAAATTGTGAGATTTTTCACGTTTCTATTGATAGAAAAACGTTAGGTGTCCGATATTATGAACACCCAACATTGCCCAACCATATCTGGCATATGTGAAACGATGTGATATGCTTGTGTTGTGACAGTCCACTTTGCTGCCTTCTAAAGTTCTGATAAGCATGATAAGTGGTAAGTCACCTGTGTCCGGATATTGGAGGCCGGCCGAAAATTGGGGTTCTTACTCTAAATAAATTAAGGCTAAATTAAATCTGATAAATTTACATCACTGTACATAAAAGTAGAAACGATACAGTGAAACAAACTTAGTGAACTATTTTTTTTTTTTTTTGGTCTAAAATAAACTAACATGGTTTGATGTTCTCCTGATGTTTATCACTGACTGTGCAGCTGTGTGTTACAGTTAACGTTACAGCCAATAAATTTTACAGACATTTACTTTAGACCATAGCAGACATCTAACGTTACAATTTTTTCCTGACTTACGATGAAAACTTTCCTGTCCAGAACACCACTCCAGGCCGGAGTTCCCTGAGCTGTACTGCGAGCGACAAGTTGGTTTTAATTTCAACCAGTTGTCTGCTTGATTCCCCATCTAGACAGTCTGAATACGGTAACAGTTTGTTGTACACAACCTCCTTCTGAAAACGCGATTGTCGTTGTTCTGCATCCGCAACACCTCCATGAGTATGACTGTGGTCATCCATCTTTTCCAAACTGTGAAGAGGCATTTATCGCAACGAAGTCATGCCCGGTATTTATATACACTGTGCATGTCAAACCCGTACAATCACCGGTGTATTCCACGTACAATGGTTCTCACCACCATCTTACGAGTCATCGTACATTATTCAGCATAGTGTTCGACGACTAGTGTAGCTCCTCATGGTCAGCAAAGTAAGCTAACTAGATCTACAGCAAATACCACGCATTTTACAGTAACTTTTTAAAATAGATATGCAGAAATTTGGGTATTTTTGCTTAAACAATATTATGATTACACATATATTAAATTCAAATATTTCTTTGTTGCATCATTATACATAAAATAGTTAAATATTGAATAAGATTATAGTAAGATATCGAACGAGGTATTTAGTTACGACTTCGGGATTGGAATGGCTTCTGCTATCACGGGAAGGATGGCACTTAAATCAATAGATTTCGAAATATTCGGTAAAGTTCAAGGTGAGCTAATTATTTTATGGTGCTTTACATATGCCATTCCGACAGAATAACTTCCGACGTTAATTTCCATATCTGCCTCTTTTCATCCATTTAAACATTAATTACCATAAATTGTACTGCTCTTTCAATCATGTCAGTACAGGGTCCCTATTCCTTGTACCATCCATGGTATTAGTCGGGTACCTAAGGGGGTCACCGTGCACCCCCCCCCCCCCCCCCCCGGACGCGTTTTTTTTTTTAAGACGGCACAGATTGGGGCATGGCGCGTGTTAAACCTATGGGAAAAACGTTGGGTTAGGGTTTTTGGTTATGGTTAGGTTTAGGGTTAGGGTTAGGGTTGGGGTTAGGGTTAGGGTTAGGGTTAGGGTTGGGGTTAGGGTTAGGTTTAGGAATAGGGTCCCCGATAGATTTTTAGTTTCCCCAATCTGTGCCGTCTAAAAAAAACACGCCCCCCGGACGCGTTTTTTTTTTAAGACGGCACAGATTGGGGCATGGCGCGTGTAAACCTATGGGAAAAACGTTGGGTTAGGGTTTTTGGTTATGGTTATTGGTTAGGGTTAGGGTTAGGATTGGGGTTAGGGTTTGATGGTTAGGGTAAGGATTAGGATTAGGGTTAGGTTTAGTGATAGGGTCCCTGATAGATTTTTAGTTTCCCCAATCTGTGCCGTCTAAAAAAAACACGCCCCCTGGACTCCTCGAAACTTACATTTTCAGGATCCTCATGACATATCAAAACATAATCAAGATGTTAACAGGAACGACAAGTGGCTGTTCTAGGTGAAATTTAATGTATTCTATTGTTTTTCATAATTTCTTATGTATTTCTCTGTTTTTCAACTTTTTCAACTTTTGTTTTTTCTTTGTTTTTCTATTGGAAATTGTCACTGATCACTTTTGTATCATAATTAGCACAAAACTAATCAATGAAAGTGATTAATTGTAAAAATAATCAGGTTTTCATGACTTTCATGACAGAGCACCTGTTTTCCATAGGAAATGTACACAAAAGCACAAAATTGTGCCCGTTTTGGGATGACATTCCGTTACAAAAATGGGCGTGACTTCGCAAAAGTATGCGGGGAAGTTGCAAATTTGGTCTCAAAAGTTGCGAGAACAAAACAAAGTCAAATAAGTTTTGAGGAGTCCTGGGGGTGCATGGTGACCCCCCCCCCCCCCTTAGGTACCCTACTATGTAGGCCCTACATGTAAGCACATAATCATTTTATATATTACATACATACATAAGGACGGGGGGGGGGGGATCCGCCACCCCCCCTCCCTTCAAAGTTTCGCGCTATAAATCTGTCGCAAGGCTTCTTGACTTTGTTTGGTCAAGTCTCGCACAACTTTTGAGACCAAATTTGCAACATCCGCGTATACTTTTGCGAAATCACGCCCATTATTGTAATGGTATGTCTCCCCAAAACGCGGGCACAATTTTGTGATTTTGTGTACATTTCCTATGGAAAACAGGTGCTCTGTCATGAAGGTCATGAAAACCTGATTATTTTTACAATTAATCACTTTCATTGATTAGTTTTGTGCTAATTATGGTAGAAAAGTGGTCAGTGACAATTTCCAATAGAAAAACAAAGAAAAAACAAAAGTTGAAAAAGTTGAAAAACAAAGAAATACATAAGAAATTATGAAAAACAATAGAATACATTAAATTTCACCTAGAACAGCCACTTTTCGTTCCTGTTAACATCTTGATTATGTTTTGGTATGTCATGAGGATCCTGAAAATGTAAGTTTCGAGGAGTCCTGATGGGGGGGTGCACGGTGACCCCCTCCCCTTAGGTACCCAAGTATATTACCACTGACCTAACTAACAGTTAGTCTACATCTTCTACTGTATTACACGCACACATGTACGAATGGAGCTTGACCTAATCAGTCCGCATCTTCATAATATTTTTAATAATGATCTTGTTGGGGATGTGTTCGTTCCGCGCCCCGTTCCGCGGAGACTGTGAGCTGCGTCTGGCTTCACGGAATTTGGGACGTAGGTCCATGCGAAAAGTCAAAAAATTATTAAAACTCCTCCGGACAGACATACATTTTTCTGTCTAGTTACTAGATCTAGTAAGTAGTAAAGTAGGCCTAGCTAGATCTAACGTTAGTGTAAATTATCACGAAGATCTAAACCTGGTCTATTTTTTCACTCCTGAATAGCTGAACATACACACAAATCTACTTTGCCTTGAAGAGTTTCTGGTTAAAACCATCAGAAAACTGTGCATAGCTGTCATGGGCAAAGGTGATCATGACTCCAAAATAACTTTTGTAACAGTTGGAGTTGGTACTGAGGCCCCATAGACTGCATGTTACCAAAAACTGAAATACAATATTAAAGGCAGAGCACATGCTTTTTTCCCTTATTATTATTATTGTTGATCTGAGATTTTTAAAAAAAAAGAGAAAAATTAAGATGAGACATAAGAGGGTGTCAGGGCTGCCAACCTTGAGTGAGAGTTTGGCGTGAGACACTGCGAGGGAGCGGAGCGACCTCCTGGCTAGCGCCTGGCGGCCTGCTGTGCGGCCGTACGTGCGTACGTACTACGTACACAGTCAGTGTATGTAAAGCGATGTAAAGCACACATCATAGCCATGCATGCACTGTAATTTGCCAAAAGTACAAGCTACGCTTACGTGGTATAGGTAGAAACCAATCGTAATCCAATAGCTCGTTTTTTCGCGCGAACCGAAAACGATTATTATTGGTTAAGCTTTACACCCGCGCGGGAAAATCTCGAAATTTTGGGCTTGGGCATATCGATATTCGGAATATCAGAGAATTTAGAGATATATTTATTTTTGTAGTCATGTACATTCCATTTTGGGGGTTTAGCGTGAGATTTCGTTTATCAGAGTGAGACAGTCAAAATTGGTTGAATTGCGTGAGTCTCACGCTCAATGCGTGAGAGTTGGCAGCCCTGGGGCGTGGTGGATGCGATGCATGATGTCTTTACATGACTATGCATGTAGTCAAGTACAGTGCTGTCTCAAGGCACCAAGGTTGATGTGTCTGGCAATATTATGAGTACTGTATAGGCCTACTACTCAGTTGATCCAGAGCAGAGGGTGGCGCACCGGGCGTGTGGCAGCCTTTTTTGTTAAACAAAAGAAATAAGAATAAAAAAATGGGGGGAGGGCGTGTGCCCCCTTTTAATTTTGTAAAGGTGCCTCCCCTTTACGGAATTCCTGGATCCGCCCCTGCTACTACTACGGGAACTAGTAGTCTAGTAGTACTAGGTCCTACTACTTCACTCAAATAGAACAAAGAAGTCGCCTGTATGGGAGGGGAGATATAGACCATAATACTATATACATATTGTACTTAATTGTAATGCCAGCTGTTACACTTGCTGGAAGGCCCCGTCTTATAAAGCCTTCAAATCAATCACAAATCCCCAAATCAATTGCAACTTGCATTGCAGCACACAAAAAACTTGCGATTGATTTCTATCACAAGTCTTTATAAGACAGGCCCCCGAATTTTTTCTCTTTTTATAGTACCAATGTAGCACTTTAACAGCACTTATAAGCCTGGATACACCCAGTGGCATGCCATCCTGATTTTCCATTTTTTATCTGGTTTTTTTTTTTTTCCATGGGATGATCCAGATTGGGTATTGACAATGTGGAAATATGTGACCAAGGATGTGCATTATGATTGTTTACAGAGATAGATCTGATTTGATACTTCACATGATGCCCTTTTGGACTATTTCTGTACATTGGTCAAGGACATTTGTGGCAGCAACAATTTCAAAGACTGACTTTTGATAATACAGTGTATTGCATGATATGATCGAGTGCATTCTGACTGAATAGAGCCCGATACTTTGAACAGATTTGAAACTTTCTATAAAACACTTATTTGTTTTTGCTTTCATGCAGGTGTATTCTTCCGAAAAGTAAGTACCGATCATTGTCTTTCTGTATTTTTAACACTAGGAAAAGTTGGGAAAATATGAAGATTGTCCGCTGAGTTGAATGTTACAGAGAAAATGAATTAGGAACCATTCACATTATTTGAAGTTTCTTGTTTTGTTTTCAGTTTGTGAAGTGCATAAACACAAAGTTGTGTTATTTTATAGTCACTATGTATTGTACATACTGTACTTGTATTTGTTCTTGCAGACAGATTTAATTGGGTCTGCCCCAAGTGAACTGAACAGGGTGTTTACAGCATTCCCTAGTCCTCTTTCCTGTAATCTCCACATATACTGTGCATTTGAAGTACTCACTGACTTTTTTTTCATATTAATTTTGCTCTTATGCAGACCTATTCAGTCACATTTTATATGGGAAATTGATCTTTGGTAGAAGATGAAGTGGGGAAGACAGTTTGACCCTTTGTATCCAATGCTGCCCTTTCATCGAGTCCTAATGAACAATTTTTGTCGGTTTTGTTGATCTAGCATACACGCCTCAAGGCAAAAGAATACAATCTGACAGGATGGGTGCAAAACACAAGCAGAGGAACCGTCATTGGGCAAGCACAAGGTCCGATGGACAAAATCAGTCAGATGTAAGTGCACATGTGCAGAAACTCATCCACAGGAAATTTGCTTGTGAAACCAAATGTTGATATCTACAGTAACAGTTGCCCTAGTGCTGTTAATCTATGTTTCCTAAAGTGAAAAGCTAGTGTGGTCTAAAAGAGACATTTGTGATTTCCAGTGATCTTAATCAAAAATCTACAGTGGATTGTCGTTATAAGAGGTCAGAATATGATCAAATCAAATCAAATCAAATCTTACAGCTGCCACAACTCTTTGTATTTCTTTTTACTCCGATACAGGTATAGTGAGAAACCCGATACCAACAAGGTACTGGTACATGTAATTGTAATGTTATTTAGGTCCTTGTTGTAATGAGGTACCCCTGTATACTGGTATTACGAGTGTGTTGCCAAGTCTCCCCAATTCTGCTGGAGGCTTCCTAATCATCAATATATCAAGTAAACACAAGTAAACTAAATATCAAGTATCTCTTCATGTCCGGACAAGAAAATATAAAATCCTCCCTGATTTGGGGATTACAGAGTGTACTTTAGTCGGTTGTGATGCATATAAACATGCAACTGCATGTACAGTGCTTTCTTGATTGCACCATTGGAGTCTTCCCGACTTTGATGCAAGAATGTTTGCAGCCCTGATAATCCGAGTGCAAATACAAAATATACTTGGTTCCTTTTTGTTTGTTTGTTTGTTTGTGTTTTTTTTTTTTCAGGAAGAAGTGGCTGAGGACAAAAGGAAGCCCCAAGTCTAGGATTGACAAGGCAGTGTTTTCAAATGAGCAAGAAATAGAAACACTCACCTTCCAAACATTTGATATCATCAAGTAGATTAGTGTGTCAATCATAAGAGATCTGCTTCTAGCTACCAGGCTGCCAGAAAATACATCTTGAAAAGTCCAAGGGACAGTGTACAAGCATACTTCTGTTCTGCTCTCACATAGTAGTAGAAGGAAGATGCTCAGAAGTAATTAAATGAATACTTGTATATATTTTACAGAAAATGCAGTGCTTCATGAATTTTATACATGGTTGGAAAGTGTGATACACATCTAAATAGTTGTATTTAATGTACAGGTATGTATGTGTTTATGTGTGTATGTTTGTGTTTTCTGCAGTGTGTGGGTATGTGCACACAAATTTACCCAAGGTACTTGTGCAGTCACCTATTTTACCAAACTTTGAAGTGATTTTTCATGCAAATAACAAGTTATTGTACATGTATGCACAGTACTCTGCATTCATAAGTTGTCAGGTCATATGGGGTGACCGTGCAAAGTTTCCTGAAGGTACTTCTACTACAATACTGCTCTGAAGATGAAATATGCAGCACCTATTATGCATGCTGCATGGCAAGTGCAGAAAAGATGACTGATGTTTTACTTTCTTCAGAATTCTGTGGAGCAAGATAAAGTACAGTATAAAACAACACATTGTGTACGAGTGTACCCATACTTTGATTTTGTGGCTTCATTTTCTTTTTATGAGCACCAACTGTAATCTGGTAAACAAGCAAATACAGTGTAAAAGTGATGAAATACAGTAGGATCAAAAGAATATACCGTAACTCAGCCATGTTCATGAATTCACTTGCTCGTAAATTGTATCATGTAACAGTACATGGCACATGACATTGTCTTTGAAGCATGAGTGCATGAGGTTTCAGATATCCCTAGATTGAATTTGCTAGATGGAATATTCATGTGCACAAGTTCACTTTATCTTAAAATGCAGATAATAAGATGTCATTTTCTTACAATAGGGGACAGCTACCAACTCCTGCCCCAGTACAATGTACATCTAATATACAAAAGTGTACATGTTTCGTATTTTGATTTTGTATTTACATGACTGTTTATGTGTTTGGTTGCAAAGATTAAGTTATGAAAACAATACACTGTTCTTTGTTTATGGCTCACATCTATGTATGTGCTGTGTGAAAGTATATATGTGTTATATACATTGTAAAAACTACCAACATTTTTTTTTTTCATATTCAGAAAAAAGACATTATTTCATGTACTATTTCATGTAGTTCATATTTAGAGACTTATTGTACAGACATGGAAGTCTATATAGAGAGGGGAGTTCGAGAGAGACAAAGAGAGACATACAGTTCCCCACATGAACACTACGAAAGCTTGGTAGATAAATGTTATAAGCTAGCTACAACCATTGCATGCATCTTTCCTCTTCTGATATATCAATGTGTGTGTGCATATACTGTATGTACATTTATATATATGTATATATATATATGCACATATGCAGTATATATATATATATATATATATATATATGTACATATATAATTTAGAGTAGATACCTTATTTATTCATCCGCACACAAATACAAATTTGAGGTATGTGACAACATTATGGATTAACAGCATATACATGTATTCAACCAAATGGAATGGTTCCAACATACTTGCACTATTTTCTCTTCTCATTCATCCATTTCAATCATCAGAATATAGGATGTAGTTATGTGAAGTACATTTTTATTGTGTATCTGCACAGTTTGTACATTAGTTACACAAAGATATGTGCTGTACATGCACGATTCCAAAAAGAATACAGTGCACGCCTGTTATAATGAACACGGTTATAACAAAATTCCGGTTACAACGGAATAAAAGTTCAAGCTGCAACATTATTGGCTCTATATTTTTCATTGTTTATTGTTCGGTTATAATGAAAGAAAACTGCTGGTTCCAAGAACTTCGTTATAACGGGAGTCCACTGTAATGTCAAAGGGCACATATGCAAGTGTACCTTTATAATGCATATGCCATCAAAGGGGAATTTACCCCAATTATATGATTCAGTGAATTTAGCAATATTAGCACAACATATGAGTGAACTATTCTCAATATTTTTGGAACTATACTATAGTTCTACTACTGTCATATCATGGCTTGTCTTCCTATCTGGCAATGGCATCTCTAAACTTTACAACCATAACTTTTGAGTGGATGTTTAATTTTCTTCAAACTTTACTCGTACGACCTATTTTTGCATTCACTGAATCCACATACTGTAATACATTGTATGCATCATAATTTGAGTAAATTCCCCTTTCTTCAACAAAGGTAAGAGGTTGTGGCGGGGTTAATGTTTTGTTCAGCTAACACTTCAACCATTAGCACTTACAATGCCGTGTGATGCAGACAATGTTTTTTCATAGTTGTCCCTCACCAAATGAAATGCAGGTAAAGTGGAACCTCATTATGACGTAGGATATGGCGAGATACAGTGCACTCCCATTATAACGAACATGGTTATAACAAAATTCCGGTCACAACGAAATAAAAATTCAGGTTGCAACATTATCGGCTCTATGTATTTTTATTGTTTATTTGTTCGGTAATATTGAAATTTTGATATAATGAAAGAAAACTGCCGGTCCCAAGGACTTCATTTATAATGGGAGTCCATTTTACCCAATTTTACAAGGTAATTTTGCAGGTCCCATTCCATTTTGTATTCTTTTTAGTTTTTACCCTTGATTGAAAAAAACCAAACCTATATAATGATGAAATTTCAATGGTCCTAAGCTCCTCATTACAGCAAGGTTCCCCCATATACTGTAGGAATGCCGGAGCTCACAGTAACTTCACTAAATTGCATCCAATCACCTCTTCCAATCTTGGCATCAATGTGTTTCTGAAACGAGGGTCTTAAAATAGTTGTGAGAGATAAATAGTGTATACTAAAGTTTAAAACTATGCAAGACTGTAAGTGATATTCTACATCTCAATTACAGACCTCTTGCCTCTTCACAGGAAACAAACAGAAAAGCAAGGTATCGAGTTAAATTCTTCCAATCTTTGTATGTCAATGTGGATAGTGCTGCATTTGTAACATACCCACATTTTCACAGGCACAAAATGTCAATTATTTTGCTAATATTTTGTATGTTTGCATTTCATTGCATTTGTTACTGAAGCATTTTCCAGTCCATATTATGCTCCACTGAAGCAGGCCTTTAAGTCTCATTTTTATAATTTTCACATACAACTGTACCAGGATACATTTTTTTTTTTTTTTTAATAAACACACAGAATCATGTGTATCTTTGAAGTGCAGTTTGATTTGATGATCAGGCATCAAATCTGTTACACCGATACAAGTACACGTATAACTGTCATACATGGGCTCGTTACCCAGTACTTACAAACAAAAGAGAAATGATCAGATGATGTCCTTTTCATGAAACGAAGATAGCCTCTTTCAGCTAAGATTCGCCATTAAATAAGAAACTTTCCAGCATTTGTCCTCGTAATTACCCTGGCCTAAGAACTGTTCTGCAATCTTGCCAGCTTAACTACTCTCTGGACTAACTTCTCCTTCAAAACATGAACCTTTTAGCACCTACATGAATACCAAAACTTTTCTTTCCTTGTATACTATGCAGGTGGAGATATGCAGTCTCAGTGTGAGCATTGTGCACTATTCGATTCCATGACTGGGTTTTTAAAATTTCATGAGTGCATATATAAACATATCCCTATTCACATTCTAAATCTTACATGACTTGGCATGAGGTATATTTTGAACACAAAGTTTTGTTGTGGAAAAGAAATTTGACATTCTGCAGGAAAACACCTCTCCAAGAATCTTCAGTCATTTTCTAGATTACACCTCATCATTGTAAGTTTTATGTGTCTGCAACTGCATACTGTAAAACATGATATATTCGCGGCATGAATTTTTCGTGAATTGGAGCCAACGGCCTTTTTTGCGGCATGAAATTTTTGCGAACTGCCACTGGCATTCAATGCATATAGTGTAGACAAGAACTTTCGCGTGCATTTTAATTTCGAGGAATCTTGGCGCTCGCGAAACTCGCAAAATTAAAATGCACGCAAACATTCGTTTTACAGTACTTGCTCATTTCTGAAACAGATTGTCGATTTGTTCCTTTTATGCATGATGAAGCCATTCCAAGCATGTTAGAGGAATGTTTAAAATGAACATTTAATCAGGGTGTGGGGAATAAATAAATGACTGGTGTAGAGGGGCACATTGACACAATGTAACCTTTCATCACATAAGACCTGTCCTTCCAGAAACAACTCGTGAACGTCTTTCCACTTCTTGGCAGAGTTGTCAATACCACGCTACAGAATGGAGGACACAGCACATTCCTGTTCTGACACACGTGCCTTGGGCTGGAAATGTTTTTGTTGTTCCATGGACTACAACTCCTACTGCTCCTATTGAGATATCTTCATTACTGTAGCAACATCTGAAAATACAAAAATGATGACTCGTGTCAAAATAATTGCTCATAAAATGTGTATGCATACATCTGTACACATAAATAATAGTTGGAAATGACAAAGGCCTAGCTTAATATGGTCATGGGAAGCCTTTTCAAGTGAAACGCAGACTGTACACTCTTTATAACATGTCATACATTTGAAGTTGTAATATGCCAAACTGGTGATATTTTCCTCTTTTCATTTTCAGGATGAAATCTCGAGTGTTTTATCAAATAACTGGCTATAGAGCAAATGTATAAATTAACTCAAAGTGTAACATTTAGGGCTGCTGTAACAAGACTTAATCATAGGAAGCTGTAATGTTTTGGTGTGCACAACATACGAAATAAAAGCATCAAGGATACGGCCTGAAAGATTTGTTTCAGCTATCACTGATACAATTGCTAATTGAAGTTACAACACTTCTAAATGACTTAAAGAATTATAAACAAAGACATAATGCATCCAAAAACAAGAAATGCTTCCCATTTTTATCTTCCCCCCTTTTTTTTCTTCAAAGGGAAAACACATGACAATGGACTGCAGTTAAATCATGTATGACCAGCTTCTTATGAACTTTCCACAGAGTGCAAATCTGTCACATGGTCAATGTGCTGGTCGTCCGATTACTTTGCTCAAAACTGTTTGTGAAAAATAATTGAGACTCACTGTCAAAGCCAATCTTCTCCGTGATGTTTTTCGTCTTGACACTCTCCTCCTGGTTGCAAATGTAGACCTGGTCACCTTCAAGTTCCTTCCAGTCGCAGCTGGCCATCCACCTCTTGAGCTCAGTGTCATCGGTCAGTCCAAGGAGCTCAAGGAGCTGCTGCCTCTCAATGGTCTGGTAGGTGCTGTTGATGACGTGGCATATGACTGGAGTTGGGGTAAGGGGAGGAAGCGAAGAGCAGCAATTAGAATGTGGTGGTGGTGAGGGGTCTGAATGATAGCAATGACAGGTACCTACTGGTAGCTGTCATAGGCGGTGGGGGGGGGGGGGGGGGGGGGGAGTCACACAGAGAGGAGACATTTGGGACAAGCTCATCAAATTTAGGATCAACATGCACTCACAGACCCTCTAATGGCACAATCATATTTAGCATAATGCCTCACAAATATACGATATTGTGATCTCTTGGACAATAGCTGTCTTTTGGGAAAAGGGGTAAGAGACTTGGTAAAAAAAACAATTGTAATATGTAACAGTGTCTCATATCACACTTAACTTCACTCAGATATTTGGGATTTAAATGCAATTCCGTTTACATGTGCATGATTGAATATGATTCGATGTTGCCATTAACTGACCAATAATACTGTAGGTTTCAACTCCTTGCTAAACATTTCATGTCTTGAAGCTCACATTCCCTTGATGAAATTTGTTAGTCCCAATGCCTATCTTCTAGGCATTTTTTTTTTTTTTTTTTTTTTTTTTTTGGGGGGGGGGGGGGGGGAGCTCTCATGCAAAACATGACTTTCTGATTCTGTCCAGAAAAAAAAAACAACATCCCAAGTCCACATTTCTCTAGTGGTATAAGACAACTTACATTTGCGGATAGCATTTTGGAAACCAGCCACTCCCTGAAACACATCTGGCCTCTCATCATACTCTGCCTGTAAGAAAATGGGTCATAAAATTGAAATAAAAATCCTTGGGCTCCTCTTTACTTTCTCAACACAAGCTGTATTGTAGCTCACTAAAGGAAATGTCTCGCTGCCATCTGTGGACAATGGCAGCCAACAGAAGCAGAATATGCATCATGCATTGGTGAAGAAATGACTGCAGACAATTATGGTTTGAGGTGAAAATATCATTTAATATTTCAATGACAAATCCAAGAGAGAAAACCAAAGTACCTGTGGCGATATTTGTCGCAGAGATATATATTGCACTCAAACACACTCATCAAATTATGCAAATATCCCAAATGGACCAGTGTGATTAACTTATACAATTTATTTCTTAATAAATATGAAGAATTTGAGAAATATTCAGCTCCTTTAATGGGGTAACTCTCAACATTTTCTGGTCTTTTGTGCATCATTTGTATGAACAAAACAACAACAACAACAAAACAGAGATAGGTAGATGAAACAAGGTGTATATTCTATGGGAACCATCATGGGTGTGCTACCTCAAATCAACTTATATTAAAATGTAATGAAAGATATCCTACCTCACATAATTGACAAGGGCTGTCTTAACAGAAACAAACAACAAACATATTTTGACTTTGCTTTTCCTAGTTAAAAAAACAAGCAGCTTATTGTGTACAGACAAATTACATTGTAAATTGAAAACAGAACATGTATTCTCTTACCCAAAATTTCTTGAATTGGCACATCTCGAGCAGGCTTGCAAAATAGTTGATTGACTGCAGAGGTTCTTCCTGTTGCTGATTGACAGAATTAAGGTAAACATCACATTCCTTCATACCTCACAACTAGATGATGTTGCACAAATGATTTCACAGTCATATTTGCCTCCAGTACCTTATTTGTAGGCAGCAGTAAACAGAATCACAACTGATCGCAACTTGTAACATCCACGGCCATCAGTTGAGTTACAACTGATGGGTATATCATTTTTAGAATCATTCAATCTTAAAGGGACTGTACAGTACTGGTTGAGGTGGGGAATCATGTTTTGAACATTCCTAAGTGAGATAATGAAAAGCCTTTTATGAAATATGAAAGAACATGTAATTTTAAGAAGGATTCAACGTTTATTTGATGAAAATTGGTTTTCAAATGGCTGAGATATCCAAAAAAGTGCTAATAATAAAAGGCGACATGCCACAACTTTATTAGGATCTCTTTGTTTCACCTTGTTTTTGGATATCTCAGCCATTTCAAAACCGATTTTCATCGAATAAACTTTTGATACCCCTTAGAACTGCATGCTCTTTGACATCTCATTGAGTGGTTTCTGAATATCTCGCAAAATGTTAAAAGCTAAATCCTCACCTCGACCAGAACTGTACACACCCTTTAACTCTATGTGCAGACCCCTGAATTGTTGTTAGTTGTTGTTTTTTTTTCTGAGGGATATACAACCAAGCTGAAATTCATCATCCATAGTATGTCTAAACTGTTCAAAAACTTAGTGTTCCAAAAATATACAACTGTATGCCGCCTATAACCGGGAAGGGGACTACCTCCCTGCTATAAGGCAGTATATTTGTGATGTCTCAATGTAAGGTCTGTCTTTTTTCTGCATATCAACAAAAAAAGCAAATAACCAGCAGTAAACAAGATAACTGCCTCTGTATCTTTTGACTTGGACAACCAATTGTTGTGTGTCTGTGTTAAAAGGAAGGTGTGTCTGTGTTAAAAGGAAGGCTAAGATTGCAATCTAGGACTGCAAAGCATGCTATTACCAATGAGCAACAAGCTGTGCAATATTTTTTTCTTAGTTAAAGGAAACCTAAACCCAAAGAGAAATGTGGATTGAGTGAAAGCAGCAACATTAGTAGAACACATTAGAGAAAGTTTGAGGAAAATCAGAAAATTGATGCAAAAGTTATGAATTTTTAAAGTTTTGGTGTTGGAACTGCTAGATGAGGAGACTTCTAGAGAGGTAGAGTCTATGACGTATGTGTGGACAACAATATAAAGAAAATATAAAGGGAATTCCATAAAAATTGATTTTTCATGAAAATTACACACTCCATCAACTTGATAATGACATACATTGTATGTTAAGGGTGGCAATTATTCCCCCTGCTTTCTGAAAGCGGTTAGTCAAGTACTCTTTCATTATGCTAGAAAAAGTGAATTTTTGTGGAATTTTCTTTATATTTTCCTTATATAGTCGTCCAAACATACGTCATAACCTCCGGTAGTCTCCTCATCCAGTGGTTCAAACACCAAAACTTTAACCCATAACTTTTGCATCGATTGCCGATTTTCCTCAAACTTTCACTGATGTGTTCTACTAATGTTGCTGTTTTCACTAAATCCACATTGCTCTTTGGGTTTGGGTTCCCTTTAAAGGGGCTGTACAGTACTGGTTGAGGTGAGGATTCAGGTTTATAACATTCCTCAGTGAGATAATGAGAAAACTCTTCAAATGAAATATGAAAAAGCATGTAATTTTAAGAAGGATTCAACGTTTATTTGATGAAAATTTGTTTTCAAATGGCCGAGATATAAAAAAAAAAGTGATAATAATAAAACGCGACAGGCCACGTCTTTTATCAGGATCTCTTTGTTTCACCTTGTTTTTGGATATCTCAGCCATTTTAAAACCGATTTTCATTGAATAAACTTTTGATTCCCTTTAGAATTGCATGCTCTTTGACATCTCGCAAAACATTACAAGCTAAATCCTCACCTTAACCACAACTGTACAGTCCCTTTAAATAAGAAAAGGGCTTTGCTTTTTCTTTCAGGACATCTCCGTTCACTTGAACATTCAAATGACTCAGCTTTATTACCTAATCAAACATTTCATGTGGTCCCAGCTGTAATAGAGAAAGTTGTTCGCAATTCAAACCCCATACACACATATCATTTTGTACTGTATGTGTGTAAGCAGTCTTAAAGTATACAAATGATAAGTAAAAGGAAAAAGGATACAATATCATTGTCAATGAGGCATTTGCAGAGTAGGTAATCTGTGTGTGGCAGATTCGTCATTGCCTTTAAAAGGATGAGGGCTGCCAGTTGAACCTTGAAATGTAACGGATTCAACTGGTACCTGTGGCATAAAAGAGAGAATATATGAAAATTAAAACTTGTAAACTAAAATCCTTGACAACTGTCAGTCTTTTCTACTGTGCTTTGATGATTGTTTTGCATGCACATATAAAAGAAAAATTACAAATATTCAATACTTGAAATGAACACTTAAATAATTGCATACATATTACAGAAGATGTGTGAAACTGTTACTGTATGACATAATTTTAGCAAAGTCAGGGAGAAAATATTTCCTTTCTGATAAAATTATAGTCCTATATTACATTACATTATATTATATCATATCATATCATATCATATTATATTAATATAATATGGACTGGCCTTGAGGGGGATTCGACATTTATTGGCTGAACTAGAATTGTATTGCCCGAGTCGAAGACTCGGGCAATACAATTCATACACGCACACACACACACACACACACATCATTGACTAAATCTAACCTAATTGACTGCATCAAATACAACATACTGTAGTTATTGGTTCACTTACAGTTTCAAAATTGCAAGATTTGCCTCCACATCATACTGGTTCTCTCTAACTTGTATTTCCACATACTGCTCTAACATTGTGAGGTTCTCTGGATTGTACCTGGAAACAAAAAAAAAGAAGATGAAAAGGATGAAGAAGAATGTCACATCCATACAGTTGTGATAAAATAATTAGATCACGAACACAAATAAAACTTTGTTTCATGCATATTTCTGTGCTGTTTTATAAACAGAATGCCTAATCAAAATTATCATGATTTACATAAGAAAAAAAAAAATTCTTTTTCAAGGATATGTTCTATACATAATTTTTAAGTACATGTTCAAATCAATTTAAACTTCTACTCATGCAATGATGATCAGATATAATTGATACACTTTGCACCCTCTGGTCATTTGTCATACATTTAGATACTTAATCTGTTTTTTTTTTTTTTTTTTTTTTTTTTTTTGTCTAATTCAAACTGCTCTGTGAGGATACTTTCCCAGTATAAGCTATATCAGGGAAATTTGGAGTTGCCTAAAGTAAAATAGTGCTGCTATGGTTTCTTTTTCTTAAGATTTGAAAGAGACATTCTCTGTTAATTGGTAATTATAATGTTCTGGGTATCTACCTTCAGGTTCAGCAGAGAGCTGGCAGATACATGCACCTAAATCAAATCAAGTCTCAGTGTAGATGTCTAGTATTAATTGAGCTTTTTAAACTTCAATCACCTATTTTTTTTCCTCAACCAAGGCTCAAGCTACAACTTGTAGAACAAGGACCAACAGCTAGCAACATCGCACACTCAGGAGGGCGCTATTGACAGACAAAATGGCCGAACCGGAATAAATTTTCTCTACCAAATTTGACGGTTTTTTGGGTGTTTACAAAGACAGTGATCGAGTCATTTGTACATATTATGTGTTTTGGACCATAAGTGCTGACTAGACAGTGAAAATGGATCAGAAAAAGCATTGTGTGGATCAGCAGGACACAACTCCCGTGTCGCCATTCCAGCCCCCGAAGAAGTTGAAATCAGCTACGGACGATGAAGGAGGTGCTCCGCGGACCGAGACGGCGGGGAAGCAGGCCGCTAAACGACTGTCTTACTCTGACGCAGCAGCTGCCGATGAGGGCGATCCACCACCCCGGTGGTTCATTCGATTCATGAAAGATTTCGATAACAAGTGGGAAGAGAGATTTTCCAAGAGATTGGACGAATTGACCGTGAAAGTTCTGGAACATGACGACACAATTGTTGGGGTTACACATCAGTTAGACGTCATGGAGCAGGAGGTGAAGAAGCTGAAGAAAGAAAGAAATGAATTAGTATCAAAGCTAGATGATCTCGAGAACAGGTCACGCAGGAACAATCTTGTGTTCCATGGGATTGCTGAGTCCCAAAAAGAGAACTGTTACAACTTGATTACAAAGGAGCTCCTCGTAGACTTCATTGGTCTTTCACCAAATAACTTCAAAGTGGAGAGATGCCACCGCACGCCAGGCTCGCACACAACAACAGCTCCTGGAACCAACGCCGGTCCAAGGCCCAGAATCATCCATGTAGCTTTCAGTTCTTACTTGGAGAAGGAGCACGTTCGCAAGGCATGCGTAGAGAAATTCCGAGCCAACAAATTCAAGGATGGTAAGATCTTCGTCAGTGACGACTTCTCTAAGAGGGTCCTAAACAAGAGGAAAGAGAAAATGGATACATTCAGACGCTTGAAAGAAGAGGGGAAAAGGCCCTTTTTTCTCTACCCTGACCGCCTTGGGTTTAGAAGCAAAGAGGGGAAATTGCACATCGTTGAATAAACTCGAACTTATTTGCTGCCCATGGAAAAACTACTGATTTTGTTCACAAAACTCTGTCTTCTTATTTAATTTGTTAAATACCAGGAATTCACAAAAGAGAGTCTTAAAAGCATTCAACTTCATGAGGTGATATGAGTGGAAAAATGACAGTTTAATGATTGAATGTTCTGTTTTGTTTATATCCCATTTGGTTGGTGCTTATTATTATTTTTTTTTTTTTTCCCCCGCCACTCCAGACCTGTACTGTTGGAAAATAAAAATGTTTCGTCTAGGTCTTTCAACGGTAGTCAAAACAACTGTTGTACCACATTGTTTAGTTTTGTCTGCAAACTGCAAACAGTCAGAAACATCAGGTTTAAGTTTTTTACATTGTTGTTACGTGCATATAATTATATATATGTTTTTTTTTTTAATCACTTGAAGAGTTTTAGTCATTGATATTGTTTGCTTTGATCACAGAATATTTTTTATTATATTTTCACTCATAATGTTTTATTTACTTTCTCATTATTCATATATGTTTTATGATCCGTGTCAATAATTGAAATGCATTTACAGGTTAAACTGGGTGTAATCCTTTTACTTTATCATTATCATTTCTTTTTTGAGGAGAGATATAAATTTACTCTTGCATGTTTATTCAACGATTTTTTTTTTATTTTCTCAAAATATATGGTCCTGTATAGGGTTAATGTATATGGATGGCTTTTTTAAATAAATATTGCTGATTATACCGTCAGATATGACGCTTTTACTTTTTTTCTCTATTCAATCTCTAAGTTTTCTTCTTTTTTTTTTCATTAAGAAATAATTATTAGCCGACTGCTGTTAACCTGCACACTTGGGAAGGGCTGGCTCTTGATTTGAAGCCCTTTCCTTTGTTATCTTGTGCACTTGCGCGCTCTTTTCGTTTGCTTTTCAATTGCTTTTTTTTTCTTCTGTTTTGTACCAATTTTTGATGATCTTGAATTATTTATACAAGTATGTTTTTGATGAGTTGCAGCTTTTATTTACAGTGATGTTGAAAGTTATTGTTTCATGCTGGCAGTCATATTGTTCTGTTTTTAGTTTTAATCCATATTTGGATTCAATTTACTTGAAATTAGTTATTTTTAAATCAGAGTAATGGCGCTAAAATTAATAACCTTTAATTGTAGGGGTTTACAAGATTATGTTAAAAGGCGAAAAATTTTTCATTATTTAAGGTCCCTTGATGCCGATATAGTTTTCCTCCAGGAGACTCACTCTTCTAAAATTGATGAAACTTCTTGGAAGCAGCAGTGGGGAGAAAAGATTTGGTTTTCAAGTTACAATTCAAATAGTAGAGGAGTAGCTATTTTAATTCGCAATTGTGTATCAGTTACTTTCAATTCCATGTACAATGATCCTAATGGTAGATATTTAATAATTTCTGCAAGTATAAATGATGTATCTTTGATTTTAATCAACGTGTATGGTCCAAACAATGATGATCCTGAGTTTTTTCTTGAGGTGTTTAGTAGATTAGACCAATTTGATTTTTCTTCAATAATATGTGCTGGTGATTTTAACTTAGTTTTGGGATCTTTAGATTATCAAGGAAGCAAAGAAATGCATTCTAACGTAAGAGCGAGGAATATATTATTAACTTTAATTGAGGAATTTAATTTATGTGACATTTGGCGTAGTTTTCATGAAAATTTGAAGCAGTATTCCAGACACCAAAGAAATCCTAAAGTTTTATCAAGGCTTGATTTTATTCTTGTTTCAGATAATTTTATTGCAAATTGTTTACAATCTAAGATAATCCCGGGCATTCAATCTGACCATTCAGCTGTTATGTTAAATTTTAAAGGAATTCAGCCAGTAAGGGGTAAATCCTTTTGGAAACTTAATTGTCAATATTTGCACAATGATTCAGATTTTATTAAGATTATTAAGGAAAAAATAGAAGAATTTAAAATTATCCATACTAATTCTAACTGCAATCCCAATATTTTATGGGATACTCTAAAATGTACGATAACAGGATCATGTTTAGAATACTGTGCTAGAAAAAAGAAAGAAAAACATTTTGCAAAAAAACAGTTGTTGAAAGATGTAGAAGAAATTGATAAGAAATTGGGTAATGATATGAATAATGAAGACCTTCTTGCTGAAAAAGAGGTGTTAGTTCAAGCGTTAGATGATATTCTACAGGAAGAAACTAAAGGTCTTATAATTCGTTCTCGATTAAGATGGGCTGAGGAAGGAGAAAAAAGTTCAAGGTATTTTTGCAATTTAGAGAAAAGAATGGGAGAAAAGAAGACTATTTTTACATTAAAAGATGAGAATGAAAATAATATTGTAAACCAACAAGAGATACTCGATCAAATGCACTCCTTTTATCAGAATTTGTATAAAGATGAACACAATAGTAGTCAAGGTATTGTTATTGACAATTTTCTTAAATCTATAGAGGCTCCAAATTTGAATGAAGTTGATAAACTTTTTTTTGAGAAACCAATTTCGAAACAAGAATTATATGAGACTGTTATTTCCATGAAACACAATAAATCACCCGGCTTTGATGGTCTGCCTGTGGAGTTTTATATTGTATTTTGGAAGGACATATCAGATATGCTTTTGAGTTCTTTTAATTTTTCTTTACAAAATGGTTTAATGTCCTCTTCCCAAAGAAATGGAGTAATTACTTTAATTCCTAAAAAAGATAAAGACAGTAATTATTTGAAAAATTACAGACCCATATCTCTTTTAACAGTTGATTATAAAATTTTAGCTAAAACTTTTGCAAACCGGCTTAAAAGATGTTTGTCATATTTAATTCATTCAGATCAGTCTGGTTTTTTAAAAGGAAGAAATATTGGAAATAACGTTCGTTTAATTACTGATATAATTGAATATACAAAATTAAACAATATTCCAGGTGCGATCCTCCTCCTTGATATTCAAAAGGCCTTTGATAGTGTCTCACACAATTTTCTTTTCTGTGTTCTTGAAAAATTTAACTTTAGTGAGAAGTTTATTAATTGGATCAAAGTCTTTTATTCCGAACGAAAAAGTTATGTTACTAATTATGGTAATTTGACTAGACCTATTGATATGCAAAGAGGCATTTTCCAAGGGTGTCCCATCTCCCCTTATTTATTTTTATTAGTAATTGAATGTATGGCCCTTGCTATTAGACAAAATGCTAACATTAAAGGAATCCCTGTTAAAGATGTGGATTTAAAAGTTTCTTTATTGGCTGACGATTCAACCTGTTTTATTGATGGTTCAGAGAATTCATTTCGAGCTTTGTTTGACACTATTGATTTTTTCTCAGACAGTTCTGGATGTAAACTTAATATATCCAAATCAGAAGCAATATGGATTGGTTCAAAAGAGGGTTGTCCATCTCACCCATTTTCTGAAAATGGTTTGAAGTGGAATAAGCTCACTTTTAAGACATTAGGCATTCATTTTTCCTTGAATACAAAACAATTATATGATTTGAATCATAAAGTAAAACTTAAATCTATTGAAAGCACTTTAAATTGCTGGCGTGCAAGAAATTTATCTCTTGTCGGGAAGATCTGTGTGATAAAGACCCTATTGCTGCCACAGCTTCTTTATTTTTTTTCAGTACTTTGTATTAAACTACCCAAATCTTTTTTTAAACGATTGAACACTTTATTGTTCAAATTTATTTGGAATAATGGCTGCGATAGGGTCAAAAGACAGTTTATGTGTAATGATTTTTTTTCTGGTGGTTTACGTATGATTGATCCATATATTTTTTCTCTGGCTCAAAAAATGTTATGGGTAAAACTGTTGCTAGATGAAAATTATGAAAGTGTATGGAAGACTATTGAAATTTCTGTTTTAAATCAATTTAGTATAAAGAAGGAAGTATTATGGCAAGCACATGCCCCTGTAAGTGTTCTGGATAAATTATTCTTATCTCAATTAGCTGAATCACTCCAAACATGGTATTTATTTAGAGAAAAGTTTGTTCAACTAGAATGGGGTACCCCATTCTCATCCATTGGTGGTTGTCAATGTATTTGGTATAATAAAAATATTAATTCAAAATCAAAACAGTACTTCCTTTATCAAGATTGGATGGATAAAGGAATTATTTTCATTTCTGATTTATTGAACCCTCCCCATCCTGGCAGTAAGTTATTTGAAGAATTGGTTTTAGATTTTGATATAAGTTCACGGGATAGGAGGAAGTATAATTTTTTGATCAAAAGTATTCCGGAAGATTGGTTGGTTTTATCGGATTTAACTCCAAGTATTATACTGGACAAAATGAAAGTAAAACTTCTTAGTATTAAGAAAATTCCTCGATATGCTTATGGTATATTATTAGAAACTTGTATCCCCGAAAGACAGATGATATTTTGGGAAAATTGTCCTGATCCCGATCAGGAGAAATGGGAAAAAATTCATACAAATAATTTTGGATCAACCATTATCACCCGTATTCGTTCTTTTTATTTTAAATTATTTCATAGAGCGATAGCTCTAAATGAGTTTTTATACAAAATTAAAAGGAAGGATTCACCAAACTGTGCTTTTTGCAATATTGCCCCAGAAACTTACATACATTTGTTCGTTGAGTGTCCTGTGGTCAAGCCTGTTTGGGAAAAAACTATTAAGGTTATTAAGGAGAAGTCAAAACAAACTTTAAACCCTACTGTTTTTGAAAAAATGTTCGGTTTTGACAATGATAAATTTCTTACATTTTTGTTTCTTTTACTTAAATATTATATTTATATATGTAAGTTCCAAAATAAATCACCATCTTTTGAGGGCTATAAAGTATGTATTGCAAGTAATAAAGAGATAGAATATAGTATTGCCAAAAAGAAAAACAAGTTAGCGCTTCATTTTAGGAAATGGAAGTTCTCTTTATGACTTCTTAATTAAGAATATTTGTTGTTGTTGTTTTTGCTTTTCTTCCTCACTGCTTGTAAAAGTGTAGTAATCTTAAATGACATATTGTTTTTTATATGTATATATTTACGTATTCTAAGAACTGAGTTTGTAAAGTGCAAGAGGACTGCCATTATTATAAGGTGACTAATAATTGTTCATCGCTGTATAGGTTGTATCATGTTATCTAGATCGTCGTTGTGTGCATGTATCATACTGTGTGATTAGTTTTATGCTGAAATGTACGCTGTACACGTGTTTTGTTTTGTATACATAGCAGGGTTGAGGCTTGTTCTAATGATGTTTTGTAAAACCTCAGGAAGAGTTTCCGCGATTTTCGCCGGTTTCATGTTTTACTTCCCTCCAGGGGATGTTTTATCTGTCTCGCTCCTACCCGAGAGCGGGGGCGGCTCCATGGAATACAAAGAGTTGGTGTTAATATTTCAGTGTGTGTCTCTGTGTCTGTTTGTCTGTGTGTATGTATGTTAGTGTGTATGTGAGTTAGTGTGAGTATGTGTGTCTATTTATTGTATGTGCGTGTGTGTGTGAATGGGTGGATGTGGGTATGTTTATTTGTTTCAAACAATATACAAACTACAACAAAGTTAAAAGCAAGTCATATTAAGATGAAGATGGAGTCGGGCCCCGACGGGGAAGTTGTGAGACTGATCAATGGTTACTTTGTTTGTTTAATTGTTTGCGGACCCTGTGGGAGCTGGAAGTTTGTTATACGGATTCTCTTTCGATTTTAAAGTTTGTTTGTTTGTTTGTTTGTTTTTCGCCAAGCCTCAACTCTTTTTCCTCTACCTCTCTCTCCCTTCCCCTCTGACAGAATGCGATCTCTTAAATCGTTTTGAAAATATATGTATTAGTGCGACTGGTAATCTTATGGATATGTTTTGTTTTGTTTTGTTTTTTTCTGTCGGAGGGGGGGGGGCGTATAAGCTGCATTTATTGTTATTATCATTTATTTAGTTATTTATTTATTCTTTTTTTTTTTTTTTTTTTTCATTCATGCTTGATTTCGCCCATAAATTTGTCTAATCATTTGTAATATTTTGTATATATCATGATTTTGTTGATTCAATAAAACATGGAAAAAAAAAAAAAAAAAAAAAAAAAAAAAAAAAAAAAAAAAAAAAACATCGCACACTCACCCTTCTTCTTGGTTCCAGATGGAATGTAGGTGTATAGGCAACAGTAAATAACTAGTTAGTGAAACGAATCATATCTTATAGTGGAAAAATGAGCAAAGAAAATGGGATGGAATCTCAATTTCTTTGCTCATTTTTCCACTAATTATATTACATTTATTTTTGGTCAATTTTCTTCGATTTTCATTTGTTTTAAACTCAAAAAGCTGCATCACTTTAGTGATCCCTAGCATTTATCCCCAAGTGAATCATCCTTCGGGTTCATGCCAGGTTTAAGTGCATGCAGTGTGCTGTGCGAGACATGACGTCGTCATCACTCATGAACTGTGGCAGTGCCATAACCCAAGTGCCAGCCGTAAGTGAAGTGTGTGCGTGTGTCACACACAAACGCACTGCTATAGCTTCTGACCATCATCCAAGCATTGATTAAGGGTTTCTGGGACAAACACTGAACTAGGATGAACACTGAAGATGCTGAACTGGGATGAATACTGAAGACGCAACCCAGAACAAAAAAGAATGAAAATCAGGTGGGAGGTACGTTTCACCAACGCCGGACCTTGTTTTTGGACCCTCATGAAAAGTAAAACGAAAGCAAGCCAAAAAGATAAACCCATACGTAGATGGCGTCAATATTCGGCACACAAATATAGTACACCACATAACTTAATAACATTAACAACAACAACTGAAGTAACATGTCGATATGTCGGGGCTTTCTTGCGATAGCTCAGTCAGTCAGAGCACCGGACTAGTGATCCGGATCCACAGGAGGTCTCGGGTTCGAATCCCGATGGAATCCCATATTTTTTGCTCATTTTTCCATTAATAAATTATATTCATTTCTGTAATTCTGGTCAGTTTTCTTCTGTTAGCGTTTGTTACAAAATAGATCTATTTGACTGAGTATTAACACTCGACTCGGAGGCGGGTACGGTAAGCTACTAGTACTACACTACACTAGCTCCATAAGTTTACTCCACAGCTCCAACAACTGTCACCATTTATTCAATGGAAAGATCTCCCAACACCACCAATTTGACCACTGCATGTCGTCGCCGTTGACCGACAAGTATGTCGAATTCCGCGAAAAACTTCTCATTAATAATAATGACATTTGCTGGGTCAGTTTTTAAGAAGTCGTCGCCGCGCCGCTGCTGCATGCGCATGCTGCTGCACCCATGACACTGCATGCACTCGACCGTACTCGGGCCGGAGCGGTGTTGACTGCGGTACCCTACCCGGAGAACAGATGTCTCCGATATCCTCAACTATAAGACTGATATCGACTTACTTACCTATTAATTCCATGCAGCATGGAAGCTATTGTTGCTTGCGCTTGTTCGAAAGCCATCCTCTTCACAAGATAATAATGGGTTTCCAAATAATTTCTTGCTTTCTAACAATGAGACGTGACTGGTACCATACATGCAACATGTGCGTGCGTGCGTGCGTTACGTGCCAAAAAGCGTGCAGAGGTTCTGTTTAGAACCTCTTTGGGGGGTACAAGTACATGCTATTGCGCTGTACTGTACGTGTGATGAGGCGCGCGCGAGCGATTTCACAGCAGTGCATGCATCTATGGAACGCTCTGATTACGACGATTCATGAACTATGGTACGCTTGTATATCGTCCAAAGAGGAGAAATTTTCTCTTCCATGAATTTGAATTTCCAAAGATTCCGCCCTTACATGAAGTTCCCGCAAAGCACCGGCGTAGCAAAAAAAAAAAAAAAAAAAAAAAAAAAAAAAAAAAAAATGGGGGCCCCCTTAAGATTCTGAATAATTCTGAATGCACAAGACTTATCACTAGTTTACATTCCAAAAAATCAATAGTTCCCTCATGTACAAGGGGAATATCCCTTTTTGATCAACCCTTTCTTCTTTCACTTCCCCCATCATGTCTTTTGATTTTTACCCAAATATTCCATCAAATATGCGTATATTAAGGCCAATAAAAGATATCTCAATTTCAACTTCGTAGGGGAAGGGTAGGGATAGCACTCTCCCACGCTTTCTCCCTGTTTGCCCCCCCCCCCCCCGCACCCTGTGCATGCAAGTAGACTATGACTACACTTTGATTTTTCCGAATAATATGCCACAAAATGTGTGCACCAAAACGTTTCACTGTAATCAGAAAATACAGAGTCTCCGTCATGTAGGAGGGAGAATAGGGCTTATCCCCTCCCACATCATCCCGCTATGTCTCCTTCCACAGAGTTGCACTTCTCTGATTGACAAATTTCCAGATATTCCAACAGAAGTTTGCACGGTCAGATTGTTGAATTTCTGTTCTAAAAATGGAAAAAAAAGCTCCCTCGAATATAGGAGGGGCATCTTGCCACCCTCCCTTTGAATGGGCCCTCTATAGACTTAGTACACTTTGGGAAATGACAATTTCCAAATTTCCCACAAAAAGTGTGCTTCATATCGCTTTATTTCAATTTCAAAACGCAAAAGCTCCGTCGTGCGGGCAACGTTTTTTTTTTTTTTGTTGTTTTTTTTTTTTAAGACGGCACAGATTGGGGCATGGCGCGTGTTAAACCTATGGGAAAAACGTTGGGCTAGGGTTTATGGTTAGGGTTAGGGTTGGGGTTAGGGTTGGGGTTAGGGTTAGGGTTAGGGTTAGGGGTTAGGGTTTGGGTTTGATGGTTAGGGTTAGGATTAGGATTAGGGTTAGGTTTAGGGATAGGGTCCCCAATAGATTTTTAGGGTCCCCAATCTGTGCCGTCTAAAAAAAAAACACGCGTGCGGGCATCCCCCTCCCCCTCATACCTTGATCATTAGCCTTTGTACATACATACAGATGATGCACAGGCGGAATAAGAGCTAAATGCCGTGATTTTGTTTTAGCACTTCCCTGAAAAAAGCCCTAATTATTTCCATTATTATTTTTTTTTGGGGGGGGGGGGGCTAGAAGAAATTTCAAGTATTGCACCAAAAGTTTGCATCTCGTCGCTGAATTTCAGGTTGAAAATGTAAAATCACCTTCGTGTGAGAGGAGAAATATCCCTTATGTACATCGTCGTGTGTATGCCTTTTCTGCGTTCATGAAATTCATTGTAAGAATTAGGCAAAAATACTCCGCATCAAAATATCCTGCTACCTTACACAAGTGGGGCCGTTTCAAGTCGATAAAACACGCAAAAACATGCATCAAATTGCACCATTTACAACATCAAAATGCAAAAAGTTCTCGCTGTGAGAGGGGGGGGGGGGGGGGGGACACCCGTTCGCTCGGGTTCGGTCGCTTCGCTCCCTCGCATAGTAACCGACACCCAAGGTCATATCCTGTCCCCCATTGAAAAACGTTCCGCGGCCCCTGCTCTCAACATAATATTTATGTGTCCTATAGAACTGAACTTTTGATCTCAATTAGAAGATAACCTCCGGAGTTTTCGGCTGTCAACGCTACGGCCTTCTTCAGCGAAATGACCCGTTTTTACAATCACGTGGCGGTCAATGAATTTCTTATAAACACTATACAGGAGCTTCGATCTACTCTATTGATGCGTCCTATGATTTAGCAAATGTCTAGTAGCCAATGGCTAAATGAAAAAAAAAAAAAAGAAGGAGCCTGATTACTGTTTATTTACGGTACATTTTAAGGCCTACATAATGTACCGGTATGTAGAGTTATCTACATAATAATGTCAAAATTAATGTCTGTCTGTGTACTGGTCGTGTATTAATATTGCAGGGCCGGCGCCGCGTTTTTAAAAGGGGGGGGGGGGGGGGCAATTTATATTTCCGGTGCCACTTCCGGGTTTCATCAGCTGACAAGCCCCTCCCCCCCCCCCCCCCCCGAAAAAAAATAGGGGGGGGGGGTTCTGGAGTGTTTCATAAAGCTGTTCGTAAAGTTACGAACAACTTACGAGTGACTGGTGATCAGTTCTTGTGCTGAATTATGGAAATTCTGATAAGTATATAGCACGTATCCGGGCAATTACCCCCAGAGGGCAATTACCCCCCGGCTAAATAGTGGTAAGGTTAGAGTTAAGATTAGGGTTAGGGTTGGGTTTAGTATAGGAGTTTGGGTTATGGTTAGGATTAGTTTCAGGATTGGGATTAGGATTAGGGACAGGGGAAGGGTCCGGGGTAATTGCCCAGGGGGTAATTGCCTTAGACCCGTATGGGGAGACCCAGGAGAGTTGAGCCACTTTTTACATAATTTGTCATTATTTCCCCCTAATTGTATTTTGGGCTGAAGACTTTCTTATGGTTGGAAGTTAAGATCATTTTATGTCATAATCCAGTTTTGTTAATCATACGGAAGGTGATTGCATTTCAGAATAAGAGCCCGTTCAAAAAAAGATGTCAAATGGCCACACTGTATCCTAAGGAGTGGGAAAGTCGTATATCTCGTGAGGATGGGCCCTTTCAGATAGAAAGAACTTCAAGATAGGCTTTCCAAATTGTAGACAAATTGATGATGTCATCGAAATGTTCTGACTTAGAGTTGGCTACCTGGGGCCGACAATCAATAACTTTAAAACACTTCCATGACATATGCTCCGGCGACAAAGTAATGCTCCGGCACGAATTGCTAATGTTGAAGCTTACACAAACCCTCACCCCTACCCTATGAAACCCTAACCCTAATCCAAATCCTTACCCTGCTCTGACCCAAAAACTCAATCATACCCACGAGGCTCACTCTCTCTTCGGAGAGATATTAATATCAGAGCAATAATTGTCGGCGGAGCATTATTATGTCGTGTCACCCTTTAAAACACAATAACTTCTTTGAGAAATCATTACTCATGAAGACAATAATTGAGTAAGCGAAAAACCATTGGCAGCTTAATTAAACTTTAAAACAACATTAAAACACAACTGATATAACCCTTACTTAGATCTTACAATGCTTTTCAGAGCTCGCTCAAACAGATATGCAACCTTGAACAGGAGATAAAGATTGTAGTGCGTGGAAACTATATTTGTTTTATTTAGCTCACGTCAGCTTCAGGCTATATGCTATTGATATTTTATGTGTCATCCTCTTTGTTGTGAATTTCAATTTCCATGGGGTTTCATTCAACGTCTAAAGACAACAAGGGGCCACAAAACTTTCCAGAATTGCCTGAATACAGTCACATCTTTTCCAGTCACATCCTTTCAAATTTCAGACGATGATATCATTTTGCTGACAATATCTGCTCAAAAAATGTAGTCCC